>JACBWW010000031.1:5755547-5766278 GCA_020086605.1 Lanius collurio | reverse complement strand
GGGGGGCCCGGGGCCGTGACGGGGCCGCCGTGGCTGCCCGGGCCGTGCTCGCCAGCGGTGGCGGTCGCCGAAGTTGAGCAGTGCCCTGAGGAGGCAGTGAACCGGGCCCGGCATGGCGATGCAGCTGAAATCTCTCTGGTCTCCTTTCCGGAGCCGGTCTGTCACAAGCAGTCCTAAGCAGAATCCTGGGGAACACGTGTGCCAAGAATGGAGCTGTAGCAGATGCCATGAGAATAGGCTAAAATCGGGCTAAGAAGACCATAAAAGCAGTGAGGTTAGTGATTGATGAGTGGAAGTTGCAGGAGATTGTGCAGAAATCCCTCAGGGGTGTCACACCGCTGCCCCCAGCCTGTTCCCGAGAAGCAGCAGTGCTGTGTAGGGAGTGAAGTGAGCACTTCTGTGGTGTCCGACGAAGATAATCGCCCTGTCGGGATGGGTTGGTGTCAGATTTGATAGATCTTGGGTTCAAATAAAAGTTTTGTAGGTAGAAAGCCTCGAAATACTCTGCCCCTGGGAATGCAGGTGTTCAGCAAGCTACCAACAGGAACGCACAGCCATGCAGGGCATCGAGGGTGTTGGAACTGTCGGCAGCTCGGTACCTGAAGCTTTCCAAGGTTCCACTTGTGACAGTTGCCAACGACCTGAATAGTTATGAAATGTCGAGACTTTGGCTGCTCACAGTTATTTCTGAAAGCCATTTGTACATTGATTTTAAATTAGTTGAGATGTTAAACACTAAAGGAAAAACATGAGCTTTAGAAGATCAAAGGCACTGGTGTGCTGGTTTGGCATTACTCCAGCATTGGAGTTCTGCCAGGCTTTCATGATACAGAGAACAAACTGCATTTGTAAGCTTGTGTTTGTTCTTTTCTTATGCACTGCAGCATGACATTGAGCTAAGGCTGAAAGTTCATTTTTCTACTTTGACACCTTTGTGAAAAATATGGGAATTTTTCGATAAGCCTTTTAATCGGAGTGCAAAAAATTGTTTGTTCTGGTCCTGCTAAGCCCCTTAGATGCTGGCCATTGAAAACTATCTGCTTCTTTTTAGTATGTCTGTTCTGGATTTAGACTCATGTTTCTTCTGTAATTCTAATTCCCAATTTAAAGTCTTACTGTTTTCTACCCTAATGTAGGTTCAGTATTAATAACTGCTTGAGATTTCAGACATCCATTTCAAGTTTCTCTTACCAGCAAGAAAAGTGTTGAACAGTGTGAACAGGGCTGCCTTGCATTGCTGATTTGTAATATTTACAGCGATACTGGGAAGATCTGATTTATCATGATAGGATTTATCATAAAAACATCTGGATGTCTTGGTATTTTGACTGAAGAAAAATCCTAACTTTCTGTCTGCAGGTGATTTAATTTTCCTATTCATTTTTATATCGATCCAGAGCCCATGTAAAGCACTTTTCCTTTTGCAACAAACACTTGTGACCATGAATGAACCACAGAAGTGCAGGGACATACATACATGCTAGTAGTGGTGTCTGAGCTGCTTCACAGTGATGTGTAACCAGGCACAAAAGTGGAAGCTGCCCTTGGCACTAGTGGTGTCCATTGTTACTGAATATAATGAGGGTATCCATTAGCATGTCTAGTGTTGGCAGTAGTAGCTAGCAAAAGAAGGGCATGACACCCTGCATTCTACTCCTGTTGAATAGTTTTAGTAGTACTAAGACTAGCTCTAGTGCAGTTTCTGAGAATATATTTAGGCTCACAAATATTATGTTACTACCATTAGGATACATAAAGTGTTTTATTAAATATATGGTTGAGTCACTGGGTAAAAGAGTGCCAAAGAAAAGGTCCATAAAGCTGGTGTTGCACTGTGACACCTTTTCAGAGAGTTTTAATGAAAAAGCTTCAAGTTTAATTCTTATTTCCACTTTTTTTTCTCCCCTTCACTGTTTGCACATTCTGGTCTTTGTATTTTTCTTTTTTTCAGTCATTGGATTTAATCCTGTGATCCGCGTGACTCAAGAATGCTTCTCACCCTGCCTTTCACCCCGCTGGGGGGTTCAGCACTACCACTTAGGATGTGCCAATGAGGATACTGTTGGCTGTCCTGCCAGAAACCACATTAGTTCCTGCTAAAATAGCTTTATGTTCCAGACGGCCCACCCACCAGAGGAAATAATTTTGTTTAACGAAGGTGGAGAGGCTTTGCCCTTGTGTAATATCAGATACAGAGAAAGAAATGTGTGTTGAATGTTATCTACGTATGAAAAAAGGGGGAACAGAGGAGGGAGGTAAAATTGAAAGAAGGGAGTGTAGCGAAAAGATTAACTGACAATCATAATCTGAGAAAAAGCTTGCTTGCCAAATGTGTGTCTGAAAGTGCTTGGAAAGTGGCCCAGGCCCCCAAGTTCTTGACAACAGCTGGAGTGTTCCCATACCTGTATCAATAGCTGATTAAATGAGAAGAGAACCTGTTTTGCAGCCTAAAACAAGGTTATTCCAAACCTGTAAAGCATACTCATTTTGCTTACTTTTAAATTCTGTCATTACACACAGGGATTCAGGAGTGCATCTCTCAGAGTTTTAGTGCTCTCAGTCTCAGGGCATGTGCAGAATCTGTATCCTCTGGCTACTGCATGGAACTGCCACCCTGCCTGAAGCTCACCTTGGAACTTTTTTGGACAGTTCAGTTCCATTGCCCCCATTCAAAGAGGTTGTGTCCCATTCCAGGTTTAATGGTAGCTTAGTAGCAATGAATTTCAATGCAGTGCTTCAAAAAAAGGGAGATGGGAAGCACACTGCCCAAAGGCCAGTTGTAGGTGCATGTATAGCAACTGATTAACTTAATTTTTAGAGAATATGAACCTCCATTGTGGTCTTCTTCTCTAGTGACCTCTTTGCATCACAGATTTTTTGGCAACAAAATCATCTCATGTTTCACAGCTTCTAACATTTTGTGTGTGTCATTCCTTTTTTTATTGTTACAAAATACAAGATTCAAGATTTTTCTTAAAACAGTCTAATGATATTTTGTCTTTTTAAGAGTGATAACAGTAAATTTGAGATCAAGCAAACTCTATAAAATGCTAAGAACATTCCTTGCATCTCCATAGTATCTTATTTCCCCTGAATTTTACATGCATTGTAATTCCAATCCGCTTCATTTTTAGACTCCTCTGAAACTCAAGAATTCATTGGTCTCAGAAATTAACAAATGTCTATAATTTTGGAGCAGTTGCAATTTTTTGCCAATTTACTAATTTTTTCAGAAAACTGACATGCTTGTTAAATAGCAGAGGTCCCAGAGTAGAGACAGCTTCCTAATCCCCCCTCACACAGTCACAGAATGCTGATATAAAGGGAAAATCTACCTGCTTACAAGTACATGGCAGTATTTTGAGATAAAGATCTTTTGATTTGATTCATTGTGTCAGACAGAGAAGCAAATTTCTCTTGCACATCCAGAGCTTGGAGCAAACCACTCATGGGAATTTAAAAGAAGACAAGATATCCACAGCAAACAGAAAGGCTGGCCACGCTGTGCCACCAGTTCGGTAAAAGTGAAATGTTACTGGAAAACTCTGCAAACATTAGTCATGTAAACAGATCTTTATACATAGCCACTGGATGCCCTTGGGAAGGTTTATGCCATCTGCCAGTCCTTGAGAGTCTCCAGCTGGGAATCAAACAGTATTGGTCACTTGGCCTGGAAAATGGGCTCAGGCCAGGTAATGTTTGGTGGGCACCCCTGATCTCTGCAGGAATCCCACAGATCCAGAGGAGGTTGTGGTTGTTGGTTGTCACTCTTTGCTTAGTTGTTCTGGCTTCTGCTTCCAACCCCCTTGGCCCATGCCCTTCCCACAGCATTCCTCTATTCCTCTGTTGATTCTGCTTCCATTGCATGGATTCCCTTTCCCTTTAAAAGGCCTAGCTGTTGGTACCTCTGGTGTTTGGCTGTGGTTTGTCTGACTTGTAATACCTATTTCCATGTGTGGTCCTACTTTAGCTCTTTGGCTTTTCTCTTTCTAGCGTGGCCCCAGCACTGTGTTCCCCTGCAAAGTTCTCTCATCCTGCTGGCAGGAAAATGTGGACCAGAGGGTTGTGCAGATTTGGCAGGATTTGGAGGTTCTGGGAGATGCCACGGGAGTTGTGCACAGAGAGGTGTTTGCTCACCTGTGTACACTGATGCATGATGATACCTTAGAGGGGGTAGTCACAAACAAAACAAAAAAGGTAAAGGTCCTACACTTGAGATGATGCAGCAAGTGCATTGTTTGGGGACAATGCTGCAGAATGTGCTTGGGCAGTACAGGAGAGACTGAACTTGCTGCTGTGCTGTCCCAGGGAACCAAGGCAGTTCTGTTTTGTGCCAGTGTCTCACATGTTGAGCTCTCTGAGGAAAACACTTAATTTGAAATCTCACATACCTACAAGCTCCTGTTCCAGTAAGTTTTTCTGTTTGCACATCCTGGTTCAGCACTGGTACCTCTTCTTGGAAAATACCCAGGGAGGTAAACAACCATGCTTAGGAAAACTTGATGGCTACTTCCTGTTGGCAGATGCTAGCTCTTCTTTGGAGCAGTGCCAGCATTTGAAAGGAAAAACCTTTTCTTATTTCTTAGGCATTCCCTAGGCTTTGAAATTCTTTTAGAAGTCCAGAGCCCCTGAGAGGCCTGGAAAGAGTTCTTTCTCATTTTGTAATTTTGAATTAATTTCCTTATCTTCTTCCATTTGGGTGCCCTTTTGTATGCAGAACCCGGTCTCCAGCCATCATGTGACCCTGTGTGAAAAGAGGAAATTATCAGGAAATGTCAAGTTAGGAATCAGTTCTGTCTCAGCATAGGTTTAGCAGGACCTAAAATGTGGGGAGTGTAGTCAGAATCATCCATCTCTTGCCTCCTACGTTTTTGGTTTGCTGACTCCTCAGAGGGCACAGGCTAGCAGCTGGTGTTCAGAGAGGGACAAGCCTATTATGCTTTTAGCCTCACTGATTTGCTCTGTTAGCACTGACTTTAATGGTAACTCTTATGTAAACAGACAGGGACAGCTAAAGCACTTTATCTACTAATTAAATAGATCCTATACTAGTAGTTGAATGTGGAAAATAAGTGCTTTAAGGTGATAAATTAAAAGTGCCAGTCAGATCTTGTAACTTAGTGAGTCTTTAATACATAGATAACCCAAGATGAAATAAATAGTTGCTTAACTCACCATCACATGAACGAATCCATTGTTAATGCAGGAATTCCTTCATTTTAGCCAGTAACATTTTAAGAATGTTTTTTGCTTTAGCTGGTCACAAGTGGTGAAATCTGTTTTCTGGCTTTAGCATAGAGTTCTTCATACTGCAATTAGTATTAGCAGCTGATACATAATACACTTTAACCATGTGCTTCAAATACATTCTGTGATGTTTATATATTGTTAATTTTATATTATTGCTTGAAGTAGAGCTTCATGAACAGCAACTTTTACCCTATATTTACTCCAGAAACACTAATAACATTGTTGAATTAAATACAGAAGTGTGAATATCTAGATTGTATATAAATATGATTCTATAAAATATGCAGAGTGTGTTATTTATGTATTATTTCCATTGGCTGCTTCTTCAATATAATGAATGAAGAAACTGCTAAGCACTGACATTATGAACACATGAAATTAACAGTAATCTAGGATTTAGTGTGACTCTAACTGAAAGTGAGTAGATGTGATACAGAGAAATCTCAGGAACACAAGAGCACAGTGAAAGACATTTGTATGGATGCATTTGAGTGTCTTTCTTGCAGAATGGATACTGAGAATTTTGGAAAATATGGCTCCAATTTTTTCCAAATCCATTCTGTTCCTGTCAGCCTTTGCAGAGATTTTAGTTGATCAAAAGGCATATATCAATAATTTCCTAAGTTTGTTTCTTGGAATTCTTTTTTCTTCTTTCAGTAACATGATCTGCTGTGCCTGCCTAGTGGGGGCCCTGAAAGAAAGCATCAAGTGTGGCTTGCAACTGTCCTGCAACTCTTATTTGAGCTTATACTGTATATTGGGCAATAGTTTGCAAAAACAAAAGGCTGCAGTTATCTAAATAAGGGTATTTTCAGTACAATTTACATAATTCAGTTTTACAGACCTGATTCATTATTATTTTTTCCCTTCAGTTGACAATTACACGTACAGAGAGGTGAAGGATTCCCAAATTACCATGTTTCCCCTTCTTACAGATTTAAAAGATTACATATTGTTTAAAACACTGGAAATCTTAAGTATTCGAACATTAACTAAAAATTTTGTTCACAAAAATTTTCTATAAATAAAGTTGTTGTGTCTAGTCAGTTGGTTAAGTTGCTTTGCTTCCATGCTGGTTTACTTGGATGAATTGTATTTCCAAACCTTAAATAGCAAGAGGCAAAGCCACAGTTGCAGGACATTTTTTTTCTTACTATGAATATCCACTGACTTTTCTTTTTGGTCTTTAATTAAGCCAACAAGTTACAATGGTTTGTTACTTTAATTTAGAATAATTGATGATAATGATGAAAGCATCATTTTCAGTAATGTAAAAATAAAGTTGTCCATTACAACTTTCTGTTCCAAACCGCTGAGGTAAAGTTTGCCTGCATGAAGATGCAAGGCTGTGGGAGATACCTCTGATGCCTTATCAGGCCTCCTAGAAACAGAGACTGGACAGGAGTATAAAGAATAAAATAGGTATTTATTGAAAGGCCTACCAGGAGCCACAGGCTATTGCCAAGATGGACCTCAGGATGGCCCACAGGTCACGAGTTCCCCACACTTTTATAGGTTTGGTTCAACGATGTAATTTCCCCTCCGCTTGTCCCCCTGTGAGGCTCTTTGGATTACACTTTTTGCCTAGGACAGCCTGGGTGTCCTTGGAGTGCAGGCACACAGAGGCCTTCTTATGTCTCCCCATCCTGAGAGAGCAGAAACTACAGGCTACAAGAAACCTCAGAGTTACACTCTAAGCAGCACAGGATTTGAAAAACAACAGAGGGCAAAATCTTAAGGCATCACCTGTGAGGCATCTCCTGATGTCAGAGACAGCTCCAGCTCCGGGCTCCGCTCACGTCCTGCAGCGCCGGGCGCGGCGGGCCGCGGGGGACACCTGCTGGTGGCCGTGCCGCACTGCAGCCGGCCCCTCCCCGGCCAGCCTCCGGACGCCCCTCGGATCGGCGTGAGGAGCTGCTCCTCCAGAATTAGAACTCATCAAGCACTCGGGTGTGTCTGAACAAAGCTTTAAGTCAGCCCTAAAACTCTGCGCTGTGCAATTCTGTCTCAGAGGAAAAGGGCAGGCATGTACATGTACGTGAATTTACTGAAAAAAGGGCAGCACTTGTTCCTATTGCTTATTAAGAGGTACACCGATATCATTTACTTATGAAATAAGCTCTGCAGAGCTTGGTGTTAAAACATGTAGGGAATGTGGGCAGTAGTCAGAGTTAGCAGTTCCTGAAAACACCTGGACAGGCAGATGTGGGTGTGTGAGTGAGACAACCAGCTCTCTTTATGCTTCCTATGGACAGCTGCTCTGAGGAGATTGTTTTGGGCTTTTTCTATAATGTTCATCACAGTTTTATGTGGGTACTTCACTAACTTTGTTTTCTCTCAAGAGCAGGGACAGTAGGGTTCTATAATAGCCATTTCTTTGCAAAGGAAATGAGATGTAGAAGTTCAGTGTCAAAAGCATCCCCTAGTGTTGATTGCCCGCTTCTGAGATAGATTTACAGAATTATGTTGGAAAAGATGTGTAAGACAATTGACTCCAACCATTCCCCCAACATTTCTAAACCACTAAACCATGTCCCCAAGTGCCACATTCACACATCTTTTAAGTCCCCCAGGGGATGGTGACTCCACCTCTATCCATGGCAGCCTGTTCCAATGCTTCCAAGGCTTCCCTGCAGAAATTTTCCCTAATATCCAATCTAAGCCTTCCCTGGTGAAACCTGAGGTTTTTTTCTCTGGTTCTGTCACTTGTTACTTGAAAGAAGAGACCGAGTGCCTAGGGAATGCTTTCTCAGACCATTTGGCATTGCACATCATTTAGTTATGCTCAAATCACAGCTCTCACTGTCCTCAGCTGTAGTTATAAATGCTTGAGACTTCTGTATTCAGACCCTGGGCCTCAGTTTGTTATTCACAGGAAAAAAAAAAGAAAACATATCTGAAGTATTATGGCATAACTGAATTGTGAACTGTATGCTGCCAGCTGGGCAGGATGCCAGTTAGAAATATTTGATGCTTTAATGATAGACAGTCCATTCTCTTCCTGTAACTTCCTGCTTGGATTTCTGCCCAAGTCGAGGGAACTTGGTGACCTGAGACCTAGTGCCTCATGTCACTCTCAATATTTGACTGTGAGGCTGCTTCAAGGCAATTTTGTTTTGTCTGTAGTCCAAGCAGAGTGGATTAGATCTTCAGCAACTCTTATTTTAGGCATAGGATGCTGTCCACTTGGTATATAGATTCCCATTTACATCTTTTCCATAGGTAGTTTCCAGTTTAAGCTGTTCCTACGCTGATGGTGATGTAGAAGACCATGTGTTGACTAAGCATCAGCCATTTGCCTCATAGGTGAAGGAAAAACAAGTAGAGGTAGTTTGCACTAAGGGATTAAAATGCTTCTGTTCTGAAATCATACTGAAACATACCTATAATCTACAATTTCCACATGTTGACCACATCTAAGTTTGTGTAGTGCACCACAGTGATGGCCCTTCCAGCTCCCTTTCTAAGCATGCAACAGTTTGGTGGCCTTTCATCCACTGTAACATAGTCTTAGGTGGGTATTTTGTGTCTTACTGTAGGAGCCCAGAGTGTATGGTCCTGTGGTCCTTTCTTGACCCTTTGCCACTGAAGAAATCTTCCATGATTTGATAAGCTAACATTGCTCACTGTGTCATGCTAAGGATGCCACTACCTGGTCTTCACCTGTAACAAAGTATATTTAAGAAAAGATCTGGCCATTTGCAGACTATGGTATTATTTCTTATCAGTGAGTTAGGCTGGGCTTTGTTTCCAAATATTGTGTTTCATAGCCAGCAAGGGATCTTGGATCAGTTTATCTCAACGCTCTTTGTCACTGGGTTATACTTTTAGGCTGTGTAACATCATCTATTAATGAGTTCCATGACTTAGCTGTACATACTTCTGATGGGAAAATGTGTAATTGGCTGACATCCAGTACTTCTGCGAGACTGAAACAAAGATAATTACCAACACATTTTTCCCCCATCATTGATGGAGGTTTTGTACACTTGCACTTAGAGCCAAGCCAAAGAGCCCAGGTAACCCAGCCTCCTCTGACTGAATTTCAGGAGACTGGGATCAGGGGGCCGATCAGCCAGTCCGGCCCTAGACACAGAGGAGCCCGCTGGCTGCCGGCAGCAAATAGTTGGCAGACCCGTCCCTCAGCGCAGCGGTGCCTCACCGGAGGATAGGTGCCCGTGGTACGTGTGTTGACAGAGCACTGCTCCGCCCGACGGGGCACGTCCACCCCGCCACCGGCGGGGCCGCACCGCGCAGCCACCGCACCCGCGCTCCGTCCCTAACCCAGCCGGGCATGGCCGGCGGCCCCGAGCCGCGCTAGTGCCGGGAAGCGGCCCGGCCGACCCGCTACAGACCCCGGCCCGCAGCCCGCGGCTGGGCAACGCGGGAGCCCCGGCACCGGCGGGCAGCAGCCTGCAGGACGCGGGCCCGGGCTCTTGCCACAGGTCGCCGGGGCAGCCCTTCGCGTCCCGGCCCTGCAGGCCCGGCCGCGTGGGAAGCTGATCCCGGCAGGGCCTTCCCGAGTGCCGCTCGCTCTCAGAGCCATGCAGGGCCGGGTCGGGCCGGGCCGCACCGCCGGCAGCCACGGGAACGGCTCGGCTCGGCCGGGCCCGGCGGGGCTGCGGGTGGTGTGTGCACGGCGGGAGGGACTGAGCGGGTCAGCGCGGCGCGGAGGGCGGGGATAACCCCGTGGTGGCCGTCACGTGGAGCAGATGAAAGGGAAGCGGCTTGGCAGGGCGGAGAGGAGCCGGGGCGAGGGAAGGGGAGCGCGGCAGCGAGGAGCGGGGCGCAGCGCGGCGGGAGGGCCGCTGCCATGGGACGCTGACCGGCCCGGGACCCCGGCCCCGGAGCTGGAGCCGCTCGGGAGAGATGCGCGGCGGAGGGGCGCCGCTTCCTCCCGCCGCGCGATGAGGGGCTGCGGGGCCGGCGCGGGGCTGCCCGTGCCGCCGCTGCCGCCGCCTCTGTTGCTGCTCGGGGTGCTGCTGGCCGCGGCGCCGGGCGCGGCGCTGGGCAAGGAGACGGCGTTTGTGGAAGTGGTGCTCTTCGAGTCCAGCCCCAGCGGCGACTACACCACCTACACCACGGGGCTGCAGGGCCGCTTCTCCCGCGCGGGGGCCACGCTGAGCGCCGAAGGCGAGATCGTGCAGGTGAGCGCGGCCGGGGGGCGCCGCCTGCCCCAAGATGGCTCCGCGGGCCCGGCACCTGCGGCACAAAGCGGGGCCGGGCCCCGCCGCCCCACGTGCGCCGCGCGGCCCGGGGACGCGGTGACAGATGCGCGCCCGCGCACAAAGGCCCAGCGCCGGCCTCACCTCGCCGGGCCGCCCCGTTTTGACAGCCGGGCGTGCGGCGCGGTCCCTGCGCGGCGGCAGCGGGAGGAGCCGCGGGCCGCCTCACACGCGCGGAGCGGGCAACGAGCGGCACAGCCCGAGGGCGCAGCACCCACCGCTGCCGCGGCATTTTCAGCGCGACCCGGCCGCCCCC
>JACBWW010000031.1:5620662-5755281 GCA_020086605.1 Lanius collurio | reverse complement strand
CGGGGCCCCGCCGGGCGGCCCCTGCCGGTCCCGGAGCCGCCGGCGGTGCGCGGCCGGAGCCGTGCGGGGCCGCTCCGCTGTGGGGGCGGCCGGGTCGCGCTGAAAATGCCGCGGCAGCGGTGGGTGCTGCGCCCTCGGGCTGTGCCGCTCGTTGCCCGCTCCGCGCCCGGCGGCGCACGGAGCTGGACCTGGTACTGCTGCGCTTGGGGCTCCCTTGGAGCCGGGCTTCCACCGCGTCCCATTTCGTACAGAGCTATGCTTGACTTTGTCGCCAGAGAAATGGTTCTTGTCTTTGACCGAACGCAACTATCCTTTACTCTTACTGAAACTCTTGAAGTGCTTGTCTAATTCCTTTGTAGTCGCTTGTACTTGCTGACTTTATTTTTTTTCCCCCTTTGGCTAAGTAGAGAAAAATTACTTGAATGATGTTCTAGTAAGTTAGGCTGTTAAGCAAGTGCTAATAGCAATCATTATTTCTCTTTAACAGCTGTGGGGTTTATTTGCGTTCTATATATGTACGTGTACATACATAGATAAATATACATATAAAATTTAAAAGAACCTAACTAACCAAGTAAGTTCTAAAAACAACTGTTAAAGCTCTACAGACACAAATACATTGCTATCAAAATAACATATTTTTTACAGTAGGGAATATTGATTATGAATGCTTAATATTTCAAAACAGTTTCAGTTGGGAGGATTTATAAAAGTTCTCTTGAAGGCAGAAGAGTAGTGAGGACAAATTGCTGATGTAAGGTAATTTTTCAGAGAAAAGAGGGATGGACCAATTAAGTTATAATTATGACATTTAGAAGAGGTGGTGCTAGTAGCGGCTGGAACACACATGGACATCTTTTAACCTTTTAGTGCTTTTTCATTTTAAGACTTAGTAGTGTCTTTGGGGACAGCAGGAGACTTCAAAGGTTCCTTTTGTGTTAGGTGTTAATACTAAAAACAGAATATAGGCCATTTACTGAGGTCATACTTTCTTGGTGACTGTAAGCAAAAGCAGAGAAAAAATAAACTTCTGTTAAGACTCACATTTGCAAAACTTGAAACAAGTGTATTAAACAGACTTTTTCAGGCCTTACTGTTTGCAACATCACCTGTCTGCTTCCTCTTTGTGCCTGAACAGACAGTATCCCAAATAGGAAAGACTACAGAGAAAAGCCACAGGATCTGGCAAATCTTTTACAGTCATTTATAATTTAAAAATTAATATGCTTATTCATCTGGATGCCTGCTAGATAACGTACATCATGGATGTGTTTGGGTTAATTTTTTTTATTTGGTTCATGAGCTGTGTGCTGGTCTTTTTTTTGGAAGGAGAGAACCTGGCAGATACTATTCCAGAGCAGCTAGACTGAATGCTATCAGTTGTGTTTTCACTGTCAGGGTTTTAGATTGCATATAACATCCCTTGTCAGTGCCCTGCTTCTTCTATCTCATCCTGAAAGTGAGTTTATCAGAGCCAAAATTGATAAAGATTTTCACAGCATTGTCTTACCTCCCTTTTTTCAGCTAGGCTGTGTTTTTGTAGAACGTTATGAATCTGCTGTTCTGGATCATCGTTTAAAGTTCACTGCGAGGCTTAGAAAAGGCTCATGAATGAAGCTGTTGCCACTCAGAACCTGTTCAGCAGCAGCTACTTGTACATCGGTCAGTGAAGCAAGCTCTTCTTGGCCCCAGCCCCTTTGTCAGTGCACACAGCTCTTTCAAGAATAAGATGCATTTTTCTTTAAAATGAAATATTAGAAATTCTTGAAAATCAGGCACACATTAAAGAATGGATCAAAGGAATTGTGGTTTTGGGACTACACAAAGGCTTACTTTTGTTTATGTTAATAGCATCAATTACTCATTGGTCTTGAAAGTCTGAACAAAAAAACCCCAACCTTAAGAAACAATGCACTTTCAGCTTTTGATAGGTCATACATCCACTCCTAAACTGGTTATTGGTCAGATTCCTATCCAGTAGTGGTGTGCTATTATATTGTTTCTCATGTTATTGTGAATGAATCTTATTAGGGTCAAGTGTCTACCCAGAATAACTCTTCAGAGAGATGAAATGTTCATATGTCTTCTTTCATGTGGCCACAGTTTGTATTCAGCAAACTCATCCTTATGTTGCTGTGTCAGCTGGTCCTTAAACTGCTCGAAAGTCTAACCATTTTAGTGGTATCTGGCATACTGGAGTATTCCATGTTTCTTGGGGCAGTTACTGGCTATTGATATGGTCTAGAGATTGGAAGTTTTAGCTGTTTGGTTAGAGAGTGACTGTGAAAACCAGACTTTGTTGAAACCTCTAAAATGATATATTGCTTTAAAACAAATTATGACTGGAGAACTCCTTATGGTTGAAACTTCTCGTACCATTCAGGGCAAAAGTTCAGATGTAGTCTTGTCTCAAAGTCAATCTTACGTGGCCACAGACTGACTGTGCTCCGACAGTAAAAATCACTGATTTGACTAGCAGTGGCTTTATTGCTCACAGTGAGATTATGTGTCTTAATTCTGCTTGAAACTGGCAGGATCCTGTCCCTGTTGTTTGTTCAGCTTGATAGCTTAAGTGTGGAGCATCTAATGTCGTGTTTCTTACAAATTTGTGGTTGTAATGGAACTGCTCAGGTGAGGTGCTTAGGAAAGAGGATCGGATTTAATGCCTGCCTTAGATTGCATTAAAAACTGTGATGTATCAAAAACTTTAAATGATACACATTCATCATTGTCAGTTTTCCCTCAGTCTTTCTTTTTTTCATACTCCTTCCTTAAATGTACTGCAGAATACAGTTATGTGGCTGGATATACAATTTTGGAGAGTAGCAGCATGGAGGAGAGATTTGAGAATATTGTGCATGGTTTTTCTTGTGCAACATAAGTTTATGTTTTGGTTGGTTTGCTTCTGCTTGAAAGCCTCAGTGGGGAAATGATGAACTTTATGTAGCCACTGAACTGGAGCAGTTTGTAGATGATGTAATAATCTCCACTTGCATATATTTTTTGTGCTTAAAAGGTAACAGTCTGGGGACAACAAGAGTAACTCAGTGCTTTAAGCTCCAGGAAGAAAACAGAAGTGGGATACTTCCCAACTTCTTGCATGACACTTCATAGTAGCAAATTATTGCCCCTCTTTCTCATGTAGAAGGTGGGGAGGCTTCACACTGGAGTGCAAGACAGTACCTGTGTGCTCCTTCTTTCTGTCTCCCTCCCACCCCTTATTTATTTCAACAGCTTTGAATCTTTCCTCTGTTTTCTCAAAATGCAAACGTTACCAAAGGTTGCAGACTGCACTCTGAAGCACTGGCAGACTTTTTAATGGTGTTGAAAGGAGTGACTTGAAATAACTGTGCAGATACATAGATGTCTAGCCATGATCAGAGGTGAGTCAAGGGAATGTTTGCGTCCTTTGAGAGTGGAAAACAAAAATAAGTATTTTCGGGGTTTTTTGGTCATTGTTTTGTGATCATGCAGGTTAAGTTTCTTCTTGCTGAGTGCCTGAAGGCCATTCAAAATGAGGAAGTGGAATTATTTGTGGCTTTGAGTCACTGTCTTATTGAATGTTTTCTTTGCTAGTTATCCTTTTAAAATAAGAAGACGCCTTGGATTGGGTTTGTGTTAGTTTCCATACCTTAACTGTAAATCTGTGGCTTGCAGTAATGATCCTGAGGACATTAGGCACAATACATTTATTTGGGCTTCAGGTTTGCTTTGTCATCATGTCCTTAAAGGAAGCATAATTTGCTTTCGAAATAAGAGATCACATAGTCAAAGACTTGCACAGTTGTTGTACCTGGGCAGCCTTTGTAGAGTGGAAGGCACAGGCAGCTTGCTCGAAGCAGAGGAATTGTCTCGGGCTTGATCTCAGGACAGATTAGCCGAGCTGTTTCATAGTTTTATCCCTCCCTCTGTCCTTGTTTTTAAAAAAAGTTTCAACCATGCTTTCTCCTGTTGTGAATTGTGATGTGTGCAGGGGGGGCACCTGGGGGAGTTGAAAACAGCCCATTAAGGTGTTTTGTTTAAGTCTTTATCCTCTTGTACTGTTTAGTGTTGACACTGAGTGCTGTCCTCACACCCTGAGCTCCAGCCCAGTCACATCAGTGCTGGCTGATTTCACAAGGAGTTGCCTGTTCTCACTGGCTTGTAGCTGCAATGTTGTAAATAAGGATGATTAGTTTTTATTAATTCTTCAACATGGCAATATACAAGATATCTCTTAGAATGGTGGTGAACAGACATGGGAGAGGGCTGATCCAAAGAGGAGATTCCAAATTCAGTGATGAGTTACTGGTTCTGGAGGAAGCTCCAGTGTCTGTGGTATTTGCACAGGGCTGCAGCAGTATCAGAGTCCTCCTGCCAGAGCCTTGTTGCAAGACTAAGGCAGTCCTTTGAGGAAAAGGTGGAAGGCACAGTGTAAGAAAATGTGGTAAAAGATATTAAAATATGGAGAAGGTACAGTGGAAAGAACAAAAAATGCTAATATGACCCATTTAGAGGAAAAAGAATTAAGTAGGTTAAGGAAGTGAATAAAAGCAGAAAGCTCACAGCACTGGCTCAATACTCAGACCAACCAGTGCAATTTCCATACTTCCAAGTAAAGGTGGGGAATCAAGTGGGGAAAACAGTCTGTGGGAGTTCAGGTAACTTTTCTGCATATGTCCATATGTTTAGTTAGACTTCCTCACGGATGCTGAAGGTCTGTACTGGTGAAAACCTTGCCTTTCGTGGCAGGATGCTGACAACTTCCTTTTCCATGTGCTCCTCTTGCTTGTTTGGGAGGTGGAAGTAGGAAAAAAATCCCAGAGAGGAGTGGTGCTTAAAAATTGTTAAACATGGATCCATTTGAAGATTTTTTTTTTCATTTATATATATTTATTTATGTTCAGACTGGATCTTTTTGACTACGGTGGTTTATATATAATTGCAGCCTACTTTGTAGTGTTAGCAGCAGTTGTGGCCAGCCATGCCCCAAGGGTGGAACTGGCACACACTCCCCCTGAGCACCTTGCTGATCCCCTTACTGGACAGGACAACTTCTTCTTTAGTGCTTTGCATAGTGCAGGGCTTCTGAAATGGCACCAGGTGAAGTGTGTAGAGGACATAATTCAGTGTGGCAAACGTTAAAGGGGAAGAACCTCGGGCAGCTCTGCTGCAAGCAGATCTTATAGGAAAGTCTTGAGTAGTTGTATAAAACCATTGATTAGCATACATAGTAATTTTCTTCCAGTTTATTCCATCTTGTGGTGGAGTGTGTATTTAAAAAGGCTCCCTTTTTTTATTACAGTCTTCTAGTTCTTGTTTTGGAATTGCAAAGTGAGGCCCTTCTGAACCAAAATAACTTTCAGAAACAGTTTTTCAAAGTATGAATGCTTTCAGGAGGCCAGCATCGGACTGGTTAAGGAAAGATAAGATCTGGATGCAGTAATCTGCTGTGTTCTACCCAGTTATGGAGGTGGTACATGTATTTGCATTAGTACACTTACTACACTGGCAGTGCTCAATTTAGGAAGTATTAACTGGTGCATACTATCTCTTGTTTTGGGCATCTGCCTTTCAGTGTTCAAATATGTTCCAAGTAGAGCATGTGCCTACACATGAAAACAGAGTGAATGCATGTTGAGTGCTTGGCCTTATTTCTCATTTGCTGGCTTAAAAGGAGGGCCCTTCACGCTCACAGAGATCAGCAAAGGAGAAATAGATGGTTTTTAAACAAAGATGTGGTTTGAAGCTGTTAAAACAGCAACAGAAGATTCATGTTAAGAAAAAAAGTAATTCTGTTTTCCACATTTTTCTAGGCTGCTTGGCACAAACCAGAGGCGACCAGGGAAGTGTGATCTTGCAGATACCCAATAGAGACTCCCAAAAACTGCACTCTACTGCACTCATCCTATTGGTGAAGCTGTGCTTACAGTAGGTTTGAGTAGTAGTGCTCAGGAAAACAGGCCTCTGGTGACTTAGGGTGTCCTCTTCACAGTGGCAGACTGCTTTCATTCATTTTTTTGAATTTCCTTTTCATGCTGCTTAGAGACTTTTGTTGTTGCACTTGGCTTTAAGATGAAGAGCCAGTTTACAAAGGTTGATTAGGTGCCTGTTATGTTCCAGACACAAGTACAGCCCTAAATATGCAGCTTAATATATGCAGACTCTCTAGGCTTCCCAGACACATGTTACTCTGTGCATTAATGTGAGGATTTTAGTTGTTTTCTAAAGTTGATGGCCAGCTTAAGCTTTCTGTTGGTTTCCTTGAGCTGAAGCTGCTTTATTATTTTGCATAAATTTCAGTAGTAAAGCAAATGGAAGAATCAGTGAGGTGGTGGCTGGCCTGAGAAGGACTAAGGGGCATATTTTAGAGTCTGCAGTCATGGTTTGAGTACAACTGTTTAATTAGCTGTACAGGCATGCATGTAGCAAGTATGTGCCTCCTACTGTGAATTTATTGCATGTGCTTGGTAAGCAACTTTCAAATACTTCTGATTGTAGTGTTTGAAAAATTGCTTTTAATTCAGAAAAGAGCCTAGTTTGTGCCAAGATCTGTTTTCCTACTTTGAGGCTTTTGATGCTTGCCTGCTTTAAAAAAATGCACACAATAAAAAGTGTTTTAAGTGTGGCTGCGAAAAATCCTTTTTCTCTACTTCTTGCTTTATCCATTTTGCTCTGCCCCTCCCTCCCCCAATCAAAGGGGCTCAAACCAAACTTGCTGTTGAGTTCACCTTTGGAACTGCAAGTTTTGAGCTTTTAAACTGTTCACTTTGATGGCACATTAAGAAATGTACATGTGAAAGACTGAATTGGAAATGTAGAGATTATTCTCTTCAGGTTTTTTACAGTGATGGGTCAGTTTCACAATTCTGTAATTCATGGACAAGAACCTCTTTTAAAGGCTGTGGAGGTTTTTTTTTAAATTTTATTTTCATTTACTCACAAAGACTGTCCTTGAGGATTTATAGACTTCTTGTTTGGGCCTGCTAAATGGTGGCACTCTCAATTGAGCCTTGATCCATTTTATGCTAATAACAACAGCAGCAATAATAATACCCATATCTCATAGCTAAAGCATCAATATTCTATATACAGCATGTCAGTTGTGTGCACTGGTGCTTTCTGTCCCTGCTGTGTGAGGTTTTACCTGTGCTTGCTAGCTTTGGTGGTAAGGATGGAGGTTGGGAAATGCAGTGTAGCAGTTGCTGCCCTTTTCTTAGGCACACTGGGTTTTCTCCTTTTTCTCTAAAGGGTGTTTATGATGTAACAGGGAAAGGTATTGGTTATCATTACAGTGCTGTATTTTAATAGGGTCCAGCACACTTTCTCATACCTGATTTGTATTTATTTAGAAGCCTTTTAGAACAGATGCTATCTTGTCTGCTGTGAGGGTAAAGAGTAGATGAACACTTCAGGGTCTGGATGCCAAGCTGGCAGATATCCTGGATGATGTGTAGCAGGGCTGGGAGCAAGAAATGTACTCTTGAAACAGTGCCAAGAGATGCTGCTGAGTTCAGTATTTAAGAGGAGCCAAAGTCTGGAGACCTCTTTTTGCTCAGAGACAAGGTATCCCCAGTCTGGTAGCCAGCAGTGCTTTGCCTCCTTAAAAGATACTATCTTTTGCATCCCAAAACTGTATCTGAAGAAAAGACATTGTGGACTAATTAATGCAAAGAACTTCTAAGGTATGATCATATTTCAGTTTTCTGCTGTTTGATTTGAGAAAGCTACTCTGCCAGAGTTCTCCCTGCCCCCATTCATAACTGGTAGGGATAATAGTCTTTTTGGGTTTGGATACTGGGAATTGACAGTTTTTTCTGCAGTGAACTAACAGGGTTGTAGTTGCAAATTGGGATAAGTTTCTCACACCAGACTTGAATCTCCTCAAATAACAAAAGTCAAATGAAGTGGTCTGCTCTCCTTGTTGTCTACCACTCTAGTTATCTTCAGGCAGCTGGGAGAAGGTGATTTGAAATCTTTCTGGACAGCTTTAGTATTAAACATAGATCCCTGATGTGGAATAGTCAGCCAAAATGTATGCACACATCTATGTGTGAGGTATGCAGTGTGAACAGGACCTCTCTTTCTGAAGTCTGCGTTAAGTGTTTGTTTCAGGGGCTTGGTTAGGAACCTTCCTGGAGCCCAGAGACATCCCAGCCTTGGAAGTTGTGTGGGAAGAAGCTACTGTTCCTTTCAGTGAAAGGGCTGAAGTGTCCTGAAAGAGTTAAGCTCTACTTAGCTCACTCATAAGGTATTTAATACCCTTATTAAACTCAACTGCTGGTTCACTTTTTTTTCCTCTTCTTATGTTGAATAAAATTTCTTGAAGAGCTGAGCCTCTGCCTCTCAGATCAGAGGCTCACATGTTGAAGCTGGCAGTGCTAGAGGCTAGTTCCTATCTGTGTGACAGCATTTTTAATTTAACAGGACCGGCTTTGATGTTCTTGAATATTTATAGGCAGCTTCAGATCACTCTAGTATGTATTCTTTTTAACTGGAGCAGAAGTTCTTCCTCACACACCAAAATTTCTTTCCCTCTGTTTACTCTTTGGTCTCTTTTGGATTTGTAGCCATCAGAGTGGTTTTATGTTACAGAAATATTGCTTAAATACTTAGAGGAGGAGCCACTTGATTTCCTTTCTAGCTCCTGCAGCTTGGGGGTAGTCCAGTAATTGGATCTTAGCTCCTTGTTTGAGCCTTGCTACAGACACATTGTAAACAAGATAGATGCAGTAAAATAGAATTGGAGCAAAACCCAGTTAGGATGAATCCCTCTCCACTATCTCTGTAAACTCAGGTGGTCTGCAGTGGGTCCTCAAGCACCCTCAGGAATCATGGAAGTGTTTGTCATAGACCCTAAGGAAGGAGCAGGTTGTGGTTTGAAGAGAAACTGAAAACTTAGGATTTGGCTCTCAGTAGGAGCTGATCAGAAATTATGGAAAACAGTTTTAGAAGGAAATTGCCACTTGGATCGTTTAACTTGAATGAAACTTTGAGCAGACTTGGGCAGGAGTCTTAAAAAAGGTACCTGATGGGTAAGCTATCAGTCAAGTTTTAACCCATCTCAGGTTTTTTTGCCTCAGAGCCTTCCCTGCTCCACTGGCCCCCAGGCAGTGAGGGCTGCTCAGAGCTGGCACTGTCCCTTCAGAGACAGAGCTGTGGGGGCTTTGGCACTTAAAATGCCATTGGCTGTGGTGTCTTAGGCCTCGTTGTGATTTGAACCTTTACCTTGATTTTGCCACACAAGGCAGCATGTACATCTTAAGAAGGTGTTCCCTCAGCTTTTGCTGTGGGCTTCTCTTTTCCTCCTTCTTCTGCCATGTTTCCCTTCTGCTTTATCCTCTCAGCCCTGTGTTGTGGATGTCATGGGGGCTCCCTTATTACTGTCCTGACCTACAGAGACTTTGCCTTGGCCAACTGGAACAGCAAAGCAATGCCATTTTTTCCTGGAACTTCTCCCTGTGTGTGCTGGTACTTCAGGCAGATTCCTGTATCCTGCTGCACTCACTGTTTGTTGTGAAGTTCTGTACACTTTGTGTTGCATGATGATCTCCTAACTAAACTTGGAACACCATTATTGAAGTAGCAGATTTTTCGTGTATTATTTCGAAGGGTTTCACTTTGTAAGAAATTTTGTCTCTGGGTGATGATAATTTGTTTTAAATGTACAGAAGAAAAGATTTGTGGGTTTAGACATTTCTGCTGTAGATGCACTTCTCTGTTGGTACAGCCTTTTGTAGTTCAGCAAGTGAAATCAATATCACTGCCTAGGTAGATAAATAGCACTGGAAATCAGCCATAGGAGAAAATGCTTGCTTGTCTATTTGACATGAGTAGTTTGCTCAAAGAGTGAGGCTTCTCTTACTATAGAAATTCAGCAGGGAAATGGAGACCTGTAAGTTACTAATGTAGCAGTGAGAATTTCTAAAATACACCAGTAAACAGAACTTTATAATATACCAAACTACAGCAAGAACTTGATAGTGCTTTTTGTGGAAGGAAAAAAAATCTGCCTGTGGCATCAAACATTGCATTTTCCTAGTTAATTTAAGGGGAAGACCTATTTAGAAAGTGAAGCAGCTGTGTGGTATCTTCAGGAGTGGTGTGTTCATGTACCTCCTGGTAATGTTGGTGTGACATCATTGCCTGAACTGTGTGGCTGCTGGAGTGCCATTTCACTGCTTGTGTCAAGGGATGGGTGGATGTGATGGTGACTTCATTTTTCTTTAGTTCCTTCCTCCAAACTGTTGTTAGCAAAGGTAGTTTTCCTTCTCCTTAAATACCCTGAAATATCCTTGTGAGACAAGAAAATTTATGAAGTATGGAAATACTCAGTGCTTCTGTCTGTGGGAAGGATTTCTCCAACAATCACAAGTTGTGCTAGGGGAGGTTTAGATTAGATACTGAGAAAAAACTTCACACAGAGGGTTGTAAAGCGTTGGAAAAGACTGCCTAATGAAAGTGGTGGTGTCACTGTCTCTGGAAGTGTTCAAAAACATGTGGATGGGGCCTTTGAGGACATGGTTTAGTGATGAACATGATGGTTTGGGTGGGAAATTGGACTTGATCTTAATAATGATTCTGTGATTCCCTCTGTCATTGTGCTTTTGTCTTAGTAGGAACTAATAGACAGTAGCATATATCTAGTTGAATATTACTGCAATGAGAATTTTTGCAAATCAAATTATTTTGCCATCTTTAAGTTGCACTTGGTGTCTTAGAATTCAAATTGGTGAAGCTGGGAAAATATTTGCTTCCTGTGTAAGCAATAAAACTTGCTGGGTGGTAAGGATATTGCCAGTGAATAACCTCAAAGATAAAGATACTTGTCAGGCTAGGTAGCACTGCTTAGGAAGCTGAATTATATATATATATCTTTTTAGCAGTTGTACTATCCAAATACTGCTGAATGTTGAAATCTTGTAATTACAAACATATTCCAGATAAAATGGGCTCTGCAGTCTTTACAACAGAATACACAAACTGATGCAATCTATTCTTAAGACAGCAGAATTCTAACCTAGGTTAGGACTAGTTTGGGTAGGAATGACTGAAAAAAGTAATAGGAATCCTATCTGTCAAGGGAAAGTTGTGGGGCAGGGAACTTGACTTTTTTATAGCATTCTTGCCAGAAAAAATGCCTGGAACAACAAACGAGAGATGCTCAGAAGAACAAGAGAGAAGTTGAACAAGCCTTGAAAGAAAGCCATGCCAAAGCAGTTGCTGGGGTACAGCAAACTGTAAACACTGCCCAGCTGGAGAATATCCTCTAGCACTTTCTCTGCCTTCAGAGGCATGGTGGTTATGGCTACTCTACTGTAAGGAATGGTTCATGAGCTGTATGATAGAGGAATTTACTCTTTGTATCAGTATGATAATGTGGCATATCCGTGCCCAACTGCAGGGCTCAGTTTCTCAGCACAGAATAGCATTTCTTAGTCTGAAAGAGAATCTCTTAAGTGAATTCACAGGTTTCTGCTGTTCATGTTATAAGGTATTACCATTACAAACTGTACGTCTGGAAGGAGGAGTTGGTTTTATTTACCTTTTCAAGCTGAGGCAGCTGATAGAAGAATAATTTTTTTTAAAAAAACTATCTATTTAGAGATAAGGCAACTTACATTTACATTAAAAGTACATTATTTTTTTTAGAATAATTGCAGGCATTTTCAGTGCTTCTCCTTCAACTTCCTTCTAAAGTATACAGAGTACCTTTACAAGTGTGCAGTAATTTTCAAAGCAATTAAGAAGGTGCTGTTCAACTGGGACTTTAGGGGTACCTGTGGTTTTGGTTTGTTTTTTTTTTACTGTCCATTTAGAAACCTGTCAGTGAAATGTCCTTGCAGATGCTGAGGGATGACTGCTAACAGTGAATGAAGTGAATTATTGGAAGGATGAACAAAATGGGTTAGAACAAAACATATGCTCTGCTTTGCAACAGGTGAGCATATGCTGCTTAACTGAAATGCTAGAGAAGATTGCTTTGAAGTCATGCATGTTTTAGGAAAATACTTCTGTGTTCTGATGTTGGCCTGTTCCTGTATCTCGTTAGCTGGTTAGGAATTGATCTCTAATGTTAAGACTCTAGGATCATATTTCTGTTACTGAGGCAGGTACTAGGTTATTCAGTGGGTGAATAAACTTCATTCATGGTGTTTAAAATTTGGCAGCTAACCCTGGCAGAGCAGCAGCTTTCCCCTGCTGTCCTGCAGGTTGCTTTTCCAAACCCACGTTGTTGCTCTCTGGGGTGGATGGAGAGGAGGTGGGGAGCAGCTTTCTGAAAGGACTCTGTTGCTGGTTAAAGCCTGAGATGTGTTGTTTCTGGGGCTGGCAGCATGGTAACAGGAGCTCTGCTGGCAAAACAGTTCTTGGTCTTAAATCTGGATGGGTGAACAAGGGAGAAAAAAAAATTAGGTTTGACCGCTGATTTCTTTCCTGATTGCCTTTTTCTTTCCTTTGAATTCTCACTTTCTGATTCCTTCTAGTTGCTGTGTGCATTCTCAGGGCACTACCAGAGACACACACAGCTGTGAACTTCAAGGTGAAAATGATCTGCAAGAAAATTAATAAAAGTTCATGGTCCTAACGTTTCAACCCTGCACTTCTATAATAATTAGGACAGGAAAAATTACAATAACCTCTAACTAATTCAGAGTTAACCTTTGTGTAGCTGAATTTCTCATCTCGTTTATCTTTGAGGGTAGAGAAGGAAGCTTTGGTTTGTTTTCAAATGTGATTATTGTAGTCCTGCAGTTGGAGGTATTTGATAAATATGTTCTTTGCCTTTGTTATATCTAGCCACAAATGTGCAGTAAAAGAGAATTAAATTAACAAAAGAGAGAATTTCTTATATGTGATGCTCCTTAAGTATGCTTTCAGTGTGCCTTATCTCTGGTCATGGACCACGTCTCAAAGGACACCGAAGGGAAATGCCAAGGTGGTGTAGAATCTTGGAATTCCCAGCCCAGCCCTGCAGGGTCTATTAAAATAATCACTAGTGCCTAAGTCATGGTTATCCTTCAGGAGGATTTTATAGGTGGCACTGTTTCTGTCATGTTCTGATATTTCATGATGAAATTGCTTACAGGTGGTTTGCAGGCAGAGAAACTAGGGTTGGTATTCTTTATCTCAAGAGACCTTACCTTTCTTGAATAAAGCTAATTAGTAGTGCTTTGGAAATCAGTTCTGTACCCTTCTTAGGGACAAAATTAGGGATTCAACAGAGGGAATTAAAGTGCAGATAAGCAGATCTAAAAGTTAGCTATTCAGATACGTCTCAAAGTTCCAGCAGGATTTACTTTTTCTTTGCTCTAATATTGACCAAAAGATGGATTATGCATAAATAGTTGCATCAGTGTGCTAGTCTGCTAGGTTAATATACTACTTTTGTAGTCCATATAACAGAAAATATTTCATCAACTTTATTTTATAGTACATTTTGTGATAAGAAGTGTTTGCCAACCACCTTTCCCCAGCCTACCTGCCCAAAGCCAAATCAGGTTTCTGAAACTAGTGTGAGATTTCAAGCTGCTGGCTGTGTTGATTGAAGATGTTTCTAGACTGAAAATGAGAAAGGCAGAGCTTCATTTTCCCTCAATTAAATATTAGAACAATCATTTAACTTTCAAAATATGATTTAATGGCTTTTTTGAGCCTGACACATCCCCAGGCATCAATTACTTGTGCAAAAATGTTAAATAAAATTATACTGCTTCCAGGTGTAATGGTGATCTGTTATCAAATTTTGGATTCTGTCCAGTCTGCCAGTTCAGGACTGGTAAGGACTGGGTATGACAATTGATCTTGAGCACTGTATTGGACACTGAGCCACAGGCACTGCTGCATGACATCCAAATTCTGTGTGACCCACTTTCCCTTGTAGCTGTCAATTGCAGCCCCAAAGTTTTGCAAACAGACACAGCTGTGTTTTCATGGTGCAGCTCAACTGAGTTCTCTGGTTTATCTGTATGGGAAACCTGCTGTTGTGATTTGCCCAAGTATTCCACAGTATTTGGAAAAAATAATTGAAATTTTGCATCTTCTGTCTATAGAGTTTGTGCTGACTCTTTAGGCTCTGCTGGTGAGCGAGTGGTGCAGCTGTTGGAAAGATGAGCCAGTAGTAGTGAAGTAGCACTTAGAACATTGAATATTTTGAGTGGCAATTCAAAAACCTCAATAATGAAGAACTGGCTGTTACTTCTGTATATTGTGGTGTGAGTTGCTTACACCCACATTCTGTAGAGACATTCAGTGAAGGAGCTACTCAGGCAGCCATATGAATCATATCTATTAGGGATGCTTTTTAGCCAGTTTGCACAGAATTGTTTGACAGGCAGCTTTTCAACTTGGATTCAAATAGGAAGTTCTTATAGGCAATAACCTCTCTAATTTTTTAACCCTCACTCTGTTTGTCTGTCCATCTTGTGTACTGAGGTAGGTCTTGTAGAAAACTATCATCATGAAATTAACAACTTTATCGCATTAAATGCTCACAGAGAGTTGTAATTTTACAGGTTCTCTTCAGTTCTGACTGTTCCTAACTTTGAAACCATAGTTTTGATACCATAGAGAAGTTGAAGCTCCTGGGCTGGATGTTAACGATTCTTAAGAGTTTCAGGAGAAGAATTTGGGACTGTTCTTCCATTCAGCAAAATCAAGTGAGGCAGAAGCACTTGGCTGTACTTCATTGCCTTGCACTCCCAAAGTATGTGTGTTTAACACACACCAGTTTTATTGCTTGTGTTTTCCACACATGCACCCCTGACTTTCCTGATGGTAATTCTATCCTGCTCTCAGAGCTTTGGGGCCACCTTGAAATAAGTGAGACTGCTGAAAAAAAGGGAGAAGAAAAGAGCAATTTTAATGCCACCAGGCAGAAAGCAATGTGGGAATGCAGCTATTTACTGTGTCAAATTCCAAATCCTTATTACTAAAACTGTCATAATACATTCTGAATAAATAGCATTCAGTCTGGAGGATGATAAGAAATGAAGACTTGTGGAGGTGCTGCTGTGGCAGTGCTGCAGCAGACACTCTTCATTTTGTCTTTAAGAGGAAGGGACTTAACATTTATATACCTACAGCATTCCAAATGAACCCCTTCTCAGTTCTGCAGATACAGGGTAACATCTGACAAAGCAAGGAGGAGTTGAGTGTATCCAAGCTTTCATTCTCTATGCTGGTAACAGAGGTACAGTTATTTGAAATATCAGCTAGCTGTATGAGAGAAAAAAAATATTTTGGAACTAAAATGTCCAAACTAAAAATGCAGCAATATCTTATCCTGTGTTATCATCTGGATGAAAGTTTTGGCAGCATATCTACCAGGTTTTGAGTGTTTTGAATATAGATGTGCCTTAGTAAAGAAGATGCAGCTTAAGTTTGAGTGTAGTATTGTCCAAATACAAGTCAGACAAGCTCCAATATAAAAAAGTACAGAATAAAAGCATAACTAGAAAAATGGTGTGGACAGCCTCACTGTAAGCAAGAGTCTTGTGTTTAATTAGTAGGCAACCTCTGTTGTTTAATACCCAAGTAAAAAGAAGCTTGTATACAGTAAACCCCAATGGGTTTTGCAGATTCTGTAATTGAAATATACGAGTACATATGCTTGAGTATATATGCTGATGTCAGACAAAATGAAGTGGTTTGTTTGAGATCAAAGTTCACCCATCTTCTGTTAATGTAAAGATGAGTACCTTTCCCTGGATCTCTCTGTTGATGAAAGGTGGGTTACAAGTGTTTGTATACAACTGTGAACCATCTGGGCCTGAAAAAGAATTGGGACCCTGGGGAACAGGAGGGGAGTAGTGAGCAGTGGTCCTCTCATGTGCTCCAAGTGGTAGGGAGATAGCTGCTGAGTGTGGAAACTCAAACTTCATGAGGAAGTTTGGAACAAAAGTAATTAAATTGGTCCCCTTTTTAGTTTAAGAACAGCATCATTCAGTGTCTACCTTTACAGTTGTCTCTCAGCATAAAGACAGCCAGGCTATTTTCATATTTTCTGCAAAGATTTATTTGAGGTTTCATTTGTGAGGAACCCTGTGCTCCAGCTTGTCACTACTGTGAGAACGAGTGGGAGGCCAAGGGAAGCATTTATTTTCCTGGAGTTTGCTGGATTTGTGGGATCCCTTGGCCTGACTTCAGAAGGTATTTAGATAGTTACAGAGTTATAGCTGACTTGACATATTGAAGAGAAATGATGTCTTCTTGCTGTTTAAACAAAACAATAATGCATTATAAAAAGTATCTGCATGATATGATGAAAAAAATCTTTACTTTGAGGATAGTCAGGCACTGGTACAGGTTGCTCAGAGAAGCTGTGGATGCCCCAGGTTGGATGGGGCCTGGATGGAAGGTGTCCTGACCATGGCAGGGGATTGGAATGAGATGAGCTTTAAATTCCCTTCCAAGCCAAACCATCCAGTGATTCTATGGCTCTCACAAATTCGTTTTAGGAGTTGTAATTTTTCTGACCTCTTTCTCCCCTCCAAATCAAGAGGAAGGGGAAATGGGAAGGTGACTATTGGCATGTCACTTTTTAGTTAGTTCATGAACACAACAGACTAAATGTTTAGGCTCCTGGTAGATTTTTTTCGTTACACAGACATCCCTTGCTGTGGAGCAGGGGACACTGGGTACTTAAGAGTTAAATAATCTTGCTTTGGAAGCAGCTGAACAGTTTACACTCCTTGCTGGGCTGTACAAAAATACTTTTCCTTTGAAGTACTAGGAGGAGCGGCTGAGGGTAAAACCTGGAATGGGGTTGTAGCTAGCAGTTTGCAGTGGGCTTAGCTTGGAGCACGCAGCTGCCTGCAAATGCACTGTGAGATGGCAGAGAAGGTCAGCGTTTCTTTCAGTCTTGCCATCACTGTCTCAGTGTGAGGGCTTTCTTTCTGAAATTCTTCAAATGCTATCTGGTTCTTATAAATTTTTGGATTAGGACAGATTGCAAGAAATACAGATTTAAAATATCTTTTCTCATAAAGATGTGAGAAATACAGGGGTCCTGTTGGAAGTTCCTTGACTGCTTCTGATGTGATCTGGTAGTGAAGTACACACTGCTGCTGTCTGGGATGAGAAGGAGTCGCCTCTGCCGAGTGGTGTAAAGCAGGTCCAACTCTTGTCTGGAAAGCACTTTCAGAAGTTGGCTGGAATGTCAGGCCTGAAAGCTCAGGCCTGATGCTGCCCCTCAGCCAAGCTGAGCTCCAAGTGTAGCAAGAACTGACAGGAGAATGACTGTAGTGGCAATTGCCCCAAATGGAGGAAACCAAAATGTGATGTTTGTAAGAAAAGCCACTGGGTTAATAGCACTTTACAGTGGGAAACTGTGTGGGTGCTCTGCTGTGTGTGGGTGCTGTGCTGTGTGTGGGTCCTCTGCTGTGTGCAGTGTGCTGCAGAACTGTGCATGGCACTACTGGGTGCTGCTTCTGGAGAGCAAACCTTGCCATGGGCAAAACTTGATGCAGACTGGGTCTGATATATGTGGTGTCTCCTGCCAGGACCAGCAGTGGAACTAGACAGACTGAAGTTGCTCCCCAGTTTTCTAGGATAACACTTTGTTTCTTGGATTAATAATTTCTAGTCAATATTTGCACGTATTTTTTGGGAGATGCCATTATATGAAACTGAGGAAGACAAATTTCCTTCTAGCCATTCCACTAAAGGGACAATCAAAAACAATTTACCCATCAGCTAATGAGGGGTCACATTAAAATACCTGGCTATATCTGTTGAAGAGACAATGATAGTAGTGCTGTAGGTCAGATCTCCAAATTTCAAGTTAGAGTTATCTTTAATAAGAAGGAGAAGAAGAAGCAGCATGTCCTTTCATCTTTACTCATTTAAGAATCTGACACTTGGCTGTTGGTAAGATCTGCATTTCTTTCCCTGCTGTTCTGCCACTCAGTCTTTAGCTTTCTACCTCTTTTTTTTTTTTTTTTAATCTTAACCAAAAAAGTGTCAAGAATTTAGTTGCTAAAATAGGCAACGTTTTCCTCTAGGGTTTCTGCTGTTCCTTTGCATGGCTGAAACACTAACCATAAGTTGTCAGGGCCATCTATTCTTCAAGAGGAGTGCAAAAGCAGCCGCTAACAGGAGGGCACACTGCCCACATGTTGTTGCAGTGGCGTGTGTGCAGACTGTGTGTTTTGTGTGTCTGCTGCTCTGGGATCACAGGGCGCACATGCCGGTTCAGTGTGTTCACAAAGCTGCTCTTGGACAGGAATGGGTGCTGCTGCCTTTTCCAAAACTGTGCAGGCAAAGCAGATATTATCAGGGCTGGCCCTGGGGCATAAAATAGAAAGATCAAAGGAAGTGGCAGCAGCACACAGAGGCTCTTCAAAGCCTGAGTAAGGGAGGATTGATAGAGAAAAGGAGAATGCTCTTGCTGATGTAATCACAGCCTGTGAGACAGGTTGGTTTTTTCTTTTTTTTTTTTTTCTTTTTCTTAATTTAAACAAAGGCACAAAGACAGTCCTTGTTTGTTTAGAGAGGTGAAGCATGTGCCACAGAGATAGAGCAGGGATACCTCAGTATATAGAAAGTTTTCATGAATAGCATGGAGCTCAAACATTTTGACGTGACTGCAAAGTTGCAATTTTTCTTATTTTACTTTGCACAACTTCTGCATGTGGTATTCTCGCACTTGTGGTGTCCATGTGGAATGAAGTAGGAAAATGGCAAAGGAAGGAATGCTTGTTTTCAGGCTGCCTTCCTTATTAAAATGGAAGCTTATTTTCTTTTCTCCTGAGAATGCTGGTTAAAAATTTCTGGGATTTGTATGGAAAGAGGTTAAGCACAGGCAAGGTAGAGTTGGAGGGGAAGTGATCAGCCAGATCCATTGTCAAGAAGTGCAGGCTTGTTCAGGCACAAGCTGTGAATGGGAAAGAAACAGTTGTTCTCCCCCTTTATCTGTGTGGAAAGGGGGAAGAAGAGGTGTGACTTCTCTGGAACAGATGTGCAGGGGTGGAGGGAGTTTTCAATCTTCTTTGTTACAGACCTCACTTTTCTTTATATGCTACAGCTGCAGAAATGTGTTTCTGAACCTTCATTCTGCTTATAAATGTCCCACCTTTATAATTCAAAGGGAGCCTTTGTGAGATGAAATTGTGAGATAGAGCACAGTAGTCCAGCTTCTCCACCCAAAAGTGTGTGTGGTGTACGGTGAGTGACCTGAGCTAGCACAGTCTGATACCCAAAAGTTACGTGTGGACATGACTCAAAGCCTGAATGAGTAAGTACTACCAGAAAGGAACTCTGTATCAATTAATAGAGTTGCATTGATTTTACATGTTTGGAGCTCAGGCAGGACAAGCTCTTCTGCATAGATGGTGAGCAAAGCCTGCAGGCATCTCTTGTTATACACTGGGGGTCCTTGGGAGAGACAGTCCCTCTGTAAATCTTTGGGGAGCTGCTAACTCCAAAACTTAAAATCAGCTTCACCATTTTGCGTTGTTTCACTTATTTTTTACCTAATGGGATTATCTCAGTCCCAAAATATATTCCAGGGTGCCAGAGATCAAAGTAGTTATTTCTGCTGGCAAAATCTTAAACTTTCCTTCCCATGTAGGACTGAAACCATTGACAGGCAGTTCAGATTAGTACATAAAATCGTGGCACTCTGAAGTCTGAAAATCTATTGTGAGGGAAAGGTGGCTGTCTGTACTGTTAACTTTAGTGCTTTCTTCTGGGGTCAAAGCTACATTTGTAGTCTGCTGAATCAGTTTATTACCTTAATAAGGCAAGCCATAAGGTCCCTGCTGAAAAAGGGATTCATCCTCTTTGTTGTGGAGTATGTGGGATGATACTGACATTCTTGTGTTGCCTCAAGAGGAAATTTCTAAATTTTGCTGGTCAGCATCAGACCTTTTGCTCTTCAGCCTCCTGCATCTCTCTTCTGCCATGCTGCTTCTACAGATGCGTGATTTGATACTTGACACTAATAGAAAGTGCTTCAATACACTTAAAATACTCTGATTTTGGTTTCTGCTTACCAAACCTTCAGGCACCAGGAAATTTGCACATCTTACAGAGCTGAGATGGGCTCTGACTTGCACTTGTGTTACTGCTGCAGGCACTTTCCCCTCACCATACACAGAGGCTAGAGAGCAATTCTGAGATGGGAATCCTAGCAGTTACCATGGCTTTCTGCTTTAAAATGTATTCTTTTTGGAAATCCCATCCACATTTGTGAAGGACAGACTGTTCCAGTCGGCTGTAGAAGACAGCAATTGATAGAGCAGAGGTTTCTCTGCCCATAGAACAGCATTCATTTCTGGGTTCTGCCATGAGAATGGCAGCCCCATTCTTTGCTCCTAGTGAGCAACAGAATAAAAAAAAAAAAGCGGTCTCAGCTGATTTCCTGTATGCTCTACTGAATTTGTGCAGCCACTTCTGCCAGTGGTATCTGTGGCCTTTCCATTCATGCAACCAAGTGAATTAACACAACTGCCATGCTAAGTTAACCAAAAAAGTTCCCGTGCTCCAGTGACCCTCTGGCAGAAACCAGTAGCAGATACTTGAGAAGGAATGTAAGATTAGAGCAAGCAGATGGTGAGAATTCTGCAGTACTTGCTTCCAGGCTCTACCAGCTTGTGGCTTAGGTCTTCCCCTGAGGATCAAGTTCTAAACGAGAGACCTTGATGGGTTTTTCTGTCATCTTTTTTTCCAGTCCATTATTTCACGTGTAGCTTTCTTAACGAAATTTGAGAGAGCACAGGGAAGATATTTTTTGGTTTTGGGGGTTGCTGCATGCTGTGATATTGTACTTTATTTTTGAAGAGCAGTGGAGTCCATGTTGCTGCATGTAGTGCAGGAGATGGAGAACAGCAGTTTTATTGGCATGCCTGACAGGTACCTACTTAAATTGCTCACTAACAGGATTGGAGGGAAGACAACTGAATCTCCAGAATTCTTCTCATTCTCTTACTGTTCAGTGTAAATTCTGTAGAGTGTTTTTGAGCTGCAAGGGAAAAACGTTTCCAGGAAGTAATTGTTCTTTCTGTCTCTTCCTAATTCTGTGCAGCAGCTGCCTTGTCTTTAGCTGCTATTAATGGTCAGAGCTTTGTGAACAAAGGAGCGTCAGGCTGATGTAACTTCTTCCTCTGTCAGACATTCCCTCTGAAGCCATCTTTTGTCTTGATGGCCCCATTGTAACCATTCATATACTGATGAATGAACAGGAAGCTGATGATGATAGTGAGCAGATGAGTTTGATCATGAGCAGGTTTTACTCAGACTCCAGCCTGAGGGAATATATATAGGAACAGAGCTGTAGCACTGTCAGCTCCAATGTCTGATTTGTTCGTTCAGATTGTTTTTTGTTTAAGAAACTAGAAAAGGTTATTAATCTAGGAGAAAATGTGCTAACTTTTTAAATCAGACAACAGTATTACAGGTACAGATTTGGTAATTCTGTCCTTGTCATACAAACACAAGTTTAATTGAATGGCTGTATTTTTATTTTTGGGATTGTGATTTCTGTTATGTTTAATTAGAGGTGATAGTCTCTCATTTGTTTTCCTGTTTGTTATAAACCAGGTTCAAACTCATCCTAAGGATTCTGGGGAAGATCAACACCCCAGGTAACAGTGATTGGTGGGAAGAGAGGGAAGATTTCTTCTCCCCAGCTCTTCCTCCACGTTTTAAAACATGTCCAGTAGGCTGATGACAAAATGCCCTTAAAGCCTAACAAGAACAGCATTAGATGTGTGGCCTTTTTCTTCTGAACTGGAGAGGATAGCAAGAAGAGCTTATCAGATGAAGGACCAGCAGGCTTGTGTCCAAACTAGTTTATGAAGTCAGCTACTGAAAGGCAATATGACCTTGCATAGAAAACTTCTGTTCATCTGGCTGGCTGTATTAAATCAGCTACTATATTGCTAAAATAATGTATTACCATGATGATCTGAGGCACTCTGGGGAAAAAAAAAAAAAAAGACAGTGCTATCTTGTGTTATTAGGTACTAGAAGTAAGCCAAAATATGGTGAAGAATTCTTGAGCTAGAATGACTGTCTCAAGACTGATGGTGAATACTTTACTGTGTGCTGTTAGCTACCTGACAGAGGCTGCATACTGTATGACAGTCAGTAAAGCATCCTAACCATGGCTTTTCCAGCACAGATATTTCTCTCGTGGACTTTGGTGATTGTGATATATATTAACTTTCTATAGATAGGTAACCTATACCCAAAATGCCTCATGGAATGGACTCTTACATGTATTTTTAAAAATTAACACCGATAGTTATTTAAATAGTACAAAGTTAGCAGTTATCCAGCAATGGAGGGCAAAGATGTGCTTGTGAGTGTGGTTGTTCTTTTCACAGTGCCTAGCCTTTCCTGTTTATTCTTGTGATTCAGCACAGATTCCATTGACTTTGTTTTTATTTTTGTGTCTATCATGTTTTCTTCAGACCGTTCTCTTTGTTTATATCTGGTTGAATGTGCTTTTTAAGGACCTTGGTTCAAGGGATTCTCCCAATAATAGCTGTACATACAGCAGGTTATCAGTGCTGATCTTGGTTAATTGTAATGCAAGCTGGAGGCATGCACCAGGAAGAACAAAGAAGCATCAAAAAAGCTTCTCAAAATTGTGGGTAAGATTTCCTTCTTAAGAATAATGTCTATTGTGAAAACCTTACCCTGGTGTGACACTGAAGATTTCATGGGATGTTGCAATTAGTAAGAAAGGTGAGAGACAAATTATCAGAGAGCAAAGCAGAAGGCTTGGTGAGCACTACTGGGCTCCAGGAGTTCGAATGCTGCATGCAGTGCCTCATAAAGCTGGAAGGGGAGATCAGATAAAGGAACAGGAGAGAGCTCTGGATCAGCTGAATCATGTAACAGTGACATTCACTGAAAAAGACCTGAATTTTATCAGCCTCTTGGAAAAGAGGCTGTTAACAAGACTTGGAGTAAAGTCTGATGTAGAGACAGTGATTAAGGAGCAATTATTGGTTACTCCTTGCAATTTTATTATCAGAGCATTCTCAGTGAAATTCACAGAATAGCTTTACAGTCAAGCAAAAAAATGACATTTTAAAAACAGTAGGTTGTGTTCCTTGCTGTAGGATGGTGTAAAAGACATAAGTATGTGTGTCATCCCAAAGGAATTAGGTAAAAACATGGAACACAGATGCACTGCTTATTTAAACAGTATTCTGGGTGAAATCTCAGCTCTGAAAGTCTTAATCACTGATAGCCATAACTAAGAGGCTGTATCTAAAGAATAACCATTCCATATTTTTTCTGCTTTTCATATTCAAATTTCTGCAGTTAGCAACTGTTGGAGATAGGATACTGTGCTGGTTGGGTTTTTGGGCACACCCTGCATGGCTGTTTTTATGACTTGCCCAACATTGCATAGGAATCCTGTGGCAGAGGAAGCAATCCCATCTGTTGGGAAGCATTCAGCTGCTTTAACCACAACACTGAATTTTCTTTTCTCATAGTATCTTACCTCATTCACTGCACTGTCCAGACTTTCTACCATGTGAGGGACATGTCCTGCAGACAGCACTCATTCACCTCACCCTGCTGTGTTTTTGGAGTACAGTTCACACCATTTATTTCCCAATCAGTGAGGCATACCTCTGTGTTGGGGTGTGCCAGCAGGACACGCAGCACTAAAGCCAAGCCAATGGGATTTACAGGGTTTATTAGCATGGGCTGTGTGCCAGGGCTGGAGGAGTTGGATGAGAAAAAAGGGGACAGGATGGAGTGGAAGAGAAGTACTGAAGGGCTAGTCTGGAAGAGAGGAGAAATGAAGCAGTAGATTAGTGGCCACAGGAAGGAGGAATCATCCAGAAAGAGATGGGTAAGGAGGAAGAACTTTTGACATATCCTGAAATACAGCACTAGCATCTGAAATTTAAGGCTGAACTGGGCTCATGATTTTAATTATGGTAAAAATTAAGCTTTAGAAACTTCTGATACCTGTTTTTTTCCCACTCATATATAGGATGCTGTAATATAAGTATGTACATTAATATGGAAACAGTTCTCTTTTGTAATTTTTTATTCAAAGTGGAATTGAATTTTGCTCTTAGATGAGGAATAACTTTCTTCTAAAGAAAGGGGAGTGGATCATGTCTCCAGAATTTCAGAAACTTCCATTACTGTTAGTTTAAGTTTTAATAACACTAATTGAGGCACCAAGTGCTAAGTTCCTGCAAGTGCTTTTGATAAATGAAAAAGAGCAAAGAAGTGATAATTAGTTGAGTGCAGAATAGTTCTGATTCTGGTTCAAGAGGTCAAAGCATAGGCTGTGAGCAGCGAGTGAAAGTGGCCAACAAGTCAGCTTTTGATGCTGACCAAATGTTATGAGTTGTGCACTGGACTGAGTTGGGGAGCCCATGTTACATCTAAGTTGGTTATTTCCTGTGCAAAATAAATCAGAACTGAAAGAGGGAGGATAAATTCCACAGTGTGTGAAATGGGAATGTTTGCAGAGACTAGTTCAGCAATATGCTACGTTAGAATTAAGCACAGCTTTTTATTTTCAAGTCATTCTCTCTACTACAGAGCATTCTTCAGTGGTGACTCAGGGTAGAGCTAATCTCACTCAAAATGGTTGCCAGTTGCCACTTGGAACAATAGGACTGAAGCCACAGGCTGCCATCAGGTGGTAGTTTTTAAGAAGGGCGTTTTTTCCCCAGTGGATTTGAGTGCTTTCTGTCTGCTAACATGAAAGATTGCAGTGGGCACTGAATTCTTGTAATAGAAAATGTTGAAGCATTGCATTACTCATTGCTTTACCTGAAATGGAGAACCCAGTGCACCAGGGAATTCTTCTTTTATGGAAAAACCCAAATGTTAAACCTTAATCTGTTTTCAGGAATAATTCTTTGCACCTGATTTACGTGCCCTAATACTGGTCCCTACTTCTTTTAAAGTACTCAGTTCCTTTCTGGACAGGAGCATCTTTTTCCATGTGCTGTGAATGAGGAAGTTTAAGCAGAGGGAGAAAGACTTCCATCCTGCCACTTTCTTCCTTCATTCATGTAGGATCTGGCACTAGGCTGCTGAAGCAGGAGGCTGGTGATGCCTTCTCCTGTTGTTAAAATTGAGAGTCAGACATGGTTAGGAGGGGAAAAAGGTATTTTACCTTGGTATTTATTTTAAGGATCCTTAGGTGCACATGTCCAGATCAAATGCACCGAAATGCACACCACAATGCACAGCCCCCAAAAGATCTTGTATAACATTATAGGTCTTACTAATTAGTATATCTATCCAAAATTCCCCAGTGAGAGGCTCGAGTGATCCTCCCTTCCTCAAAGAACCTTCCCCTGGATGGTTCTGTCTTAGTTTACAGAATGTGTCCTGGAGAGGACCTTGGGGTCTGGGGCACACTGACCCCTAACTACAAAGCTTCTAAAATGTTTAGTCTCCCAACTGAACAAACAAGTCCCAGGAATGTAGGCAAAAAGCACTAAGAATACAGAAATTGTAAAAAGGGGTATAAAAGAAAAAGCAAAAAATCTTTGTGGCATCACTGGACCTAACAGAGGATGGCTGCTGTGTCCTTAAGGGACACCTTACTTGCACCAGCAGCCCAGAAGTGCTGTGAGTAGCTCTGAGAGAAATCTGGACCTGTGGGCTTGGGGGATGTCAGAGGAAACAGTGAAATGCATCTCATTTTTGCTGGGACAAGCTGGGGTACAGTGAAAAAGTCATCTCACCTTCCAGTAAAGGAGATCACGTTCTGTTGTACATCCTGTTCTAGAGCCTTGTCTTGTGTAGTTGCAGAGCCTTTGACTTCACCTGTGTGTCCATCTGTGCCAGAGAGATTGTGCTGATTGGAGCTGACAAAGAAGTGCATGTTAAATTAGGTGGTGTTTGCACTTACCCAGAAAATGTGCAAAGCAGGGGCAGAGCATGGAGGATGCTGAGGCAGTAATGTCTTGAGAACTTGTTGCTGGAGAAAGAGGAGACAGTTTGGAAGCAAATAGAAGGCTGTGCCTATTCAGAGACCTCTGTGTTCCCTTTTGGTTCTTTTCCTTCTAAAAGTTACCCAGCACCTCAGTATGTTTTCACATGGGCAGAAGCTGTAAGTTGAGTACAAATCCATATCAGATAAAAGGGTGGTCAAATGATAAGTTTTGGAGAGGAAAGTTTGGAGCACAAAGTGAGGAAACAGGGATATGAGAAGGCATGTGGCAGCTGGAGTTGGAAACATAGCTTCTGTAAATTTTACTGGTTTGTGTATTGGTTCAGGATGGCTTATAGAAGGTTGACAAGAATCTGACCAAAAGGCAAACTTTGAGAAAACAGTTTTAAGATGAACACTACCTTCTGATTGTAAAAAATGTCACAGGGATTTTCTTGGAACATTTTTGGTTGTTCAGTGTAAGCTGAAGTTAAACATAGAGAACAGGAGAGTGCTTTCTAATTTGTGACAAAATTCAATACAAGAATATGGTAGTTATCCTCAAGTCAACTCTTTATAAATTTAGAAATCTTAAAGATTAAGCTTTAGAGAAATGCACGCACAGGTAAGAAGTAAGGGGAGGTGTCCAAAATAGGATAACTCTGTAGCAGCATAACAAAGAAGTAATGAAAACCCATAATACTCATAGCTGATTTCAATATTTTTCTTCTTAGAATGTCTTAAGAGATATACGTGAAGGGATTTGCAGTAGTCAGAACTGATTTGTGGCAGAGAAATAAAGAAAGGCTGAACAGAGTGTGCAGTGCAAGTACTTTCATTTCAAGACACAGGAATAAATACTATTCCTTAGAAATAATGCAGTGTAGGAGGAGCAACTGAGGAAGAGTGTGGAGAAGACAGGGTTCTGGAAAGTCTGGTGTGGGCAGTGAGAGCAGGCAGTGCTGGAATCCCACCTCCCTTGGGCCTGTGCCTCAGGGGCGTGCTGCGAGCTCTGGGAACTGAGGAATCCTTACTCCACCTCTGAGCTCAGAGCACATCTGAGGCACAGTCCCAGAGATGGTGGTTTGATGGTCTCCATCACATCACTCTGAAAGACACAAAATCAGTGTTCTCTTTTAGGCTGTGTGATTTTCATCATATTCAGAAACTTTCAAGAGCATCTCGTGCAGCACAAGCTGAAGGAACTTTTCCGTTGGCCAGAGATCATATGGTTCATAGAATCTGGAAAGGGTGTGTATGTAAATATTCAAAGATTAGTTCACATACTAGCCGGAGAAACAGAGTACATCTTTAGGTGATGAACTATTATGTTTCAGCCTTGAAAAGCTTTTTTTTTGTGCTGACTAAAGCTGACTGTATCGCTGATGTCTGTTCCATCCCAGATGGTACTTCCAGACTGACTTGCAGTCAAGACAGTAATCAAGAATTTTGTAATTATTAAAAGCCTTTTTACTGATGGCTTCTTTGTATTGCAACCCAGAGAATTTGTTCAAAGCCTGTAACTTTGGTGCCATTTGAATTAGCACTCAGGCTGCCACTGTGCTGACAGCAACTGAAACTTCATGCTCCAAAACACACGCTCAAGAAGTGTGTCTGTTCATCCTTAGCAGATGCCAGCTGCTTCCCTTCTTTGTGTGTTTAGGGGAAGATACTGAGCATGAGGTGGGAGGTAAATATAATGAAATTATTTCCATCCTACCATTACTTGATAATTCAACAACTGAAGTTTTATGTTCTGTTGGCTAATTAGGTCACTTAATAGAATCAGTACTTTGTTATTATCAGGGAAGGATGACAGTTTTCTAAAATAGAGCAGCTCCTAAGAGCAGCTTCTGAGAACTAAAAAGTTGAAATTTTACTTTTTAATGATTTCTTAATATTTTTATTTTTTTTGTTCATAATACAGCATTTTTGATTCCTCTTTGCATTCAGATTTTACTTAATCTGTTGGATTTCACTGCTTGAATTTGCAGCTGCTTTTCTTGTATTTGAGGACTAGAGGCATAATTTTTATATTTAGTCATCATGTGCATTATTAATAAAAGTGTCTCAAAAAGTTACGACAACTCTAAGAAGCAGAGTCTGGGACTGTTCTTATGTTGGCTTCCAAGTTTTATGCAAATGTTGCAGGTAGCCAGGAGTCTGTTACTTGTTATTCCACAGTTTCTCCAAGAAAAATAACAGCTATTTTGTTGGGTAGTGTTTGCAGGCAGTGTTTATTGTGTGACTGTCTCCCAGGCTCCAGCTGTGAAGATGTATTTATGTTTTCTGTGAGAACGAAACTTACAGCTGGCTGTGCATTATCTGCAGTACCTTTTTCCATCCCTCTTCTGAGTGTAGTCACTGAGATGAAATTTTAATTTTGAACTGAGCAGAAAGTTGATCCTTGCTGCTGCCTTCTGCCTGCTGCAGCATATTCCACACGACATATACTGATGAGTTTAAACAGCAGTTCAAGTATCTCAAGTACAAAAATGGGTGGAGAGAAGGATTAAAATATCCTAACCCTTCTCTTTTGTGCCTCCCCTGAAGCAAAGTGCAAAGCTGCCCACTTGATATTGCCAGCTCCAGCTTTATCCTCCATCTCTGAATTTCACTGCAGCCCCAGGGGAAGCTGCACCTCTGTGGCTCTCCCACAGCTGCTGGACTTTGATGAGGACATGCCTTAGCTCTTTCCACTGGCCTCCCTTGGCAACCAGCCCTTTGAAGATGACCTCTTGCTGTTTGCCTGTTGTCTCTCTTGTGTTGGATTATAGATGAGAGGTTGGAGTGAGGGGAAGGGGGATGGAATGGAGTGTTGTGCATTTTAAGCCTCATTTCTTTCTGCATTCTCACCTTTTTTTTTCCTCTGTGGCTTTTACCTCTCTATATAGATAAAATGCTGTCATGCACATGGAAAATGGTTTCTGGCAGAAATAGAGAGTTCCTGCTTGGCATGTGTATGTAGGACAAAGGAAGTTTGATTAGTATTGTGGTAAGGACTTTGCATTCTTCTGCAACAATCTGCTCAAATTTACTCACATTAGTTCCCTTCCCCCATCCCTCTTTTTAAGTGCAATATTGTTCTTAGTTATTGTGCAGCCTTTTTCTGTGTGCATGTTCTCTGTTCCTCTTCCCTCCTCCTGGAGACAGGACAATATAATCACCTTGTTAATGAAGGCTGTGGTGTGAAATGGAAAGGGATGCACTGGAGCTCTGGCTGGCTCACATTTTCATGGACACTGACTACTTTTGGAAATCCAAACAATGAGACTTTGCTAAATACTGAGAATATCCTTCCTGAGAGTCTTACAGGAACAGTAGCTGTAGGGTAGGAAGTACAGTATTACAGGGGATCAAACCAAGCATGGGAATACATATCCAATTTTCACTACAGTGAGAGGTGAACAGGTGATGTTATCTAGGACAGAGCGTTATAAGTAACAGTGTTTACACACTTTTACAAGTTTTACCATGTCTTTTCTCAAATTTTCTCAGTGGTGAAATTAATCTTCATCAAAGTGTGGCATGTAGAGCAAGATGGTAGTTGAAATCACTGTTGAGTATTGATGGATAAAGGCAGGAGTAATACATGTTTAAGGGTATTTTACAGCAAATATGAAGAAAATAATCTGGATGTACCTGTGTGTGTAGCTGGAATGCCTCAGTGCAGCATACCACCCAAAATTAGAAGAATAGGATGGGGGGTTGTGTATCTGTGATCTCCAGTTGTAATTAGTTTCTGCTTATCTGTAATACTCCTGTCTAATTGGATCTTCTAGTAATATCTTCTCTTTCTAACCCAAAGGATGCCTCAGAAATAACCTGTGTTAATTTTAACTCTTCTTTCTCTCCTTCCCTACCCTTCTCTGTTTGTCTAGCAAAGCTCCCCACAAATCTGAATGCAAGCAAACCAGCTCTGCTTGTTAGTAGCTTATTGCAAAATACACAAAATAATATCTTCTCTTGTCACAGGTCCTAGAGGACTCTGCAGAAGCAAGTCAGCTCTTCCTACATCTAGGACTGCCTGGAAAGCCAGGATCTAGACCAGTTCAGGTGTCAGAAAAAGGAACTGTAGTGAGTTTGGATGTCTCAGATCAGTGTACACATACAAAGGACAGTCACTACTGGTCTGGAGTCTTGCAGTACTGTGAAACTTTGGGTCAGCATCAGATCTGTCAATCTGTTTGTTAAACTTCCTTGCTACAATACAACCTGCAAATGAATAGTTTTGAGACTTTCCAGAGCTGTGTGCTTTTGTAAAATAAAACACTACCTTCTCTGGTATGTGTACATATGTGTGTTGTCTTGTGATTCCCTCCTACAGTTTTGGAATTTTCATCACAGCCAAATTTTCTAAGTGTGCATTGTGTGTGCTTCTGGCAAGGGAATGCAAATGGAAATTTCTTTTAGGGTTCCTTATATGAACAGCTTCAATCAACTGGGTTTGGTAGTTTTGTTGTTGGGTTTTTTGGGTTTTATTGTTGTTGAAGAGTTGTATTCATTCTTTCTGGGCCCCAAACACTCCCTAAGGTTGAACAAATAGCACCCATTATGTTGTACAATCTTTGTCAGGCTGTCTTCATACTTCCTACTCTGTTTTCTGCTAGAAAACTTAGTTGCAAAGTGTTGGTAATTCCATATCAGGCCTTAAGCCAAGGAGATTATATGGCAGTGACCTGATACATGGCCCTGCTTGAGTGCTATGGCACTAATGCAGTTTTTCATGAGATATGAGACAATCCTGCTTTTCTGAATCAGTTATGATTATGTCTAAAGTTTTGGTAATTAGTGCATTTTGGGGGTCCATCTTGTTCCTTACAGAACTCTTGTTTTATCATGTAGCAACTGGCCTTCTTCTGCTAAGAGAAATTTATGAAGGTATCATTTTACTCCACATTTTCTCTCTAGTTTCTCCCATTCTTAGTGATACTATGCCTGCATCTTTTGTCAGCATCTTTCCACCAATTTAAAGAGGGAGGGAAAGCCCCACAATTGTAGACATGACTTTGTTCTCCTTTTCTCTGTCAGTACTATGGTAGGAGAACACAGTATAATCAAAGCACTTAAATTCCTGAGAGAAGACCTCTTCCTTCAGAATGTCTGCAGTATGCAAGCTTTTCATGGGAGTTTTGCTTTCTGAGATGCTTTAAAGGAAGGAGATGCCACTGTTTGAATGGACCAAGAGCTTCCTTTGCAAATTGTTTGGAATAATTAGTGTCCAGCTGCTCTGTTGCAATAGATTGCTTGGCTGCATAGCTTGGGCAGTATAGTCACTGCTTGTGCAGCAAATCCAGTGCAAACGTGCTGAGTTTGGGTTTGTATGTGTCTGTTACTGTGCACATGCTCTGGGTGTCTGTGGTGTCTCTGAGCTGGGACAGTCCTAGCAGGAGGCTGCCTGGGAATTGGCTGCTGCTGCTGCCAGGTATGTCTTTTCAGCTGGCACTTCTCTTCTCCTGAGGGATTTGAAGCTGGAAAATGGCACAGGTGAATTGAGTTTGCTGATGAACTAGATCAGTGCAAAGATCTGCTTCCCTACTTAACAAAACCTCCTCTGGCTGCTCTTCAAAACTTACTACTCCTTTTCACAGGATCTGGTGGACTTTGTGTAATATACTGGCCAGTCTGCATTGTAGAATTTGCCTGGCCTCTTCTGCATGGTGGATGTGTTCAACTGAGTATCTCTGGTTTTACGTTTAGTTGCAGCATAGACTGGATTTCTCATCATCCCTTTTGGCACACTTCCTGGAGTAAGTGGACTGTGAGAGGATTTCAGGAATGCCTGATGCTCTTGCTGTAGAGAAAGTTTAGTGGAAGCCACTTGTGGGTTCAATGCTAACCGCTGGGTTGGACAGCATGGTCACAACTGATAGCCAAGAAAAGCTCACTGCTGAAATGCTCAGGTCCTATAATGTTACATTTTGTGGCAGTTTGGTTTCTTGCAGGATGTACTTCCTTAAAACAGAAAAAATATGTCTGAAAGGGAAAAGAAACCATATTTTAATGGAGTTTTCTACTTATGCTGAGGAATAAATGTTCTTCTCTGCATGGCAAAGCTGCAGAGTGATGGGGAAATACTTCTGGCTTTCACCTTTTCTAAAAAGGCTGCTATGTTCCAGCTGTAGCCAGCATAAAAACCCTCATTCTTTATCATGAGGCTGCAGAAACAATAGGAATGCCTAACTTTTTTTTAAAAAAAACCCTGCTCTTAAGTTCTTAAAAAATTCCTCCCCCCATTTGTACAGTTTTGGATTGCTCATCTGTAATGGCACATTCTGCTGGTGCCTTTTTCAAACAGTGTGTGACACAGTGGAGTTAAGGCCTGAGTATTTTCTTTCTGTTGAGGTCTTAGTAATGCTGGGTTGGAATATTGCAGTCAAGAACCTTAAATCACTTTTTGGTAACAGGTTGCTGTGCCAATGCAGAAGAGTAAATGGAGATAGAAAAGTTAAGTTCTTCATTCTGCTGTATTTGTAGGTAGTAGGAACAGTCTTGTGGTGATGCTTTATGTTGAAGATCAAAATCACGGTGGCGGTCACAACTAGTGGTAAATCTTGATTAACTAAGATGACTTGTCTGTCTTGGAGAATGAGTACAAAGTAATTTTTTTAATTCTTAAGAAGTAGTTTCTGTTTTCATAGGTAAGGAGCTAAAATTTCAGAGGAAATGCAAAAAAATGAGTGTTAACACATAGCTTGACTGGTTTTCAGCCTTCTTGGTCTCATATTGGTTATTTCAATAATCACTTAAGCTTTTTGTGTCCCTGCTCACTGGCGGAGCATGGGAAACTGAAAAGTCTTTGATGTGGAGTAAGCACTTCTTAGCAACAACTAAAACATCAGTGTTATCAACATTGTTCTCACACTAAATATGAAACACAGCATGGTACCAGCTACTGAGGAGAAAATTAAAACAGGACACTAATCCATATCTTGGCAGTTTGTCAGCAAGGATCTTGAAGGAGAGCTCAAATGCTTCAGTGAAGTCAAGGTAGATGACATCTACAGCTGTTCTGTCAACCATGGAGCAAGCTGCTTCATCAGAAAAGATACTGAGATTGGTCAAGCATGATTTATACTTGGGAAATTCAAATTGACATTTTCAGCTGCCATCCTGTTTTTTATGTACCTGGAAATAGCTGTCATAAGGATCTGTTCCATAATTTCCTCAGGTTCTGAAGAGAGGCTGACTGCACTGGGGTTTCCCAGATCTATCTTCCTGGATTTTGCAGACAAGTGTGGCACTCCTTTCCTGGCATCAGGGGCCTTCCCCCAGTCTCTATGACCTGTGAAAAATAATAAAGCCTGATGTTGCAATTACAGCAGCCAGCTCTAATAAGACCCCTGGAGGCATTCTCTCATCAAAGAGGATACACCTGTATGTCTGCTTTGCATGGATGGTACCTAACCCGACCCTCCTTACAGCTGTTGGTTGCTTTGTTACTGCTCTGTGCCAACCCCATTCAATAGCAGACATGTATTGTTTGTAATTCTTCTTGCTGTTAATATACTTATTAGTCTTGACATCTGTTGCCAGTTTGAGCTCCTAATGCTTTCCCAATTCTCTGCATCTCCAAGATGTATTTCTATATTTGTCTTCATGGGTGTACCCCTTTTTCCATGTCTCTGTTCCATCCAACTTCTGGTGAGTCTAGCACCAAAATACTGGAGTGTCTCTGAATCAGACACTCTGCATCCTCTAGTACATTTTGGTGAATGAAGTTGTTACTTGTTAAAAATCTGTTTAGTGACTTACTGCATTTTGAAAAAAGCATGTATGCTCAGTCCACTTCTTGTGTTTAGTAAGGCTGGTTTGACAGGGGAGATACTTAATACAGAACCCCCAGCAGGAGAATTCTAATGTTTTTTCTGCTCCCTGTGGAACACTAATGTTGTTTGATTGCCTTATTTCACTTGAGCCTTCATACACTTCAGACTTTGGATCCTTCCTTTAGAAGAAGCTTCCCTGTGAAATGAGATTGGAGGAAGGAAAGAAGACCTAGAGCATGGAAGTGGTAGGAGGACACTGAGGGGCTGGGTAACTAAAAGTATCTGAAGTCTGAACTGAGTTATCAGGCTCTGCTTCCAGACACGTGGGGTAAGGCAGGAAAGGAACTCTTCTTTCAGTTACCAGAGGCTGGTTTAGGAGAAAGCTTTCCCTGATGACGGAGTTCCCATTCAGGTTGACTTGTTTTTTATGCTTTCTTTTGAGCAGTGCAAAACCTCTTAAATTTTATTTCAAAAGCCTGTCTGGTGAAGGAATGTGAATTCATGTGGACAGAGATGAATCCATGCCAAGTGCATTCCAGGTGGGAAAGCTATATGGAGTGTTGTCGTTTCAGGCCATACAGCAATAAAGCATTCAAGTCTTCACAAAAAAGCTAAATTGTTCTGCTCCTTTTTAGAGGCTTATGCCAATTGTAGTGTTTGGAATTTGCTTTATACTGTCACTGTTTGAAACTACTGATAATTTTCCGCCTCAGAGAAAATAATTAGTTTTATTGTTGCCATTGTAGTTTGTCCATCATCTCTTTTGTTTAGTGTCTTTAAAGTGAAACATGTCTGTGATCCAGAAACACCCTGGATCCTCCCTGGGCCTGATAGATATTTTCATTTAGGCTTACTTTTTTTTTCATTTAGGCATGTCCTGTGATTCTGTGATTAATTCACTTATTGTGACAAGAAACCATGAGAAGATGAGACACTTGCACTGGATGGGTCCTGTCAAAAACTCCATCAGCCCCAAGTGGATGGTGTTTCACTGCATCTGGGCAGCTAATCAGAAGTAACACCAGTGCTTCAGGCTTGAATTCCTAAATTCACATGCTCGTGTTGCACTTTTAGTTGATATCCCTGGTTTGGAAAATTACAGTATATTTTATCTGCCATGATCTACAGAGATCACTGCAATGTAAGCTTGTGGTATCCAAGCAGAATCTACCAACTACTTGTGGCTTGGAGTGGTGGAGTGCTTTTCTGGACAGAAAGTTTTCTGTCAATGAAGCCCATGTCTTACTGGCCTTGGTGCTGATTCTGGGTTTATTTATGTCTTCAATACATGTTTTTTAGAGTTGTGTTACTGAGTTAACACTTCTAATCCACACCTTGAACATAACAGTTTTTTATTTGAGAACGCAGACACAAACCTGCCATGCCTGCCTTCTTATCCACTCTTTTGTGGTCTTTTATGGGACATGGGTCAGGACAGAGCCCTTCTATGTTACTTTGTGGTCTTAGGTGGTTTAGAATTTGTATTAACTTTCGCACTACAGAAGTATATTTCATTCTTCTCTGCTCCTGTCATAGATCTGTGAGCCTTTTGTGAATCTCTTAGTGCTTGATACACCTGAGATGATACTAGTCAGTATTGTCATCTGTATTTTGCTCAAGGCAGCTGTAAACACATGGCACTCTTTGAATGCTTCTTAATGTGTGCAGGCTTTCAGTCTTACTTCTTGGCTGATTTGGTAAAGTGAGATGAGAGGATTTTCTTCCAAGATTTTTCCTCTCATTTTTGGACAACACACATGTCTGCTGGAAGGGAGAATGTCCTGGATATGCTCTCTGTTCTTACCTTCTTTGTTCTGACTGGAAGGTAGAATCTGTGCAAAGCTGCAGTATAGGAGTGACCATCCTTTATGATCTTGGAAGCTGCATATCAGTTTTTTCATACAGTAGGACACGGAATCCTGCAGTTCTATCTTGGAGAACCATAGAGGGAATGTGGTTAGTGGTTTGTCAGAAAGAGATGAGTGCCTGTTTAGGTGTCTCATTGTTCTGTTGAGGTTTAAGATAAGAGTCAAAATGATATGGTAATTTCAGCCTTGGCAGCTTCTGCTGGTTTATGGTCTGCTGAAGGCAGGAAACAAATTATGTGGAAGCTTCCATTTAAGCAAAACTCTGCTCCTGGTGTGTGATATGGACATGGAATGAGACTTACAGGACCCATAGTCTGGTTGGTACCTTACTGTGTCCCTGATTGCTCCACTCATAGAATCATGTAATCATAGCATGGTTTGGGCTGGAAGAGACCTTAAAGATCATCCAGTTCCACCCCCTGCCACGGACAGGGACACCTTCCACTATCCCAGGTTGCTCTAAGTCCCATCATCCTGGCCTGGAACACTTCCAGGGATGGGGCAGCCACAGCTTCTCTGGGCACCCTGTGCCAGGGCCTCAGCACCCTCACAGGAAGAATTCCTAATCTAATCCCCTCCCTCATCCTGCTGGTTACACTTCTTTTGATGCAGCCCAGGATGTGACAGGCTTTCTGGGCTGGGAGCTCCTGTTCCTGGGTCATGTCCAGGTTTTAATCCTCCTCCACAGAGCTGCTCTCAATCTGATCATCACTCAGGCTTTGTAAAAGGAAGGGAAGAAAGAAGCTCTTTCAGCTGTAGGTTTATACTGATTTCCAGGGATATAACTGCAGAATGTGCTTGGTGACTCTGATCCAGAGGGTCATTCACACTTGGAAGCTGTTACGGAATAACAGTATTCTGGAGGAAAGTGGCAGTGGAAAGAATTTTCTGTTCCTTTTGGCCTTCTACCTTCTTTAGTCCTTTTCCTCTGGACTGAAGTGGGTAGAGCTGTTATTTATTTTATGGTTGGGAAAAAAAAGACCAAAGCTTTTCTATACACAAGACAGTGTGTAGAAAGTTCCTGAGCTGTTCATATGGCATTTTGTAAAACTATAATGCCTTATCCTGGCAGACATAAAAAAAAAGGCAGAAGAGTGAAAGTTTTCTTTTACTCATCAGGATGTTTTAGCTGATAGAGTTACAGAGCAAAGTATTCTTCATCTATAGGTTTAATGTTTGTCTGCCCTGTAACACTAACTCACACGAAATTGGTGCAGCTCTTTATGAAGTTGTTTTAGACCCTCAGCAATGTATACAGATTTTGTAACCTTGGATAAAAGCACCTGAGTCGTGGTTTCAGTTTTCCCCTTTTAGGCATGTGCAAAGTGCCCCAGCATATTTCAAGGATTTTGAACTAGAAACTTCTTAGATATCGGTTATGGTTTCAAAGCTAAATTGATACACCCTATGTCAAGGGAATTACATCAAGGGAATGGTTCTCTGTTTCTTTAGATACTTAATTAAAGCTTTGTGTTTGCTTAAAGGATCCCATGGACTCTTTGTGGGGTTAATTATGTTGGTGTATATGCCCTGGCAGTTGTGGAGAGAGCACTCTGCCTGACTCTATCCTCTGTTTTTATGTCTGTGCTGAAGAGTTTATCCATCAGGTACTGAGTTTATGGAGTGGTTCATCTTCCACTGATAGTACCTGCCCCAAGCTTTTAGCACTGAGTTAAATTGCTCATCCATGTGAGACTGCAGACAGCTCAGCAGTGTGTGATAGTAACTCATTTAGAAAATAAAAAAAGGAGACAGGCTGAATTAAGAGTCAGGCAGATGATTCTACTCTGTCTACCTTGTACAGTGTGGCTTGTTTTTTTTTTCCTTAGAATGGATTGGTGATGAACCTTAAAAAATAATGAGCAGTAGGAAAATCCCTGCATTGTGTCAGTTCACCATCATGTTTCCCATATTTTACTGTAATCACTCAAGTTATTCGGAAAGTTAGGGCCCCACAAGATAATATAAATAGCACTTCATGTATTGTATCACTTGCAAAATGGAAGTCAGGGTACAAGACATGGGAGAAAAGGACAAAACGACAAGCTGGTGATGCAGAAGTGATGGTAGGATTAGGGGCCATTACATGGTGCTACTTTGCATGGATTAGTGAGGGGTATATATATGTAAATTATTGAGCAGTATAATCTCCTACTATAATCAGCTACCAGAAAGCAAAGTTGTTATAGTGTTGATGTCAGTTTGTGGTTTTCTTCAGCTAGTTTGATAAAGCTGAGATTTAAAGGAAGGCACGAAACTGCATGAAGTATAGACTTGTTTTTCAAAGACCTCTGCATATATGTTAAAGCCTGGGAAACAGGCTAGAGTCTGGGAAAAAATCTAAGGGAAAAAGAGAACAAGTAGAAGACAGTATACAGTGTAAGAAATTAGATGTATGACACTCTGGTTTATACACAAAGATATTGTCCTCATGAAGGACAGCAATTTGGAAAAGACAAGGTTAAAAAATCGATGTGTAGGAAGCTCCTTGCCACAATAAAATTAGACTAACTACTCTAGAGTAACTACACTAAGTGTTGGAAGGAGGAGGAACTGATTAAATATCTGAAAATAAAGACATTTTTTTGTCTAGTGTAAGAAACACAAATGTCTGAAAGGAGACCGAAGTTTCTCACTTCATGATGTCCTTCCCCCCTGCATCATTTGAGTACAGAAAACAATAGACAGTGCTTCACAATGGTTAGGAAGTTTCTTGTACCTTACTTTGGCTTACACAATAGGCTTGTTTCAAAGGATGACAGTCTGTTCATTCTGTGTAATTATTAAAAAAAAAGGTGATAATGGCTCTGAAACATGGGGTCTGGATCCTAATGTAAAGCTTTTATGAGTGACTCTGCCAAACAGTTTGTATTATTTCTGTTGGTTTGCAAGGAAAGGTGGCTTGCAGTACCAAGGAGGGGCTTTGTAGTTAAGTATTTTATGTCTGAGCAAAGGACTTAAAATCACATTTAATTGTTAGCCTTAAATGATTTTTCATAAGCAAGATGACAACCAGCCTACATAAAATTGCAAAGATTTTGTACTCATAGCATGCCTCAGAATCATACTGAATTCTTCATATATGCAACCTCACATTTCAGTTTTTCTGGTGTACCTTAATAAGTCTATTTGTATAAAGTTAAGTATTCAAAAGCAATATGTATGTACGTTTTTGAATTCTAATGATTGGCTAAAGGTTTCTTTCTGATTCTATTTCAGATGCATCCACTTGGACTGTGTAATAGCAATGATGAGGAAGACCTGTATGAATATGGCTGGGTAGGAGTGGTGAAATTGGAACAGCCAGAGTTGGAGCCTAAGCCATGCCTCACTGTCTTAGGAAAGGTAAGGGGATAGTTTGGGGCTGCATGTAACTGTTTCTTGGAAGGATTAGTTCTTTTTTGAGAAAAAACAGTGAGGAATAAACCAAGGGAAAACTCCCTTTACTCCACAAAATATTCCTGTTCTGCCTATTTTCACACTAGGTACTTCAGGGAAAGATGCTGTCATAACTCAGTTGATAGAGATGGTGATGGGGAGCTGAACACTCCCTCTTTTGAGCTCTGTAGGAACCTAACAAAGATGAAAGCAAAAATGGCTGTGTAGCAGAAGCAGTATTGGAGCAGAAAGGGTGAACTGCAACTGTGATTGTGACTTGGTCAAAGCAGTCAAAACAAAAGCATTTTACTGGTTTTCCTTAGGTACAATTTTCTGAGAAGACATACATTAATTTCCACTTTTTGGGGAAAGAGAAGCTTTCAAACCTAGAAAGATTTCTTCGCTTTCATTGCAGGGTAGAGCTAAAAACTTGACCTTTTCAAGAAAATGGGTAACCATCTGCTTGTGTAAAAGTTGCTGTAGGTTTAACTCGTGGAACATGGTGAAAAACATCTCTTTAAGAAGTGACTTCCCTTTCTATTGAATTTCAGCATAATACAACTTTTTCTTTTTCCAGCTGGGAATACTGATTGTGTTGTACAGAAATTCTAGCTGTTACTTTGTTCTTAGAAAGATAAAATCTGAGGATGAGGTCTTCTAAGGAAGAGTCAGTCCTGAAAGATGCATTCTAATCCATAAGTAAACGCCAGGAGTAGGTTTAGCCTTGAGGCAAGCCCTTTCAGGAAGGAGTCTGTTCAGTCCCATCTGTCAGGCTCTTGAAAATAACATGAGAGAATAGATGTGCAAAATGGATAAAGAAAGTTGAACCATAGGTAGGTACACTGCACAAAAAAATGTTAATAATATTTACCTGACCCACTGCTACGTGCCCAAATCCCACCATGTCCTCTATACTCCCAATGTCCCCAAAGCCACACCAATCTCCAGAATAAGTTCAGCTCAGTATCTGCTGAAGTTATCTTCCTAAAGCTCTGCCTGCTGAGCAGCAAACTCTGGCTTTGCTTCAGGAGCTCTGTAGCATCTACTTTGATGCATAATGATGGTGATGTGACATAGAGTGTGTCCAGAGAGTTTGGGTTTAGAGTTCCATATGTGTCAGTTTATGGAGCACTTTCAACAGGTGAAAAAAGACTGGACAGGATTCTAGTCAGTACTGCACTGCATTTCATTGTTCTGTATTTTCTCTGTTTATTCTTCCCTTCCTGAAATATTTCTTCCCTATTTCATGCTCTCTGCTGTAATTTCTCCTCTCCATCTTTTGTTTGCAACCCTTCTGCTCACTGCTCACTATGCTCAAGCTATGTCCTGATTTAGAAGGACTTCTCAGAATTCTTGAAATACTGCTGAGTGCAGATAGCAGCAGGAGCATCAGCCCTGAGCTTCTTTCAGGTCTGTCAGTTCAGTCAGCCTGGTTATCTTAGCAATGAGGACAAATTGTGTTGGGATTGTCTGGGTCTCTGAAAAGTTCAGTTTCCGTGCAATTTGGTACAAATTGCTATGTGAAAATTCAGTGTAGCCTGTAAACTATTTTGTTTGGGTAAATATCAAACCTGTTGCATGTGTACATGTGTCTTCTTCTGGTTATTTTTAGGATTTGGCAGCTGACTTTAAAGAAAATGTAAAAGGGAAAGGAATGGGAGAGGGAGAGGAAGGGAGAGGGAGGAAAAATAGAAATTAAACAAAGGAAAGGAGTGGGGAAAGGAAAGGAAAATTGGGGAGGGCTGGTCTTGAATAAGGAAAGGAAATGGAACTTTTTCCATTTAGAAAAGGAGAAAGATATCAAGGAATGCAAACCTACTGTTTGTTCCTCATTAAGTTTGATTTAACCTGTCCCCAAGGTGGAGCATCGTAGAGGTGATATTGTGGAAAGTTTGGAATATGGTGAAGCAGAATGTAGACTAGTTAAAAGCTGTTTGTAGAAGTAAATTGTATGACATGTGAATCTGGTAAAAAGTTGTATGGTTCTGCTCTTATTGTTGGTTTTAGTTGTTGAGGTAATTTTTGATTTAGGGGTGGCGTGTTTGTTTGGATTTTTTGGGTTTTGTTTTTAATAAAACTCTGGTCTGTTTTTAGAAGTTCCACTCTCCTTGTTTATCCATGGGTAGCTATACAGGATTTAATGTGTCCATATTCCTATTGATTTTGTGATTTTCATATTGATTTGTAAATTCATAACGATTTTGTTATTGCTCATCCTTCTTAGTCATTGCTCGTACTTCTTTATATGATGTAATGGAAATGAAAGTGTTTAAAAAAATGTGTCTGCTATTAAGAGTGCCCCTGAAAACTGGGCCTTGGTTGAGGCAAGGAGTGTGTGTGGCAGCTGTGTTTTACCATTACCTTTGATCACAGTGCAGCCCTGTTTGAGGCCATGCTGCATGCAGGCAAAGCAAAGGCCTGGGTTTTACTGATCTTATGAGCTCCTGAATAGGGCTAGAAGGGGAATGACAGAGGAAGAAGAAAGCTTTTGGAAATGAAAAGGAAACCCCGTGAACCCAACCAGCATTATTGGCTGGATTTGCCTACCAGGGAGCCGCTCAGTTTCTGCCAGGCTAATTTTGCTTCAGCTTCTCTCCCCCACACCCCCCGACCCCACCTCCCCCTCTCTCCTTCTTTCAGACTTTTTTTGTTTTTGAGGCATGGCTGTAGTAACTTGGTTCTCAGGCTGGGAACCCACTGAGCTGTTGCCATGGTCACTGGGAAGCTCTTCGTGCCATGTGCTTCAAAGGGAACCTTTCCCCTCCTGGAATTCCTGCCTTCTCTGTGCATACAGCACAATGAGACTCCTTCACTGCTCCAGCAGTGTGACTGTGCTGGAGGAAGGCAAAAGCAGGGTTGCCTGCAATACTGATTGCCTGCCTGCATCCTGGCAGGGCTGGGGAGTGGAAACTGGGTGTTCTTTAAGGTCCCTTCCAACCCAGACCACTCTGGGATTCTGTGATCCACTGTACTGTGAGCATATCTGCATGTGTCCTGTACATTCCCATATGCAGACCCCCGTTCTTCCCCCACCCCAGTAATTTTAAAAGCAAATTATAGCTGTCAAGACTGTGAAATACAATTCAGCAATACCATTGTTTTTTATTTCAGTACAGGATAGTGAGAAAATGCTGAAGATTTGTTTAAAAGTAGCACTTCTTTGCTTTCTGCAGGATTTGAAAGTCCACGAGAAAGGATTTTGTTCTTTCTCTTCCAGGGATTGCTCTTCTTCTATATTAATAGGACATATGTATTTGAGGATGTGCATCTGAATATAACCTAACAAAGAGAGGATGTCCCTGCTACTACAGCTTCCTGTTTTCTTCAGATGAAAGAAATCTGTAATATGAGGAAATTCCCAGCAGTTCTTCCAATATCCATTCACTTCTGTTCTGTCTGTTAAGAGCTTATTTACAAAAATTTACACAAATAATAACTAGAACAATCTCTTGTTTTGCCATGTCATCATTATTATGGTATTAGGCTGGGGCCAAAATAATCATGACTTGAAAGTGCACTAAACAGTTGAACTGTGATTCGTAGCCTTTTGTCTAGTAATTTAGGTTAAAAATTCTTACAAGGTAGTCACATGAGAATTTATGGGCCTCTGTTGGTAGTTTAGTAACAGAATAAAGAGAGATCTGTTCTAAGACTTGAGGAACAAGAAGGCCTGTGAGGAGTCCATTTTAATCTTTTTCTTTCAGATTTACTGAAACTAATAAAAAAGGCAAATTAAACAAAATCAACTTGCACCTTTATATTAATAGCCTAAATTAAGCAATCAGTTATATGTTCAAACTGGAATTGCTGATGGTATAAGTATACCTTTTGTTTCTTTTTAACATTAATAGTTTTATATACAGTTTGGATAATTTCCTGTAGAAATGGATTCAGTTCAGTTGTAGAAATGCATACTGAATTTAGGCAAACGCTCTTCCATGCTAAACTTGTTCAGAAATCAGGACTGAACTATCCCATAGGTTAGGATCTAAAATTAATGAGAGTCATTTCTAAAACCATCAATGTTTGCCAAACTTTGCTTGTTCAGATACTTTCACCTGGCAGTGACAGCTGCAGTGAGGCACTCTCTGATGAGCCTTGTGCTGCATGCAGAAGGAAATATTGTCACTTCAATATCCACTGAAGTAGTTGACATTCTGCTTACAGTATCTATTCCATAGTTTGGGGACCTTTTCTGCCTTCTGTTTGTTAGCCTATGTTTCCTCTTTGCAAACAGCATCCAACAACCATTTGTCATTCTTTTTGAGGCAGTAGTCTGGAAAATTAATGGCAATATTTAATCAGTCTGGATGAAAAGTAACAGTATGAGTGTTTTTTAAGCTGGTTGGTTTGTTTGTTTCACTTTGTGGCTACCTGAAGTTTTGTGTTGACAGTGTAGTGTCTAGTGGAGGTAGGAACAAGTAAGAGGAGGTAGGTTTACTTTTTGTGTTGGCAGTGCTGGCATAAATGTACATCAGACTGCAGACTGAGAAAGGTTTCTCAGCAGTATAAATTTAATATCGGTTGTTTTACACTCCCAGACATTCTGTGTTAAGAAGGGAGTTTTTATGAAGGAGAAGAAAGCTGCTTGAATAAGACTAGACTCCTTTGGCTGTGGACCAGTTCATAGATCTCTGTTGCAATATCAAACACACCAGAACTCTGATAAAAGCAAAAACTGGTGTTTTTATCAACCTCATTGTTTTGTAATGAAAAATGAATATGAGTTTTAATGGGGAAAAATAGCATCCTGGCTAGTGTTAAAGATTCAGACCTTCTGAATCAGTCATGTTCTTCAAGAGTCTTCATTAACTTTGCATTAAAATTTTTTATTTCCAAGGTTTGTTGTCTTAGCACTACCTAAAATTATGGTTTACTTGAAAAAATACAGTATTTATAATTGTAATCCCTGCCATGTTTGTGTTTGTCTTGACTGCCTTTGTTCTAAAGAATACATTGAGAAGGAGAAAATGATAATTTTCCTGAAGCACCAAAGGACATTTTAAGTGCTGTAATATCATAATGATTGTTTCTTGTTATTCCCCACTTCATCATCATTTATAATATCCAGGACACCTAAAATGTGAACATCCATTTTAAACAACCATAAAACATCTTCAAAAATTGTATCTGAAGTGATACTTTCACTTGTGCAAATACTTTTGGTGTCATTTATGTTTTGACATTAATTTTTCCTACTTCCCCAGTGCTAGCACTGTGATCAGACCTCTGCACCATATAGGCACAATGTTTTCTAGAGTTCTAGCAAAATGGCATAGATGAGTTCAGAAGAGGGGATCATACATGTTTTTTCAGGAAGAAGATGGCTTTTCATAATGGCAGACAGAAAAAGACAAGGAATAAGTGTGTATTTTTGAAGGTAAAAAAATCACACAGAACAAAATGCTTTTGGCAAAAGCTCAGTGTATTTCTGCTTCCCATCTCCTTGCCTCATCATCCCCCACAGACCATACCCTAACAAGCCTATTTTAACAGATGAAGAAGGAGATTTGAATGGGAAAGAAAAAAGGAAGAAAGGCTGCATCCAAGAGTGTTAGAACATGTGCTCACTGCATGAAACAGGGGTGTCATTATTATAACTGAAGTCTTGAGTTTTTAAGTACCTTTCTCATGTATTCCCTCTTTAAATCCTCTCATTCCATCACTACTTCCCACTGTAATCTCTGCAGTCCCTTTGAGGAGAGGAGAGGTTGAGCACAGGAAAGAGAACTGACAAGCAAGCCATGTGAAATGTGGAGAGAGGAAAGGTTTGTGTGTGGATCATAAGGTGAAAGATGCAGAAGGAAAGAAAAGAGCTGGATCAAAGCCAAAGAGGGGAGAGCTCAAAGGAGTGGACACACAAGGGCTGAACCAGGTTATGTGGTTCAGAAGAAGTAGCTCTGTCAGGTTTTCATTCATGAGCACTGGTGAGCTCTTCCCATTGGTAACCAGTGCCAGCAATCTGCTACTGTATTATTTTACCAACTTTCTTTCCATGTTCCTTGCATGAAAAGCATCAGCTATTCATGAACAAAGGCTCTCTCTTAGGTTTCTCTCTCTGGGCACTCCTTAGATTTGCCATTGTTGCCATTTAATTACTTTAAATAAATGTCCACTTTTAGAGTTGAGTCCTTAGCAGTCCCCACCACCATCTTCACTCCTTTCTAACCAACTGTGAACACAGCTGCTTCTCCCTTAAGCTAAAGAAGCAGCTGCTGCTGCACTACATGTGTTACTGGAGTTCAGCTCAGTCACATCTCCCAGTGAAATTAATGGAAGTCAAGGCTGAGTAAAGACTAAGGAACAATTATTTAAGGCATTCCCCACATAAGAAAAAGAAGAAGTAAATGTTTCATGTCTCTTAAGTTTTTGGACCCTCGTTATTCTATTTGCCTTGTAAGCCTTTCGAACATTGAGAGTTGTTTTTGTTTTACATGCAGAATGTACCTATTTCTCTAACAGGAAAATGTATAGTGGCAAACATGTTGAAAAAACTGTAGAAATGGAGTTTGAAACAGAAAAGTGAGAGAGCAAGTAAGTGCTGCTGTGTTGGTGTATAGAAATGAGCACAAAAGAAGGCTGGCAAGCAAAATCAGATAAATGGACCAGAAAGTAAAGAAAATAAGGAGCAGATATGGAGGCAGGGAATGGAATTATTTAGGACTTCACAGATGAGTGACATGCCTAATTTTGGTGCACTAGGAGACAGAAGGCTTTGAAAGAAATTGGAGAACTTCGGAATGTAACCAGAGCTGCATCGGAGGGACTCCAATATTCACAGTGAAAGTTGGGCAGATACAATCGACAGTGGTAAAAAACTGGAACCTAAGAAATTACAGACATAAAGTGGGAATGCTTTGCAATGATTTTCACAGGACTGAAAGGAAGGAAAGAAAAAAAAATATTACAAAAGTTGTGCTTCATATCCTACTGCTTTGAGATAATTTGCCAGAAGATGTTTTTCTGCTCTAAACATTTTATATTTCTGATGACCAGGTGTTATTCAGAGGTGCAGTTTTGGATAACATGATGATTTAACATTTGTACTGAGTTCAAGGAAATGACTCCAAATGAATCAAGTGATCATACTGCAAACTCAAAATGAGTAGGAAGTGCTTTTTAGTTAGTGTAGGGAGTACTGACCGAGCTGTTTGCCATTCCAGCAGGTTAGGTTTTGAACATTAGAGCTGGACATATTTGTGACATGAATTAGGTAATACAGATTAATTATCTATTATTAGTATTTGCATTGCTGTGGTCTTGGAATTGTTCAGTAGGGATATGAAACTCTGACAGAAACTATTAAAAATATCAAAAGAATGTATGCATTCTAGTGCATTAATGTCTCAGTTCTTGGCCCATTGGTGTTTTGTTCAATTGGTAAGCCAAGAGAATATATCATGGACATGTAATTTTTCAAAATGCTCAAATAACTTGGTCTCTTTGGGATAGGAAGAAAGATGGGCCTTAGTCCTGAGGATCCAAATAGTGAGCTCTTAAGTGGGTGTGGGGGGGAAGGAGGCATTTGCAAAGAGCACAGAATCCATAGACTTCAGGTCCATGAACAGTGTTGAAACTCCCAGAGGGTCGCTTCAGCTGAGTGTAAGGGACTAATGAGCCAGTCTGACTGTTTATGGGCTGTGGTTAACCTCTTGCAAGTTAGGATTTCCTGTCGCCAGCAATGAGCTGTGACCGCCAGCACCACAGTGTTAATGATGAGGTAGGGGCTGATGAATGGCTGGACTCCAGACAGCAGCCTTCACTGGCAAAGAATCAAGTGGCTAGAGGGAGAAAAACATTGAAGTCTACAAGGGAAATAATGCAATCTCCAGAACCTATAATTCCCATGTTTAAAAAAAGAAAGGGATAAAGAAACTGGCGACAAATTCAAAACAAGTGAAGCTTTTATCTCTGCATTCTGAATAGAAGATTGTTCTTCAGCAAAACTGGCTGTAAAAGCCAGGCCAGTTAAAACAATATGCAGGCTGCTTGCCTCCAAGTAACCAGAAATTGTTGGCTCAGAGTAGCCTGTTCTGAGGAGCCAACCTGCTGGGAGACGTTATCCAAGCAACGGCTTGAATGTAATTCCTCCTGCTGTGGAATGGCTCTTTGGCAAATGAAGACCCTAATTAGAGATGGAAGGGTTTCTATTTTGTTTTTCTTTAATCCTTGCCCCAAGGCCTCTGCAATACAGCCATGTCTCTGCTTGCGTGGAGAGAAGTTTCCAGTTTCCCTTTGTAACAAAAATCCTCCACCTTTTTCATTTTTGTTTTCTACTTCTTTTTATCTTTTTCCTTTTTTAATTTTTTTTTTTTTTTTACAGAGTCAACAAACTAACAACAAGGGCCCACCACGGCTTGGGACCTTGAAACTAAACTAATCGAAAACCAAGGATAACTGTTTGGAAGAAGGGCTGTATCATCCTGTATTAGCCCGCCATGAACATGGCAAGTTGCTAGCTAAACTAGAATACTAGCCCACCATGCAGATTTTTACTGTTGAGCTTATTACCCAAGCTGATTCCAGCAGCAGAGAGGGAGGATCTCACAGAATCAGCAGTAATCCTACTGGATTCCAAGGGAATCCTAACATGCTTCATTCAGAAAGATTGAAGTCCCTTGCTAGGGGTTACGTGCATTTCTGAAGTCTTGGATGCAGATGCTCATCCCTGACAAAGAGGGCAGAACCTCGAGGGCAGTGCACTGCAGCACTTTGATATTGTGTAGATGGCTTTTTGTAGTGGTCTGCATTGATAGTTTCTTTAATTTACAACTCCTCCAATGCTTTCTTGTATCTCTGGTTTTTGTTAACTTCTCTCAGCACCACAACAAGCTTGCATGTATGTTTACACAATTATCTTAGCTCTAGTTTGTTTCTATTCATCTGCTTTCAGTACACCCTCAATGCAAAGGTTAAGAATTATCTGGGTGGGCTGTAGTGGTATTTCATAGCATATGAAACACTACGTGTTTAGTACATAATTTCTAAAATACATTCATCTCATGACCATTAAATTTCAAAGGAAACTCAAGTTCTGGGAAAAGCTGGAAGGCTTATGAGATGTAGCTGCATTTCTGCTTAACCATCAATTGTTGTGAATGCAGCCTCCCAGTTCTTGCTGAGTGTGCTAGGTTCTCTGTGAATATGTAATCTAGTTCAAGACCCCAGTCCCTTCCTTTGATCTCTTCCAGTGCTCGCCCTTCTCTCTTTGACTGTGCCTTGTCATAGCAACAAGACTGCTGGCCTGCAAAATAGCCTGTGATAGCAGAGGTCAGGGGTTTGGGGGGGGAGTCCCATGACTCTGAAATGTATCTTAAGAGGTGTGCAACCCACAGGCTTTGCTGTGTTCAGGATTAAATTAGTGCCTTTTTCTTACTGTTTTTACTTGATCTAGACTCAGAACTGGTAACGGTGTTTCTCCCTAACCCCAGAAAAGAGAGAATTCAGTTTTCTTTTTCTTCATTTTAGCCATCTGAGAGCCTCTCAGTACTGAGTGGTATGAATCACATTGGTGTGTATATATTGTTGGTGTGATTATGTATTGCATGAGGGGATAGTTTTCGTAAAACTACAAGTACATATATTTTTAAGGTTTGAGCTTGGTTTTTTTACAGAAAGGTATGTTATTTTAAAATTGTGTTTATGCTTTTAAAATTAAAAATGCTGTTTCACACTTCATATACTTCTTAACTTGTAAGCAACTATTGTGATGCTATGTAATACAGAATCTATAGGGCATGTGTATAAAACATATCCCAAAGGGCCACAGAAGTTGAGTATTCCAGTCAGGAAGGGGTTTTATGCTGGTGTGATGCATAGGGATTTGACTGTCTCATTTTGATATTCTGCCTGTGTTTTCAGACAGAAATCTGAAAGTTCCTTTTTCATTATCTCAGAAAAGGTTTGAAATGGCATCCTGTTTATGCTTGGCTTAATTGAGTTTCTGGAATTACCAGTGAATTGTACATTAACAGGTCTGAAGCATCAGTTGGTTAATTTATAACTTCTGCTGTTTGCAAAGTAGATGGCTGTCCTTTTCTCCTTCCTCCTCTGCCCTGCAGAATTGGCCTGTGGCCTGGCTTACTAGGGACAAGGTATATTTTGTGATTGATTGAGCCTGATAGCAGTGTGGGGAGAGAGGGGGTGCCTGTATTGTTCAGATGTTGTCTGTATTCTGTGTAGCTCTGAGAGAAAGAGAGGTTTTTGCATTTTCATAGTTGGAAAGGTGTATTTGACATGATGCTGTGGGTTTTATGTAAGGTTCTTAACGATGAGCAGGTTTGGATTTTATTTCCTAGTCCATGCCATACTTTTTCTGCCATACTGAAAATCTAATGCTGCCATCCATCAAACAGGGGTGCAGTTCATACCCACTGCTTGTTTTAATAGAGTTGTTTGAGGTGTTCCTCTCTCCTGAAGAAGTTTAGGGTTTTGAGAGCATCAGGGTCAGAATACCATTCAGCTGACTGGAATGGCAAACTGGCAGTGGCAACATCTCCTTGTCCCAACCTGCAGATTCATCATGCATTTATGTAAGAATCAGTGCTCTCTTTCTCATCATTAGAACTTCCTGGTTTGTCCATACCTAACTGAGGATTTCTCAAAACTGCAGAAAGTTAAACCCTGATAGGGTAGGCTCCTAATGCTTATTTCAGCATCAAAGTTGTCCTCTGCTAATATTAAAAAAAAAAAATCAAATGAAGACAAGTCTGCAGAAGTGTCATACTTTAACCACACAACTACAGCAAACCTGTACTAGAAAAGCCAATATTCTAGAACCTGGTACTGTATATTCTGTATCATACCTCAGTAGTATTGTCTACATCTTTGTGGTCTGACTTGATGTTGATATGGAGAAAACAGGTGCAAATCAATTGTTTTGTGACCACTAAAAAACATTGGAACAGACTGTTCCTTTTTAGTCTGCTCAAAAGAAGACCCAGACCACTGAATTGCTATATTCATAATTTATTTTGGTGAAGTACTGCAGGTGGAAATTCCTTCAGCTGTATTCCCTTGCAGTCAAGATTGTTGAAATCCTTGAACTGCTTTTCCAGAGCAACAAAGCAAGATACTGCACCTTTTCAATGAAAATCTTGTTCCTTGGAATCACAGAGCATGCAAGTTGCATGTCACTGAGTGTTGCTTATATGTTACCAGTTTGCTATGTGAGAGGCTGACTTCTCTAATTTCAAAGGACTAGAAGACAGCTGATGATAGAATCAGCTATGAAAAACGTTCCACTTAACACCACTTGCATAATCCCACTCTTGTGTCAGATTAATGACCACTGACTCCACAGTGTAGAGCCATCTGACATACACTGTTGGATCTGATGGGCTGGGAATATCCAGAAAATATGCCTCAGGTTCAATAGTTATTAGTTCATAGAGTAACTGAGGGCGGAAAAAAGCCCTCAAAAACTGACAGAGGAAATTCAGGCTGGCTCAATTCTCAGCTAAATAAGGACATACAAGCCAATTTTATTGACTGCTCTGTTCAACAGTCTCTTCACTGATTTAGAGTAATACCATATTTTCTGCCCCAAAAACCAAGATGTTCTGAAAAAAGGAATGGCCAGATGAAAAAGACATTGTTGTACCTTCTGGAGCTGTGCTGTTTCCCTTAGTTCTGACTGAAATTGTTTTGCTTTTAGGATCCATATGACTGACTTCTGTGTACTGCATCCTTACTCTTGTCCTTCCCATCTTGATCACTTTGGAGGACCAGCTAATAATGCTGACACCTGATGGAATAGTTTGCTAAAAGGAGTTTACTGGCATCTGTACTGGGTATTCCTTAAACTGTTGCCCAACCTCCTCTTCCCCATTTTTATGATTTTCTTAACCCAGGGAATAAATCAACTTACTCATGTAGCACATACCATAATTATAATTAATATTTGTTAACTAGAGTGTACTAAGTTCCAAGAAGATAATACCTAGAGTTGGGTGAACAATTCAACAAATCCAGGAAGATGGGTAGTTTTTAATGTAAAAACATTTGTGAGAACATAATTTTAGAACATCAGGATATATCTTACACAGTACTTTTAAAGCATTTTTTTCTGCCTTTAGTCTGTGAGTATTATCTAGGATGTTAACTTTAAAAAAGTTTATTTTTAAGTAGTAATCTGGCTCTGCCAATAGCATTTTCAACAAAAGGTGCTCTCTTAAGAGATGTGTAATGCATTACTATGTTGATGTAAATAGCAGAGCTTACAGTGCCTAATGAACTTTGATCTCCCCACCTATGGTTCAAACCTCGGTCTTTCTCTCATCTGTAATTTATTCACTCTCTGCAATCCATTAGATTAAAGTGTCATGTCCTTAGGTGCAAATACTACTGGATAGAATGAGGAAATTCTAACTCTGGCAAAGAAGTAAATGTAATGAATAAAGGCTAATGTTGTTGGTATGATTTTTCTCTTAAAGGGGAGCCTTGTTAAGCAGCTTTTCTTACGGTTTCTCCACTGTTTCATACTAACTGAAATACTGGAATAAGCTCATACTAGAAAGCAGAGGAGGAGATGTTTGCCATGTTCATATGTGCAAGTATGCAAGGTCCTTCAAGATGTCAGGAAGTAGCTGAACTTGTTACTGTTTTGATTGTTGCTGTCCTACCTTGAATGAAGAGAGGAACTGTGCACCTGTTTAATAATTATCTGGTCCCTTGGGATGAAAGTTTGCCTCATCAAGGAAGTTGTTACTTCCTTATTGTATTTGCTTGGCCCACAGGAAGGGTGTGCAGAGCTCTTAAAATCTTTCTGGTGTTCTTCAAGGTAGTAACTTAAAATTCCTCAGGCCTGGAGATGTGGAGAGATATTTTCCTTGCACTTCTATCACGTGCATTTGCTCTTATCTTACTTAGATTAAAAGGCCTAGTTAATTGTGACAGATCTTAATCTGAGACAGTATTTAATGTGCATTCTGTTGGTAATGTCCATTGCTCTATAGTAGCATAAGCTGTGGAACGCAGAGGTGGAGGGGGAGGTTGTTGTCACTATGAACAAAGTGATCCCTTGAATTACAAGTGCAATTACCTTTTTTGTTTGTTTGTTTTCTGTTACTCTTTACAAAACTACATAGTGCTAGTCATTTGTTTTAAGCCCCAAAAGACAATCACAGAAAGAAATAGGCCTGGCAAGTGCATGGAATTTGAATTGTGGAAATGTCACAAGTACTGTAAATGTAATGGTGAAGCATGTACTGTATTAGCTTCTGCCCCCCCCACCCCCTCATCCAACTTGTGTTTATTTTTGATGTAGGTTTGGTCACTTTGCTTAGAGAAATGATTTGAGAGACTCTTTAAAAGCTAGCTAGCCTAGAAAGAAAAAATCACGTGCCTATTACAAACTGGCAGTATTTTAAGTGGGACTTAACATTGCTGTGTTATTTTGAGCTGTCCTGATTACTGAGTAGTGGACAGGATATTTTCAAAGACATTTTGACTTTAATTATCCCGCGGTATTTTGGGGGATGTGGAAGGAGGGCAGCAGTGGCCGACAGGTGTTTCACGTTGCCTGGAGCCCCAGTCCCAGGTGCGCTCCGGCCCCGCCGGCTGCCACCTCGAACGGAAGGGAAGGAGGGGGATGCCCAGCGAACAAGAAGCGTGCTCTGCTCGGGGCTCCCTCCGCAGTGCCCGGGTGAAGGCCGAGCTGGAGGCGGCAGGAGGCAGGGGGCGGCTGCGCCTCCGGCCGCTCGGACGGGCCGCCGCGGAGCCGGAGCCTCGAGGCCGCTGGAAGGGCTGGCCTCCCCCTGCCCATGCGGGCCGTGGCTCCCGGGCTGTGCCCTGCAGCGCTCGGGGCGGGAGCGCCTCGGCACCCGAGTACCGACAGCGCTGTTTAGGATCTGGCGCAGGGAGGGCCGGGCTCCCCAGTGCCTCTGGCAGAGCCCGCGAATTCTCACAGGAGCGAATGCACCGCCTTTTCCTGCGGATCGGGATTTAAACCCCTGCACGGAATAAAACCTCCGCCTTTCCCCGTTCTCCCCGCGGCCGCCGGCCCCTTCCTCTTCCCCTGCAGGGCCGGGGACAGGCGGCACTTCCGGCGGGCGCGCCGCGGCCGCAGGGGGGCGCTGTGCGGGGCCGCCGCCTGAGGGGACGGGCGGGAGCTGCCGGGGGCGGGCGGCCGGAGCCCCGCAGGGCTCGGGCTGCGAGCTGCGCCTGGCCCCGGTGGAGCCAGCGGGGACACAACGGCCGCACGGGCCACCACCCCCGTTTGCTGTTAGCCGCTGCAGCACGATGTTTTGACTCGGTGCTTTTCATCTCTTAACACCTGGTGGGGGAAACTTGCTGCTCGTTCGGTGTATTCGCGCAATTAAGGAGTTTTTATCAGCACTGATCTGTAAAATGTCTTTAGAAATGTCTTCAGAGATCAAGGGGCCTTGCTTGTTGACTGATCATCCTGAAAAAACAATCTAAATAGCCTGAACAGTTCCATAAGCAGTGCGTGTCTGTAAGGGGTGCATTCTAGGGAAACCTGGATGAGCCCTCACCTCAGGGCTACTGCAGGGAGTGATGGGTGGTAGATTCCTTTTAACTCTTCCTCCCCAACAATTCTTAGTCATTAACCAGGTGCACTGACTTCAAAGGGGACAAATACCTGGTGGGCTCAGAAAAAGCTCCCATTTGGGAGTTGGTTTCCCTCATGTGCGGTCTGATGGGCCTTGTTGATTTAAAATAAAAACAAAATATGAGAATAGAGCAAAGAAAGTGACTTGTCCATATTCAAACCAACTTCTCTGTATTGGCTAGCATTTTTTTTTCCTGGAAATACTGAGTAATACTTCATAATTTATTACTTTTATTGATTTCTCTTATATTTCAATGTAAGTTCAGATTCTGCTAGTCTCTGTGGAAGGCCAGCTTCCACAGCTGTGATGGTGATAGGTGTCATTGCTTGGAGAAATAGTTTCTTGCATTCGGTGTCCATAAAGGCAATAGGATTTTGAAAATTTACTAGGATTGTCTGCTTTGTGGAGTCATTGAGCAAAATTTGAACAGTACACACAGAGGCACAGTGGCAGAAATGGGTTAAAAAACCCTGTGTTAGCCTTGGTGGTTAAAATACTGTTTTCTCTATCTCAGGGGATTTTAATAGCTTCTGATACCTTCTCTGTGCAGTTGGTAATGCCAGGTTTGGACTGCATTTGATGAAAACCTGTGCACTTACATAGGTCTGATCTTATCAGCATAAGAAGCGTACGCAAAAAAGCAGTATTCTCTGAGGCACATTTTGCAAAGAATGTGATGTCCTAGTTTGTGAGAATGATGCTGAAAAAGTATAAAGTACCTGATCCACCTTAATTTTCTACACTAGTGAACTTATCTCCCCCCTAAGTCATAGGGAAGATTGTTTTTAATGGCACTTCCAAATAACATGGAGGAAAAAGAACATAATTTTTTTTTAAAAAATCTTGTATTTAAAGTCTTTAGAAGGTCTAAATCTCATTTGAATCCCTTTAAAAGGTTGTTGAAAGAAGACTTTGAGAAGGAAGGAGCAGAGACACTATAGAAGCTTTAGTGAAGTTTAACTGCATTCCATACTGGTTCAGGAACTCCTGTGTTTGTAATTATTCTGTCATTTGTTTTAACTACACAGAAACACAAAATGTTAAGTTTTCTCTCTGGAGATAAGGAGAGGGAGTAATTTTTTGAGTTAAGAAGTTCTCTTTTGGGGTGGGACTGAGGATGCTGTCTTTCTTATTGCAGGCAAAACGAGCAGTACAGCGAGGAGCCACAGCGGTCATCTTTGATGTTTCTGAAAATCCAGATGCCATTGATCAGGTACGAAGCAATGCCAGGCAGGAAGCATTGTAGGTGTTGGGAACCTGGTAGAAAGGGAAAACTTTGGGGAGTTAGATTTTTCTTTTAGCTTTTGCTAGAATCCAGAATCCAGGCCTGGGATTAAGGTTTTGAAAGAGGATGGAGGCAAATTTTTTGTGGCCTATTATCGAATCAAGGAGGTTTTCTTTGCCCAGCTCTGTGTACAAAACACAGGATGTTTGGCCCTATCCAGCCTGTGATAAGTAGTGTTGTTGAACAGCTGCTATTATTGAGATTGCAAAATGACTTTCAAACCTGAGTCCAAATAAGTTTCTTTTTTAAACTTATAACCATTTCTTTCTCATTTACAGCTGATTTCTGCCTATGTATTTTGTGGACAAGCAGGGTTTTTCTTCTTTTTCCGACTCTTGTTATAACTTCCATCTTTTTATTTGAAGTGGGTGAGGTAATAGCCCTATGAAAGACTTCAACATACTTCAGCCAATTCTGAGTTATTTCAGTGAAGAAACATAAGCACAAAAATAGTCTGCATTTGGTTTAGTTCTGCTTTGTCTTGAAACAAAACTGCTGTTTCTGTTACAGCAGAAACAAGCAGAGCTGAAGGTTTTTAAGTGCAGCCTGTATTTCGTGGGGGAAAAGAGAGATCATCAATGTTTACGTTAAAAAAGCTGGCTTTAATTCTGAAATGAGCATCTGTTGGACAAAGGAATGCAGAAGACCCTGTGCAATGGATGCTTTGAGTACTGTGGTCTGCATGGGCATCAAAAGTTGCAGCCTTGATCTTGAAAATATTCACAGGGATATTTTTTCCCCTTTTTTACACAGGAAAAGTATCTTCACAAAGATGTGATCTGTCTTTTTCCATTTTTTAGCTCTGTGTTACAGCTTCTGGTTACTTTCAGCCACTCTGCTCTGGGCATGGGAAGCTGAGTTACTGTCTCTTGCTCTTTTCCCTCTAACAACAACAGCTTTCCTTGCTTGATTATAAATAATAAACGAGGTGCATGTGTCCCCAAGAGCTGGGAAATTAATCTAGTGGAGGTTTGAATATTGTGGGTGTGCCAATAAAATGGAAGAAGGTTAGTGGCTTAGAGCCTTAGCTGACAAAGTAGGCTCTGTTAGATGGAAGAGCAGTAGCCTGTGGAAGCACTGGCAAACAGAAGAGGAATGACTGGATGTAGCTTTCATACTCTAAAACTAACATTGGCTCTGTTCTCATGCTGCTCTGGATGCTTATTTTCAATGGATTTTGATTCTCATCTAAAGCCTTCAGAACCCTTGAGATCAGGGGTGCTATGTAATTTATCTTTAAAAAAGGACCATTTTGGCACTCATAATGGAATTGTGGAAAACAGTGACAGCAGTGGAGGAAAAACTGACACAAGTTAATCTGGAGTATCTTTGGTTCAAATGGAAATATCCAAAGACACTAAGGGAAGCTATTAGGGAGTTTTCTCAGGTATGCTTGTTACCAAGCACTAGAACAAATAAGGGAGATTGCTTTGAAAGGGAGGAGTGGAATATTATGAAGGGCAATCCTTCCTGCCAGTCAGTGAACAGAAATTGGAGGCAGACCTGATCAGAGGAATTACCCTTGGGTGATTTGATAGATACCAAATGAAAGGACTTTCCCTACAGATTTTGTGGGGTTTGTTCCCATTGATCTGAGTATCTTCTGCTGTAAATTAAGAATGAAACTTCTGTTTTTAGAAATGCTGTCTGAAGTCTGACTTGTTCCTTAGTTTTACTTTTGCATATTTGAAGAGGAGTGACAACACCCAGAACATCATGTTTAGCAAGAATCCGACAATGTGCAAAAGTGACTGAGGAATTGGGTGGATTCTTTCTTAGACGAGAAATTGTTAGAGAGAGTATGTGTCTGGGAGTGGAAGGACAGTGATTTGATTTGGCCCTAGGCCAGCAAGGCTTGTAGCACATAGGATCTCTGGATACTTCAGCTAGTTTTTAGCTCATCACAAAACACCTGCCATAAAAGTAGTTTGATCAGTGTTCTCAGAAAATCCATTGACTACTAAGAAGAATCAGTTTTAAAAGATCTCAATGAAATCTGTTATCATCTGGTCAGCATAAGTAGAGTCATCATTCTTTAAGCAGGATGATAGACCAATCAGCTGGTAATTTCTATATGGTTTAGCCAGAACTAACAGATAACTATCAACAATGCAGATATGTTAATCTCAGCCATAAGATACTATTATTCTATTTGCTCACTTTCCTGTCATTTCATTCCTTTCCCCTGTACCATTTCCATCTGCTTGTCAGTGCATTGCTTGTTTTGTATCAGCCAGCCTCTATACTAGTATTTTTCTTGTAAGTCAGAATAAGCTATATGAATTTATTGTGTTGGTGACATTTTGCAATAGAACAATTCTCTTGTCATTACCCTCTCTGGTATATAATTTAGCAGAGCATTGGTCTGGATTTGTTGGCTAGAGAAGTTGCACATTCTCCACACTTGAAGGTTTTCAACATCTGACTGGATAAAGCCCTGAGCAGCCTGGTTTGATGTCATAGTTGACCCTGCCTTGACCAGGAGGTTGGGCTCATGACATGCCTTCCCACACACATTATTTTCTGAGTCTTTCTATGATTTGGCATTTCTTACAAAACATAGCTGGACCTGAAAGGAAGTTTCAGGGTGAATTATGTGGTCTACTCATATGCTTTAGTCTTTGAGGCCCCCCATCCTGCAGTCAAGAGGTTTAGTGGTTGCTACAACTCAAGTAATTTTGAATGGGTTTGCCGAGTTAAACAGCAGAAATTACTAACCTAATTTGTTTAAGGTACAAAGAGCCTGAAAGACAGGCTTCTATGGGATTGTTCAGAAAGCTGAAGAAATTTCTATGTGAATAATGTAACTACAAAGTTGAAATTGAAATATTGATAAAATGTAGCAAGGACAAGGTTTCTGGAATGTGCAGATTTTTATTCTTTATTGTGAGGTTTAACATTACAGTGTTAATATATGCACTGGTACATAGTGCAGCAGAGTTAAGGCTGCTATTCAGAAATAGCATTTGCTTATCCTTAATCTTACTTTTGGTCCATAAAAAAAGACAGCATGAGTAAAGAGTTGTAATTCAGGTTTAATTCTGTGGAATACTTAACTAAAGGTCTGTGCTAGAAGAGAACAATCAGTGCTTGAAATCAATTCCACATTTGTATTCCTGTACCATTCTCTGGGCTGTCTAGAAGAAAGGTGCTTTTCCTGAAACATGCCTTTTGAGCAGACTATTGGGTTTTTTTTGTTCTAGCTGAACCAGGGCTCGGAGGACCCTCTGAAGAGACCAGTGGTGTATGTGAAAGGTGCTGATGCTGTCAAGCTAATGAACATAGTTAACAAGCAGAAAGTGGCACGAGCCAGGATTCAGCATCGCCCCCCACGGGTGAGACTTTCAGATCCTTTCTCTGGATATCACAGTGCTATTGTTACTGCAGGCAGGGCAGGGATACTTTTGAGTATAAAAATGGCTAAAAAATTCACGGAGAAGTTTTTCTTGCTTAAGTAACTTAGTTATTACACACTCCTGCTGGTTCAATTTTGTAAGGTGGTCTGCCCTTTGTTAACTAATAATTCTGTGTAGTATTTTAAATATGGATTAATTCTGAGCTTATCTGATTAATTATAAGATTATCCAATATTTGTAATTGTAATAGACTTTTTTCCCCGTAACACTCTCTAACATATAGTTGACATAAGAAGAACAAAGCTAAAAGGTGATCCTTGTCCCAGTTACCACTTTGGTTTGGTTTGTTTTTTTTTTAATGGAGTCCTTCTGTTGAGAAATGTATGTAGGAAGTGGGCCATTTTAAAAAAACTCAGATGTTGATTTTCAGCCCCTTGCAACCCATAAGCAACCCAATAAGCTATAAAAAATTGTGTTGGTGTGATTCACTCAGTTAAAAAATCTGGATTTTGCAGTTCAGAGATGGTAAATCTGGCAACTCATGATTGGCATTCTGTGTATTCTGTTCACTTGCAGCAGCACTTGAAACCCAGGTTTTGTGTCATAAAATCACAGTTAATGAACACAACAGTCTGTACTTTGACTTCTGCCATTCTGACTGTGTACATTTGGCAATGGCCCCTGAGAAATTAAAAGAGAAAGAAACAACAGATTTGAGTGTGATCTAAAGGAAGGAAAAATAATGCTTTTGTTTTAATTTTTAAGCAACCCACCGAGTACTTCGATATGGGAATTTTCCTGGCCTTCTTTGTGGTTGTGTCTCTTGTTTGTCTCATTCTTCTTGTCAAGATCAAACTGAAACAGCGACGTAGTCAGGTAAGAGCAGTAATGGGATATTCACCAAATGCTGAAAGTTAGCTTCTCTTACTTTGTCTTAAAACGTGCTTTCAGCTTTTGGAAATGCAGGATGCTGACTTACAGTAGCCATCTTGGTGGCTCTGTGGTTTTATCCATGCAGGTAGGCTTTTGGAGGAACTCTAAAATGTCTTTAAGGGAGATTTACATTGACCCATGATGTTCAGTCAGTTAAATCCTGAAATGAAAATGGTACAGAAGCAGTACACTTAGCCATTGGGAAGAAAGAACATCTCTGGTTGCTCACAGATTACCAGTAACACTGGTATACTTCTGAATAAGTCCAGACTCTTATTGTGGAGAGGATATCAGGATGGAAAATAAATCGCAAATCTTTCCAATAGGATAACATCTACTGAAATGGGAGAGGTTTTCAAAGTAAAAAGTTTCGTTAGGAGAAATTCCAGGTCACATACTTTGAGTTTGTCCTGGAGGAAATGATACAGCTAATTTTCAGCATTTCATTTTAATCCCTTTCTCAGGTATTGCTCCAGATAATATGGTGGTAACAGCATATTGGGGCATTACAATCAATCTTGACATTTAAATAAAAGTTCCTGGTCAAGTTTTGTATGTTGGCTTGAATAGTTGCTGCCTATCAATTGAGCAGTTGCAGTGTATCACATTTGTCAGCACCTTCACCCAGTTCTAATTCAGAGTAGTTTATCATTATCACTTCTGCATGTGGCATACATTCTTCTCATGAGGCTTCTGGTCTGAATTCTAATTAGCCTTCTCTGTTTATTTTAAGAAATTATGCATCATTTGGGCCTGACATGATCTGTAAGATACGTTATGGTGGTGTTTCTCTACACTCTAGTCCCTTACACAGCAGCATTGGCTTTTTTTTTTCCTTTTTTTCTTTTTTTTTTTTTTCTTTCTTCTCATGTAGAATTCCATGAACAGGCTTGCAGTGCAAGCACTGGAGAAAATGGAGACCAGGAAGTTTAAGTCCAAAAGTAAGGGACATCGAGAAAGTAACTGTGGAGCACTGGATACACTCAGTAGCAGCTCCACCTCTGACTGTGCCATCTGCTTGGAGAAGTACATTGATGGGGAGGTAAAGGATGAAAGGTTTCTTCACCAGGGGTTGGGAATGTAGGTGGTTTTAGCACTGTGGAACATGGCTGGCTGTTGGGTACATTGTATACTGAGGTGGTGCTGCTTGTCAGTCTGATCACACTGAGCACCCAACTCAGCTTCAGCTGCATCCTGCAGCTCCAAATTACCCCTGCTGCAAAGTGAGAGGTGAGTGATCCCATTTGCAAGTCACTACCTCCAGTGTTCTTGCATTTCTGAAGAACAAGTTATAAAGAAGTCAGAGCTGCCTCAGCAGTTGGTTCTCTGGGTATATTTGACAAGTCATGTATTAAGGTGATTCTCTTGTTGGAGGTAAGGGATACACCCTTAGTGTTTTGCTTTTCAAGATTTGATGGCACCCTGTCTTAAAAATGTCAAGTACACAGCACTGCTGGGAAACCAGAGGAGGAGAAGGAAGAGATGTCAAAACTGTCAGGAACAGTTTCTTGACTCCTCAGTTACCATCACTGTAGTGATGTCAGGGCTTGCTGTCCATGATAGTTCTACCCACAGGAAGCAATGAAAGGGTAAAGTAGAAAATGGGCTCCTTAAAATAAATAAAATAATGGCAGTTAATATTCACAGCTATAAACATCCATTAGAAAGATTATGTGAGGACATTTTATTTTGAAATTATTCATAAAAGAACCATAATTTTTAAGGCAATAGAAAATACCAGATGCATATTTGAGTGCTGCAAGGTGCAAATAGAAAGTTAATGAAGTTAGCTGATGGGATGAAGGATAGACAAGGACTTCAAAAGGGCTGTACAAAACTGACTGGTGAGGAAATGGTGGCATGAGCTTGAGCATGAAGGGATAGACATAAGGAATAGCTCCACGTATATCAGGGATGGGTTCGGAGCTGAGCATTGCTGTTCAGGAAGAAGATCTCAATGCTTTAGGTAGCTTTGTGAAAGCAAATTAGTGCTTTGGAGCCATTAAAAAGGCAAATCAGATACTAGAAATGAGATGGGAAAGTCTAAAGAACTGAACAGAAAATAAAATTACACCACAGTGTAAGTTTAGTCATGTTCTCACTTTGAGTACTGTGTACTTCTGACCTCATTCACAAAAGATATAGAATGGAAATGAAGGTGCTTCAGAAAAGGATAGTCATAAAATGATCAAATATTTTGAATGGTTTCTGGAGGAAGAAAAAAAAAATTGAGTGGGCAAGGACTCTTTAGACCTAGATTTGTTGGGGACAGAGGGAATACAAAGTCATGTGGTATTTCTCCACCAAGAGGTAGTAGCCCTGTGGAACTTCATGGTTAAGCAAGTTAGAAATTGAAAACCGAAGCTCATGAGCAGTACTTTGGAACAAAGATTCTTTGCAGGTTTTTGAACTGGTAGATATCCATCAGGCTCAGGAAATCCTGTAAACAGATCATAGCTGAAGGATGAGAATCCTGGGCAAGGGAAAAAGTATCATATACACTGTTGGTTTTCCTTTTCCCTAAGCGTTTTCCATTGCAAGTAATTGTAGGAAAGGTACATCGTTACTCTTGATTTTTTTTTTTTAAGTTCATTTAATATATTAAGTGACGACTTTCTTTAAGGTGTTGGGTCATAGGGACGTACAGCAGAAAGTGTCCTAAAGAAATGTCCTATATCTGCATGGAGTTCTCAGGTGCCTGCAGACTGTTCTTTTAGACACAGCTGATCACTAGCTGTTGTGCTCTTGGTTATCTTGATGCCATTTTTTCCCTCCCTAGCACTCCCTAGGCTGGGAATTGCTCCATTTAGTAGATGGGTTGAAAAAACTAGGAACAAGCTGTGAAAATTCACTTGTTAGGAAGAAGTACTTTTTCATGGTCCTTCATCTGTTGCTGTAGGAGCTGCGGGTCATTCCTTGCACTCACCGATTCCACAAGAAATGTGTGGATCCTTGGCTGCTGCAGCATCACACCTGCCCTCACTGCCGTCATAACATCATAGGTAAGTGCTGCAGTGGGGATGCTCTGCTGTGCTGTTCATTTCACACAGCTCACAAGATGAAATAAAAAGTGCACCTTTTTGTGAATCTCCATGGAGCTCTCAGTCCTTATTTTAGTACAGCCCTAGAAATGCAGTTAGCCCTAAACTCTTTGGGAATAGCTGAGTGCCCCTGGCATAACCTTGGGGTGGGGATGATGCCCAGCTGAGGGCAGTGTTGTGCAGCCCTGAGTACAAGGACTCACAGAGAGTAGGGATATGTTTTTCCTTGGGAAAGAAGACAGTGTATGGACTTTTGTTTTTCCATGGTGTTGTAACTTGGAACCTGGTTTCCTTTAGTTGCCCTCTTCCTGCTTTCATTTCCTATATGTTAAGAAAGTTTTCTGGCACTGCACATTTACGTAAAAATGTGTAAAGTGAAAATTTGAGCAATGACTTCCAGCCTCTCTCAGCCTCTGCAAGATGTAAGCAGAAGATTTTGTATATATGAGAACACTATCTGAAATAAATTCACTTCTTTTGCTTTTTAAGCAAATACATTTGAGTGTTTCAAGGTCTTCTAGATGCTTTTGACTTTTGTTCTTATTTCCTTCTGTGTAAAAATTGGTGCATAATGTAATGACATGGAAAACAAAATATGCTTCTTTCTTGCATAAAGTATATTCCCTTTTATTCCCTGCTAGTTCTACTTCTCCTCTCTTATTTCTCTCATGCAGAACAGAAGAAGGGAAATGCAGCTCCAATCTGTCTGGAATCCATCAACCCAGCACGCAGCCGGCAGCAGAGGGTGATTCTGCCTGTCCATTACCCGGGCCGAGTGCACAGAGCAAACCAGATAACAGCATATCCCACTCGGACAAGCATGGACCCTCACGGGAACCCCATCACATTACTGACAGTCGAGCGACACGGTGAACAGAGCCTCTACCAAGCCCCGTCCCCAGCCTATATTCGCAGTTATCAGCCCATTCATTTGGACCATGCTTTAAACACACATCACTGTAGCCTGGAGCACAGGGCTTACTCTCCAGCTCACAACTTCCGACGGCCCAAGTTTGGTGGACGCAATTTCTCCAAAGCGGCGTGCTTTTCCCGATATGAGACCATGTATCAGCACTACTACTTCCAAGGCCTTAGTTACCCTGAGCAAGATGGACAGCTTCCAGCTGGCATTTCCTCAAAGGGTCCTTCCCGTGCCTTTCAGCCTGGTAGCAGCATGCTTTTCCCTCCTGTGGTACATGTAATGCCCTCGTCCCGCTTGGAGAGTGGCAGTACCTCCAGCTTTAGCTGCTATCATGGTCATCGTTCAGTGTGCAGTGGATATTTGGCTGACTGCCCTGGGAGTGACAGCAGCAGCAGCAGCTCTGGTCAGTGCCACTGCTCCTCCAGTGATTCCATGGTTGACTGCACAGAGGTCAGTAACCAGGGGGTTTACGGGAGCTGCTCCACCTTCCGCAGCTCTTTGAGCAGTGACTATGACCCGTACGTTTACCGCAGTAGGAGCCCTTGCCGAGTGGGTGAGGTTGGTGGTGCAAACAGGGGTGCAATTGTTCTCTTGGAGGGCCCTCACCAGGATGAGCTTCCAGCTCACAGTCACAGTATGGTGGGTGCTGACTGCCGGCCTATGCCAGCTTCTTCCTCAGGGGACCAACTGTCTAACTGCAGCATGGATATGAACTATAGCAGTAATTCCTCACTAGAGCACAGGGATCCAAATGGCACTACCTCAGAGGGAGGACCTGAGGCCACTCCTGGTGCTGCCTTGGATGTTAAAAGGAACTGGAAGAATCCAGAGCTAGCAGGGTCGATTTCGGAGCAAGCATGCGCATGCTGCTTTGAATTCCAGCACTCTGCCCTGGAGCCAAGCAATGGGACAGCTGACTGTAGTGCACTCTTCCTTAGCTCTCCGCTGTGGGGGACATGTGGCCAAGGAATTGAACCACAGTCAGGGAACACCCCAGGCTTGTACAGTATTAACTCAGACCACTTACATAGGACAGATGGGGTAAAATATGAGGGGTTGCCCTGCTGCTTCTATGAAGAGAAGCAGGTAGCCTGTAGTAGCAACAGTGGCAGTGGAGGTGGTGGCTGCTATACGGAAGACTATGCAGTGAATGTGCAGTACACGCTTCCTGATGACACCTTGCCTAACTGTTGTAAGGGTGTATGTGATCTGGGTCAACGCATTCCCATAATTCCTGAAGACAGAGACTGTGAGCTGATTCTACCGACAGAGCACCAAGGGACCCACATAGGAGGCTGTAGCTCCTGGGATGGAACACCTGAGCTAGACACTTACCTGCACTGTCAAGGTATGGGAGAGGTACAGGTCGAGAGGGAGGTGTGCTATGAGGCAACATCATTCCTGCGGCAGAACTACTCTCAGGAGGAGGAAACTGGAATGCCCTTTCCCGGTCCCACTCTGAACTCCCAGAAGTTTATGACGACCACAAAGGCCACAGGTAATATATGTGCTTTTTTTGATTACTTGCTACCTTTCTGTCTTAGTGTATGAAATGCTGCTGGCTACTTAGGTATCTGCAGCCTTAAAGGTTACTCCATCCTTTGCTTAAGAGCAGTTACTGACTAAGCATTCACTCCAAAGTATTATTCTCTGGTTACTTGTGCTCGTTTGGTCATAGCTAGAGGAGGAGACAATGATTGTTTACTGTCTAACTCTATAAAAGCTTGCATGCTCATCCTTTTTGGGGATGTGCCCACATTAGAGTTCCCACAGCAAGGGACACTGCTTGTCATGGCAGCTGTGGTGAGTTGCCTGAGTAGGCAAGGCCACCGTGAGAGACAACAGACAAAGTTTTTTTAAAAAAAGTGAAAATCTTGGAATTGCCTTAGAAGAATATGTGGGAAAGTCTCTGCTGTGAACATAAAGAAGGGGGAGAAGATAACCACTCACAGAAAGAAGGGTATGTTTCTTACCTGCCTTGCCAGGGTTATTTTAAAGGGGTATTCATAGAATCACAAGGTGCCCTAAGTTGGAAGGGACCTGAGGCTATCATCTAGTCCAGCCTCCTGCTCAAAGTGGAGCCAGCTCTAAGACCAGACCAAGTTTGTCAGATTAGACCAAGTTTATTCAGTCAGGCTGGATAAACCTTCAGGGACACAGAGTGCAGTCCCTTTATGGACTTCTGTGCTTGTGCTTGACTGCCAGTATGGTCAAAAGATTTTCCTTATATCCAGTCTGAAGATCTCATACTTCAACTTAACTTCCTCACCTCTTGTTCAGAATGCATGTCTGTGATGACTGTGGTTCCATCACTGGGACAACCTCCATGTAGGTATTGCAAAGCTGCTAGGGATGCCCTTACTGCAGGCTGGACAACCCAAATCCCTCAGCCTCTTCACACAAAGTGCTCCAGCCCTCTGAGCATCTTGGCTCTCTGCTAAACTCCAGTCAGTGAGTGTCTTGTTCTGGGGGCCCAAAACGGTGTGCGTTGTTCTAGATGCAATGTTCCTTAGTTTTGTTTATCCTTCAGGTGCTGGATCTCATCCCTTGGAGAGAAGCCAAATCAGTGACTAGACCTGTCCAGATGATCCCAGATGGAGAAGCGGAGCTTATCAGAGACTCCAAATTCTCATGGACTTATTTTTTTTTAAGCTTTGACAAACACACAAAAGTGGTAATGTGGAGAAGTCCCTCCCCTATTTCCTCTGTGTTCACATCAGTTTGATTGTCTCCTTTGTCCCTCCTGCCTGAAGACTTCAGGCCTTGATTTGTGTGCAAAGCCCATGTGGGGACATGGTGTGGAGCATTTCTGAGCTCTAGTGCCATTTCTATATTAATGACAAAGTGTTATTTATATTTTCTTTTTAGAAGTGACCTCTTGCTGAGAGGTAACACAGTGTGTTAAATAAGCCAGGCTATGTGTAGATGCTGTTATCTCCTACTTGAAGGAGTCCAGCCTTTGATAAGCTCAGGGCTACACCTGCCTTAGAAACCAGATAGCACCTTGAAATATAGTAGTCCAGAGGAATACAGCTGCTGAATGGATGCTCAGATACTGACTAATCCCAGTAGCAAATCCTAGCAGCCAGCAAGTTATGTGAGTGATTTTGAGGGAGGTGAAGCATTGGACTGTCTCCTTTCTCCTCTTCCCTTCTCCCCCCTTTCATGCTGCTCCGATGGTTTGGCTAGGAAGGTGTCCTGCCATTATGATTAGTTTCAACAGAGTGGGGGTAAGGCAACTGATAGCTCAGAATGTTCTCATCCTCACCTGTATTTGAACCGTGGACCTCATTGTATCTTCTGACCAGTGAAGAATGCTGGGGACCTCTCCCTCAAGCAGATGCTAGAACAAAGTGCTTAGAAAGGCTATTACCTTTGTAGGTAATGAACTTTTCCTTCCATAGGAAGTTTTCAGGCACCTGTAGCCCCTGTTATGGCTGTGAGAAATGCTGGCATGTGCAGGAAAACAGCTTGCAGTGTGCTTGCAGCTTTGCTGGCTCATTTTGGAAACAGGTCATAGGGTTTCTTGTTTCCTTACAGGCTGCAAGCATGCCTAAGGGAAGCAGTGCTTGTCACCTTTTGTGCATGGGGGAAAGTGAGGGACTTGGTTTAATCATTGTTTTCTTCTTTGCTGTGCTTAATGTAGCTTCCATGGATTGATCTGTTTTAAAGGTTTCTTGGGCCCAGCCAGTTGTGCTTCATTTTTGTCTTGTGTACAGAGTGCTCTCTGTACCCCATTAGCCTGGGCACATACTTTTGTTCTTGTTCTTGTCCTAGTGGGGATGTTTGTTATCATGAGATAATTTATGTTGTCACTTCTGATAGCAATTGTTTCCTGTGGAAACAGCAGCTTCTGAGTAAGAGGCTACCATAGCATGGGTTAAATTGCCTGTCATGCTGCATGTGCCTGAGGACACAGTGTCATCCTGTGGTGTATTCACAGCAGGAATTCTTCTAAAGGGAAACTTAAGTATTTAATGCCCACAGTGCCAGTCTTCTGAAAAGATTTGTCCTAAGTTCAGTACACTTTGGAGATACTTCAAAGACATGAAATAGAGATGTACACTTCATATTCTGCCAAAGCAATGTCCTTGACAGCACTGGGCTGGTTGTGAGACCCAGCAAAGCTAACTTGTATTCTCTGTAGTCCCAAATGAACTATTTTAAAAGAAGGAAACATCTAAGAAATAACAAATACATTTGTCTATTTCCTTTTGCTTTTGTACCCAGTAAGTTAGGGAAAAAAGTTCCATCTAAAGGAATTCACATTACATCTTTTCAATCAACAAGCACCAAAATTCAGCTGTTCAGAGAATTAATACAAGGCAATATCTGGGTATAAGATTAAAAGAAAAACTTCAATAAACACATTTTGTGTGTATAAAGCTTATTAAAAACTTATTCATTCTCTGAATGACTGAAGTAAGTGGTATGTGTTGGGAGAATAAACTCTTAAAGGTTTGTGATTTTTTGAATTAAAAAAAAAAAAATTAAGTCTTACCCTCCCCTTTGTCCACTAAAAAAGAAATGCATTTTAAAAGCTATGGTATACTAGCTTGGTTATTCTGCTTGGTGTTTTGTGAGGCACTGTAAAAGCCACCTAAGATCCATTGTACTCTGTAACTATACAGCATGTTGTGGTAAAACATGGTTCTTAAAGAGATTTGAATATTCTGGCTCATGGTGATCCCAGATGTACTGGTCCCATACACATTGGGGAAATCTGTGCCAGTACAAATCTCTGCAGGCCACACCACAGACACCCTACACCTGCTTTCTGTGTTGGGTTTGACATTTAACATAAAACTCTATGTCCAGTGCAGACTTTACAGGCTAGCTGGCCATGATAGATGGTTTTTATAACAAAATGCCTTTCTACTACTTACATGAACAGTTGTCATTGTGTTTGGCTCATGAGGCACTATTTAAAATGTTTTTAATTAAAATTGTCTTATAGCACTTAAAATTGTTTTGTATAAAATTTGCTGTAAAGATTTGTAATATGGTCAAAGGGCTCTTTCTCCTTCATTACCATTTTTAAAAATGTTTTAAAAGCTAGAAAGCATCTTGTATATATTCTGTATATGTATAGCAGCACATTTCATGTATGGAAATATGTTCTCAGAATATTTATTTACTAATATATTTATCTTAAGCCATGTCTTATGTTGAGAGTGTGTGACATTATTGTAATAATCATTGAAAATCACTAACACGAGGCCCTGTAAATACATGATAATTGCACACAAAGATTTTACAGTACTTGCCGACCAAAAATGATTTAAGAGAAGTGTAGTTACTTGCAGTTTTGTAAGAAAGTGTACAAATGTCTGTATTAAAAGAAAAAAAAGGCAAAACCACAGAAAAAATACAGTTTTATTGCATATACATGTGGGAGTTGTCCTTCTTGTTTTGGGGGAAAGAACACAGATAACTGTTCTCCTCAAAGTTTAGTCCTAGATATACTGAGATGAGCTCTAATAAACAGCATTTCTTCCTTTTTTTCAAAAATACAGGTGGATATGTATATGCCATTACACAGCACGCAGGTTACTGGGGGCAGCAAGGGGTAAGTGTCACACCAAGCCCCTGAACCCTCCAGGCACATGAGAAGTAACACATCTGCTAAGAGAGATCCTCATTATGTTTGGAACCTGCCTGTTCCTTGTGGCAGGGGAACTTAACTCTGGTGTAATTTCAGGTAAAAGTAATTCATTGTCCTGAAATAAAATCGCTTGGGGACAGCATGATAAATGGGGACACAACTGGGTCAATCATAGCTTGAATAGTTACACTAGATCCAGGTCCTTGCCCTGGATCATGGAATCAGTGGTCCAGCTTAAGTGAAAATCAGTACTGTTGGTACTCATTTTGTCAGCAGAGAGCACAATTTGATCAGAGATGTTTATGCAGATGCCAGAAGAGGGGAGCCTGGGGGTGTGTGGCTCTATGTGTGTATGTACATGTGTATTTATGTATGCTATTCCATGTATTATTTGATACACACACAGTCTTTTCCAGGATTCTCCAGTTTCTTCCTTTTCCCAAAGATTTTCACCTTGTAGTCCCCCGGACTTTCCCCATCTGCCATCCATGTTCAAATGCACTGTAATTCAACCACCTCAGGATTGTCTCCACCCCTCGTTTCATATGTGAAAACTCCATTTGGGATGACAGATTCTTGAGGAGGGGAGGGAAGCCTTTGTGGCAGGTCCAGTTACCATCCTGAATCAGGGATGATGGAAAAGCCTGGTCTGTGTGCAAAGACAGGCACAAAAATGGAAGAGCAAAAGAAGCAAGTGCTTCCCAATTAAAGTACATGCCCCTTTTTCTGCTCAGTGAACAGAATCTTGACAACTGCCAGCGATTACAGATATGCCTTTTATCTGCAAATTAGTTCATTACACAAGTGTTTTTACAAATAGCATAAACCCTGCTGTATGTGGATGGCTGCTAACGTGTATGTTGATGGGTCACATCTGAGTCTCCCTTCTCTTCCCTCCCTCCATCCCCTGTTTGCTATTGTTGCTGCTGTTCTGTTTTCTTGTGCCCTGTTCTGAAGAAAACTGTTGGGTGATTGTGCTTTTAAGAACAGGACACACCACCACCCCCAGTGTCCCACAGAATAATCAGTGAGCCCACATTCTGTCTCTGAGAAAGGCAGCAGTGGGCTGCTGGCTGAACTTGTATGTGGTGCTTAGCTGTGTGTGATATTCTGTCTGGTATTTGTTGTGGCTTTTTAAAATGACTAAATGTAAATATTTTCTATCCAGAATGAACATTTTGATATTTGGCGAGGGGGGAGGAGGTTCTTTTTACTTTTCAGGTTTGATGTTTAAGGAACAGATTTGTAACAAAAGGAGAGTCCTGTGGGGCACCACAAACCTCCATAGAACCTCGATATGGTAAAAAAAGTCAAGCAGGAGCAGACTGTTGTGAATGGATTGTAGATTATTGTAACACTTGGTGTTTCTGTAACACTATCTGCAATATCATGTGCATCTGTCAAATCCTATGACAGCTGTTAGGTAACGTTTGTTGTTACTTGGGTAGTGTGAAGAGAAAAATGCCCTTAAAAGGATGGCCATGTTCATACCCTGTGGAGCCAGCCTGACCTAATTCTCTGGCCAGGGAGACAATAGCATACCTGAAACCAGATATTTTATCTTGCAGTGAAAGCGCCGTGCTTCTGTGACTTAAATGCTTCATAGAAAAGTGTCTCTTTCAGAATAAAGAACCTGTTTCTCTCATGGGGAATGAAACTGCTGCTTAGGAAACAACCAGGAAAAAAGAAGGGAACAGAAAGAACCAAAGTGCAAGAGTCTCATAACCAGAATGGCAAGAAAGGAGAGCAGAGTAACCTCCCCTGTGTAAGGACAGGCCGGTCCCCTGTGACAGTTGTATTTCTAAAAGAAAAAGGAGTCCTCACATGAAAAGCTGGAGACATGGTCTTTGTCACTGGTTTTCTGGTGTTTGCATAAAAGGTTGCTGAAGGTTTCTTAAACTGTAGCATTATTTTGGCCAGGAGGAATTAATTAGAAAGAAAAGATGAATCTTGCAAGAAAGTGGAAACAGCATTACATATTGCTGCAATTTGTAAAGCAAACAGTGAAAGAACTGTTACAGTTCTTTTTAAAAGTTTGAAAACATGTAAACTGAAAACTTTCAGTTTGCTGTTACTTCTGAAATTGTGTCTCAGAGCAGTATCATACTTTATATAAGTAATCATTCTCAGCTCTAATACTTTCTAGTAACTTGTATAGCAAGCAGTGCTCTTGTAATCTGCTGGTGAACTGCAGCAGTTTCTGCCTCCTTTACTCCATGTTTGTATACATTTCAGCCATCCTAACTGAACTCCTGAACAAATACACTGTATTTATTTTTTCATGATTATTATTTACAACCACTTGCTGAATGCAGGTTGAACAGTTACAAACACAGTGCATACTTCAGCAGTGAGTCATCTCAAGTTTGATTTATTCTGGTTTCTTGACAGCCTTATGTGGTTCATGTAAAAGCTTTTGGATTTGTGGCAAAATGTCTTGAGACTGAAGTTCACAATGCCAAATTTCATCCCAAAGCACAGGTGCTCAGTAAATTTGAGAAAGTATGAGTGGCGTGAAATATATGTGTATTGGGGATGTGTTGTTACAGAAAAATGATATGGTCTGAAGGCAATAGTATTTTTCACTCTCAAGGTAGCAGAATTGTTCATGAATGTCTAGAACAATATTCAGGTGAAACTATCAGTGAACTGTATTTCATTGGAAGATTGTGAAATACTGCTGCAAGGTGGTAAGAACTAGTTAGACAAGTTTTTGTCAGGAGTTGTTTTTGTAGTTCACCATTCCTTTAGGCAAAGTGGTGCACTAGAAAAATCTGTTCCTTCCCACTGCCTGAGAAGGCTTATTAAGCAGAAGATGAAAGTGGAATAGCTACTTATGCTCATTCAGTGGCAGCAGTGTGTCTGCTGATGTGTTTGGCCTGTAGTCATCCAGGCTGCAGATTCAGCACAGTTTTCAAGACTATCTGTAAAAATCTCCTATTTCTACTATTGCCAGGGGGAGTTGGAATACATAGACTTCAATTCTGCAATCCCACTGGATTGTCTGCCTGAGCAATGGGATAAACTTCCTCAGCATTGTCCTGTCTGTAGAAAATCTGGCAGAAACAAGTCCTAAAGAAGATTATGTAAAGGCTTGATTAAAAAAGCAGATTATAGGTTTGATGGTAAAAAATGTCCAGAGAATATATGCACATAAATTTGCAAAATCTGAAGAACAGTCTAATACAATTACAGACTAGAAATGAGATTCAAAGGAGGAAAGTGTTTCTTACAGCAATTGTTTTATCAGCATCTATTCTGTCACAAAACTGAGTTTGAGTTACCCTATTCTCAATGTTCTTCTATCATATATACCAAAGAAGTATCTTTGATTTTTTTCCCTATGGTTACAGTGTATAGAAAATTTATTTTTCCCAGAGTGTAAACTAACATCTTTTTTTCCTATAAAATGTTAGCAAAATACAAGCATAATATGCTGTATTAAATAATGCATTTCCTATACATATACAAATATATATATTACTATGATAACACATCACACATTTTTACATAACACAGTCTCTGTTTTCCCACAACATAACAATATTAAGACAAAAAGACATATAAAGTCATGTAGTCAACAAACTAAACTAGTTTTAAATGTAGATTTTTGAATGAGGGAAGGCACTTGTCCAGCTGGCCCCTTTCCACACGCAGTGCAGGCTGCTGGAACTGGGGTGCTTTGTGAAGGCAGCAGGCTCAAAAATCACTGCTGTGGCAGTTCCAGCAGAAATTATGACTGCCCAGCTTCTGGGGCAGACATCTGTCCGTGTCCTCTGGCTTACCGGCTGGCTGCTTAGCTGTGGCCTTGGGGAGCTCTTAGCTCATCTCTCTGTGCAACCACCCCATGAGCAAGATCAGAGAGCTCAGCTCTGTTAAAAGTAACTCAGGGAAGAAAAAGCCATGGCAATTTTGGACCTGATCAGTTTATTGCACCACTACACAGCTGGTCACACCAACACAAGATTGAGCAGGGAACCAGAGCAGGAGCTGAAATCCATGAATATGAGGAGGCAGCCCCTCACAATCATTGTCAAAGCAGTTGCTTTTGACATTGTAGCCAGTGTCACACTTGCAGCCTGTTCAGGCTCTTGAGGGGACTGCTAGGCAGGAGGTCAGAAGTCATTCAGGTAACAATTCCAAACTAATTCTTCTTCTGCAGTTATTTTCAACTTGTTGAAGAAAATGGTGCAAACACCAACATCCTGAGGTGTCCCTGCTCTCCAGCTGCCAGCTCTCAGCTGGCTGTGTAGTAAGGGCATTTCTTTTGTGGCATTACAGCAGTTGTGCATGTCACATTTTTGCTTCTTTCTCCCCTAAACCCTTACAGCAAAGATCAGAACATGCTGTGTTAATGGATACCACATATCTTGGCTGTAAAACACCACACTGAAGTGTCTGTACTCGGAGTGTGAGTGACCAGACCACATTTTGAAAAAATCTGCACCAGAGATCTTCCTACTCTTCATGGTCTCAGCCCTGTAAAGTAGTAAGTGCTATTTAAGGGACCCTGTCCATGAATTTCCATCTAGTGCTCTGTTTGCTAGCTCTAGAAGTGTCTAGAATCAGATAATCTGAATGATTTGGTGGGGGGAACATAATTTCTTCTATGCCCATGCATTGTGTAATATCTTATGCATAGTCATGTTTATTGTTGCCATGACCATTTAATCTGCTGTAAGTGCTAGTTGTATGGGTCTTTTGTACAGAAATTTGATAAATGTTCCCCATGAAAGTCCCATGAAATATAATTTTATTTAAAAAATAGTTGAGCTAAGGGACCAATGCAAAAATCTCACTTCCTAAATTCTCTAGATTTTGCATTAGTAGTATCCACCTTTGTTGTTGATTGTAATGAGATTTTCTCTAATATTATAGTAAAATTAAATTCTTTACTAAGGAAGAGAAGCATAGCAGTTCTGCATTTTTTCCTTCTGCAGAAGGTGTCAATCAGTCACTGGGTGTTCCTGATGTTTTTTCAGTTTGTCACCACTAGGTAACTGCTTTATGAATGTCACTCTGACAAAATGTTTAACTTGCATTTGATAAGGCAAGCAAACAAAGCTTCATCACTTTGTGATAAGCACTGTGTGCTCATAACAGCTCCTGAGGATCTAGCACCACAGATTCTCTCTGCCTAATTTCCTATTAGTGCACCACATTAAGGATGCTTAGGAACCAACCTACTTTGTTTTGCTATTGATCTCTGAGGGGGACTCTTTGTCCACACAGCATGATGCAAAACCTTACTTTTAAAAAAGGCAATTTCAGAACTTTTCTTGGGTCTGAAACAGACAATGGTTTTTGGTCCAACATGATGACACGTTTTGTAACTTGTCCTGTCTTCATTTTAGCTAATACTGTAATTATATTTTCCTGTATTCTTTCCAGCAGCTCATGCAAGAAAGTACTAGATGTTCTCATGCTATTCCATTTTTTATATAAACAATTCCATAACTGCTGGCTTAGTAAAATCTGGTTTCTTTTAAGCATGCATTGTGATACTGTTCAGCTGTCCCTAGCACTCATCTATGGTACATAAATGGAGCTGGACTGAATTCTGTTCAGGTGAGAGACCAGCTCTGCAATGGGAAGTAAGGCACAATATTTCACTGCTTAGTTTTTCAATGCCTTGTTTTTTCAAGGAAATGTGTAGCCCTCACGAAGGGGAGGGAGTTACATGTTAAAAAACATAACAGATATGAGAATGAATTTAAACTCAGGGATGATTTTCTTACTTCTCTTAGTTACCTTTTGCAGAGGCACTTAGTAGATGTTCTCTGACTGCACAGCTGGTATATGCAGACCATTGGTATATGTTGAAACTTAACCAGAATTACTGTAGTTTAATGGTTCTCAGTGAACCTCCTCTGAGTTTGAGGAGCTGCCCACTGTAAATTTTGCCAGTCAATATATCTGACTTCTGCACTGACAGTTTTTCCTAAGTATCTTGCTGCTCTGAATTTGCTGAGGCTGAAAGACTCACTGCTGATCCCTTGAAATCACTTGTTTCCCACTTGTGGTGGGATGAGAAATCTGAGTATTGTGGATGGACAGTCAGTCTACCAAAGAGAAGAAATAGTTAATTAATGCTCTCTGTTGCAAAGAGAAAATAGTTCACTGATCAGAGCCCCACAGATGTTTTAGTTCTGTGACAATTAAGGCAATAACCTTAAAAATTCAGTTCAGTTTTAATGTTGCAGGCAAGGAGACACTTCTCACAGGTATCAGGGCAACTATTCCATGTGTGTTCAGCTGCACAGCCTGGCACAGGTGAGTAGGTGAGAGCAGCCTAAAACTTTGTAAATAGTTTGGGCTGCTGAGATTAATACATGTGGCTTTAGAGTAACAATTTGTTAGTTAGCCTCTCTGTTAAAAATTCAGTGGATTACAGTATCTTTGGACAATCCTTTAAGAAGCCCTAAGCTTATACCCAGGATGAATGCTGGATGTCAGGCTGGAGTACTATAGATTTTTAAAGGATCACTGTGAATATGACCAAAACTTATCATAAACATCAGTGAATGATGAGTTAGACACAGTCATTTAAAAGGCTTCAGTGCTCATGCAGGCCTGGAGCTGGTGAGCATTAGTCAATCAAAATGCCTTATTTGCAGCAAAATCTTGTTTTAGGGGCCTCCTGGATTTGATTTTTTATGTGTGCATCTCTGCTTGTAGACACAGGAACAGCAAATGCAGAAAGAGCACAGCACTGAGCAACCAGGCTGACAGCTTTTCCAGTCTTTGATTCCCATTTTACTGTGTAGTACCATTTAGATGTGTTTACATCAAGGCAAGTAAGTTCTGTTTGCTGTGGTAGCCAGACAGGTTATCAGTACCCACCTCTGTCTTCAGCCTTGAGAACAGAAGGACTAAAGTAGCCTGAAATAATAGAGTGGTACAGGCAAGTGGGACACCAGAAGTCCCCAACCTATAGATACCCCTTCAGTTACCTTTGGCAGGGGTACAGAACATTTTGAATTTTATGAGTTTTTATATCTATTTTAAGTGCAATGGTTTAAAGGCAGTAATTAACAGCACTACAGACTTGAGGAGCACCAGATAGTTCAAAATTATTGCTGCAGTTAAATCCGTTGTCACTGGTATACCCAAGAGAACAGCAGATAGGCAAAGTCACTCAAAGGCCTTTGGAAATGGACTTTTTGGAAAACAGGTATGAGATCAGGAGGAAAAAAAGGAAGATTAATCTCAAGTCACCTGGATTTTAAGAAGATGAATTCCTGCAAAATAACAGACACTTCAGTTTCCCACTAGTGGGTTGCAGTCATCTTGTTGATTTCGGAGCTTTTTCTTGAAGATGGATATGGATGTGGATGGCTGGTAAAATATACTCCAGATCTCACCTGCAGTAGTAACATCACTGCAGTCTTCTGTTTCAGCTGCAGCTGGAATCTGATGTGTCCTAGGAAACAAGAGTTAATTCACTCTTGTGTTAACATGCTAGGGAAGATACTGTTATGTCTGCAGTACTCCTACACTGGGAATGCTCACAGTTCCACTACATCTGTGACACATTTCTGTGTACCTGCTGCAAAATGTGGGGTTTTGGAATGTTTCTTGTTGTCTTGACCAAATGAGAAGTTAGGTATTCTATAGCCACCCTAATGACAGCAGTGACATTAGGCTAAGAGGGCTCTGTAGTTGGTTTTGTTATTATTATAGCTGCTATTAATACAAATGAATTTCCTTATAAATTGCTTGTGCTATGTAATTACAATATTCAACATTTTGATTTGCTGGTTAAGTCACCATCATTTCATTCAATGAATATCCATCTGGAGGACACAAAATTTACTTGGTATGAGTGTAGAGGTTTTAATTTTTTCCCTGCAAAGTATTATCATAATTTGACCTCTTCTCACCAAAGCTGGATGTCTGATAATATTTTCCTCTTTCCTTCTTCCTCCTAAAGTACAAATCTTGTCAAATCAAGAGCAGAAGAGCTATTCTAGCAGGAGATGCTACCCTAACTGACTGGGAAGTTAAGAAATGTGCTTATTTAGGATCTTTTATGAGGATACAAATATGTAATAACTAACTTGGTTTTGAATACAGCCAATCTGACTATCAGGAGGCCCAAGTCTGGTTCAGAGCTGAGGTCTTGGCTCTCTGAGGTTGGTTTTGTTCCACACTCACCTCATGGTAATGTGCAGAAGTATCTTTGCTATTATGGCTGTAACACTTAGGATGAGCAGTGCTGTCAGACTGTATATTGTCCACTCTGGAAAAGAGAAGGGGGGGAGCTCTCAGTACATTCATTTATTTACAGCTTTTGCTTTAAGAATGTTGCATGAAAGAAACAGCCTTCTGATGCTTTATTCAAATTTGATAATGCCCTAAACCTACGAGTATTTTCTGCAGACTGGCAGAAACTGTACAACTTCTAGAACTGTTTTTTTCCCTTGTAGTACACCTCCCTAAAAAGACAACTTCAGGACTGTGGGCGTGTCCCAGTGGCATGGAGGCCCAGCTTCAATGATACATGAAAGCAGATGCCCAGGATGGTTTAACAATAGGTGAGACTAACAGTGATATTCACCAAGAGTGCATTTCCAGCCTTCAATTATTTACAGCTCAGTAATTTCCTGAATTAAGTGATGTCCTGAAGGTGAGTTCTAGACACACGAGAGTGCTCAGCGACACCTCCCCTCCAGCCATTAACTTGTCTAGTCCTCTTTGTATTGTTGATGAAGCTTTTGTTAATTGGGGTATCAGGGATGCATCCACCATTCAAGCTGTTCTAGACTCTACAAAAAGTTTGCTCTTTTTTCAGCAACTTGTGCCCTTCTGTGGTCACTGAAGCTGATTTCAGTAAGGAGGCTGCTCTGAGTTATGTATTTTGATGTATTTTCATTCTCAAGAACTCTCCATCCTCACACTATTTCTGACTTGGGCTGACAAGTGTTTTGAAATATTATGAGAGAATCCCAGTTAATGCTGATCAGACTAAATGAAAATTCATTTGTTAGTAAGATGCACAGTGGATCTGCTAACGCGGAGGAGGTAGCAAAGGAAATAGTGACTCCAGATTTTCCTTTGGCAAATCGTTTTTTCCTGTTTCCACATTTTATTGTATCATTACCAGGCATGGAGCTAGTTGGATGGCTTGGGCTGGTTGTGATGACATAGAGAATCTTTGATGAGCGGGCTGCATTGATGCTGAGATTTGCTTGTTCATTTATCCTCTCTGAAAGGGTGTGATTCACTGGGATCTTGTTTTGATGCACATTGTCCTTCACAGCTGAAAACATGAGAGTATGATTACAGTAACAATATCTTAACAGGTGTAATTGGACTTTATTTTGTGCTTATAAACAGACATGCTGCTCTCTGGTTTACTTCTGAGAACTCAAATAATCAAATTATATCTGATTCCAGAAAAAGCCTGTACTTCACCAGGTTGGGGTTCCCAGAATTTCTCTGGAAGCTAATTGTTCATCATAACAGTAGGAACAACTGAAGGACCAGAACATTTTCTCTTGATGACTTTAGATTGGAGAGGAATAGACTGTTGGAATGAGCCAAGATGAACCAACATGCAGATGGATTTATGGTTTTTGGTTTTGTTTCCCTTTGTCATTTTCCAATCTGTTTTAACAGAAGGTATAAAATTGAATTTTTGAAAATCTGTATTTTGCTGTTCATGGCGTAGCTGACTGTTCTAAACTGAGGGAAATTTTGGCAAAGCTTTCACCCACTGAGTAGTGGCAACAAGAAAGAAATGAAACCCCTGTTAGATCAGAGCTAAAATACTTGCTTTTTAGTTGCCACTTCAGAAATCTCCTGTGTAAATTACATGCTTCACTGAAAGGTAAAATCAGCAAAGGTAGCCTCTTACCTCTATACCTGATAGCAAATCCCTGTGCTTGATTGATGTCATCTGAGAAAAAGTACAAAATGACAAAATCCAAAGAGATGTTGAAGGTGTGAGGAGGCCGGTTCTTGCCATTAAAACGAGCTAGAACATGATAGGTGTAACCATCCAGCAATTCCACCATATCTGTAGCATCTTTGATTTCAAAAAGGACAAAGCTGAAGTGGATTTGAGATGCTCCTGGGACTTGTATGGTCCAATAACAGACTTTGCCTGTGCCATATGTGTCAGGAAAATCTGGGGAATAGATCACAGCTGTAGCAGAAGTGTAATTCCCTCCACAGGCACCAATAAGTGCTGTGAAAATAAGAGGAAAGGGAGAAAAATTGAAAGAAAGAAAAGAAGAAAAAAAAGAGGCAATACATCAATTTTGCAAAGTTGCAGCACCCTGTAGATTCTAATACTTAAATGTGACTTGAAGGTACAGACTTGCTAGGCCAGCAGGATGCACTGTCTCTGCAGCTGCTCCTTCCCTCCCACAGCACTGGGAGCACAGCCTTTGATGCTTTTGCTTGGAATACTCTCCTTATGCCTCATTACTCTGACCCCTATGCATCAATCTTGCACACTGCAACTATCCCTTGTCCTTGTATGTAACCATGGCCCCTCTTGTGCATCCCTGCAGAAATGGGATCAAAGATACAGCACTGATTCAGTCTTCTACTCCATCCCTATAAGGCAGGCAGGCAAGTGGATTAGTGACTATTAACTCTCACTGCTTAATTACTGACATTCTTTCACAGCTGTATGAAATTGAAAAAACAAATTTTCACAGAACAGGTGAATTTGAAAGGAACCCTGAAGACTGTCGAGTCAAATCCCCCTTCTGAAAGTAGGAGACAGTTACTGTTGTGTTTTGAGTCTCCAAGGATGGAGACTCTTCAGCCTCTCTGGGCAGCCTGTTCCAGTGTCACCCTCACCACAAAAAAGGATTTTCTGTATGTTTAAATGGATTTTCCTGTATTTCAGTTTGTGCCTGTTGCCTCTTGTCTATTCACTAGATAGCACTGAGAAGAGGATGGCTTCATTTTTACACTCTCCCATCAGTCATCTTTACAAACTGAAAAGGTTCCTCCCTAGACCTTCTTCTATCAAGGCCAAACAGTCCAAGATCTCTCAGCCTCTCCTGTAATACCTTAGTCACCTCTGTGGCCATATATATGTGCTTTCCAAGCATCCTGTCTTTTGATCTTGCCCAAGTAATATCTGACTGTACCTTCCCTAAGTAACTTGAAAAAGATACTTTTACAAAGTCTAAAGGAAAGATTTGTTGCTACTTTTTGTATAAGAAACAATTTACATGCAATTAAATTGTTGTATTCCTTGATAACTGTCCAGATTCCCAGTGCTAACTTAAACACCAGTGAATCCAGAGAGCAACTCAAATGCCACCAACTGACAATGCATATCCACACATGCACATACAATTTTTTACTCTCTAGTAAGATCAATCCTTAGGGAGTCTTTCTGTGACCTGCTGCTTCTGATAGCTGACTTAGTACCACTTGTGAGGAAAGTGAGAGAACCTCTGAAGCATGAGCAAACATCATTTCTTGGAAGAGCTATTTGACATTATTAATGGATGAGAATTTTATGCAGAAATAGAAAGCAGCTTTATTCATTACCGAATTGAGGTGTTTTGCTGTTTTGTGTGCAGCAGTTCTCATTGTTTTTGAGCCTTTTCCCTAATTTGCTGAACATGTGAGGCTTCTCCTTTGGGAAAAACTGAGCCTGCTTCAATACTTACTGTCAAACAGAATGACTCTGCCATCCCCACCGCAAGGCTGAGTGTGGTCTCCAAAGCAAACACTGTTGCATTCCGTACTGGCTGCCTCCCCGTATCTCCAGTAGTCAGGATTATTTCCACAGAAACAAGCATAACCTGATTCCATGCCTGCAAACTTTGACAACAAAGATGCATAAGGAAGGGAGGAATAGTATATAAAGGAGTGACAGCAGGAGGTGGTTTGAGCAAGAAAGCTGGCAGCAGAATATGTGTGTTTTGGAGAAGTGTGATTAGTCAGAGGAACCACCACAGGCTATTTTTGTTTGGGCTGTTAGGATGCTAAAGACTAGGGAGAAAGATGGAATGGAGGGCACCCTGACACCCACAACTGCAGTAAGCAACCACATTTTCTCCTGGCATTATTCATTAGTCATTTGTCCTCATTCCTGTGGATGCAGAGACAAGGCAGGATCTCTCAGAGTGGAAGTGCAACCCTTAGACCTCCCAAAGGTTAAAAAAAAAACAGGGAACAGGAGAAATATGATAGAGAGCTTTAGGCATGTTGCCATTTTTGTCTTTGAAAACACTTTGTAAATGTATGTCAAAGAAATCACCTTAAATTGTTGACTTCGGCAGGAGCTGATGCATGTTTGGATTGTAAGTTTATTGGAGGTCTCGCTGGTGCCAGTCAAAGGTGGTGGCTCTCCATGGTCCTTGTAGCACCCCAGATTCCCTGGCACTGGCAAGAGGGACACACAACAGTCATTCTAAAGGTGTGCCTGGAAACATCCAAGACACAGACCCTTTAGGCACTACCTGATTACCAAGCAGCTCTCTCTATGTCTGGTCTGGATTTTGCAGTATGGGAAGTATTACTCTTTGTTACTCATTCTCTGATTCTTGTCTGATTTTTCCAAACACACCCAGGGATGAGTGATGGGGCAAAAGAGTATTTTATCATCTCAGCAATGTACCTGTAAGACTCTCGAGCTGGTTTCAGTAAGCTGCAGTAAAACAGGCAAGATAAATACCTTGTTCATTTCTCCAGACAGAGCCGATTAAAAAAACCCAAGGCACTAAGTGGGTTCAGGGGGGATTGGTTTTTTTGGGTTTTTTTTACCATTGGCATGCATATTCTGAAAATGTAAATTAAACAATGTGATTTCTGTCTGATCTTCCACACAATGTCATTCTGGAAGTTTTCAAAATAGGATTATTTGAAGAAGGGAACCTAAATTGTTTTAGGATGGAGTTTGGCAAGTTTTATGAGAGGGACTATAAACTTACATAAGGGAATTTCCTAACATTTAAAACTTGACTTCTGCTATGAATCTAAAGTATCATGAAAAAGAGATTAAAAATGAGCAATATTACTTTAACACTCCCCCAATCTATTTACATTAATATGATATTTCAAGGCTCCTTGGTCACTATGGGAGATCAAAGTTTTCCCCCTTTAGTACATTATTTGTTCTCTGGTTGTTTTTTTTTTAAACTGGAATTTATCCATGACCACCCCCCCAGAGAGGATGTGGAGTACAATACAGTGCTGTGGTAATGGCATAAAATTATCCCATGGCCACTTGTCATATCTGCTCACATACTTGAAATTAAATCTGTTACTAGCTCTGTGTTAAGATAAGTTTTATCCCTGTGCCAGATTGACAAGGATTCTTTCTGTCCACCTAACTGCCACAGCTCTGTATGACATGACGTGGTCAGAGACCTGTATGAGTGTTTTATTTATGTAGTCATTGGTTATTACAGTACTCAGTAAACTTATTATAAATAATGACATAACGTTGCTTCAAATATTGTTCATAAATTAATTTTGTTTTCTAAGAATACAATTTCAATTATAAATACTTTCATGGAGTTATGGCTTTGATATGCCCTGCAGCAACATTCATGTAAGTACTGAGACTTCAAGTTACAGCCTGATTTAACATACCTTTGGAAATCCCCATCTGCAGCCCCACCCCAGCTGAGTACAGCTGGGCAGATAACTCTGAGAGCTCATTCTTTTTGTATTGTGCATGATTTGACTGCCCTGAAAAAGCTTCCTACTTATTCAGCCTAGCTCATTTTCCTAAGAGACCTAGGATTTTGATTTTTTTTTTAAGTAGCTTTATTAGTGAGACCTTTCAACCTTGGCTCCAGAGGATTAGTCCTTCACTATGTTCCATGCTAAGAAACCTGACTGAGTAATCTGAAAACTTCTTAAATTTTATAACTAAATCATGCATACATCCTAAGACTAATTAGTCTCTTTGGTGTCCCAGCAATATTTTAACCTTCTTTGCTCTAAATATTTAGCCTGCTAAGGAAACTTGGCAAAAAATGAGGTAATCAATGTTCTGTAATTACTGTTCATGCTCACCAGTGATGTTTCACTATTACACTGTCTTCACCTATTTATATCTATTTGTCCTCTTGTGCTTAAAAACTCACCTCTTTTGCACAAGCATATTATTTTTCTTTTAAGCAGCATTTGACTAAATGAGGTCCTGGCAAACACCATAGTTTCCACATTTTACATGTTAAGGCACATATTAAATGTATTAAAATATGGAATTAATAATTTTGAGCTCAAACCCATGTTCCAGCTCATCTAGCTTTCTCTGAAGAGCCTCCTAGCTTTTTGCAATGGCAGTATGCACAAATTGAGCTGTCCTTGTTCCTGTGTTCCATACAGCTCTGTGTAACTTACCTGGCCCTGCCATTTAACACTTCATCGATGCTTCAGTTAAATGTACTACATTACATACATACACACTGGAAATATGATTCCAGTAATGAAATCTGTTCATGGAGAGTCATGTGAGTCATAAACATGCAGATATAATTAAGTGGTAGAGCAAGCCTTTCTTTCTTTCACATTTTAGGAGTGTAAGTTGTTATTTCCTTTGAACTTCAACCTAACCTCATTAACAGGGAGACCAAAAAAGTCAGGAATAGCTGCAACATTGCAAACAAACCATCTGAAGCATTCAGTTCTGAATCTCCCATGTGAGACACACATGTTCTCCCAGGACTCAGAGCTGCCATTTTGCCTTTTATTTTGTTTATGTCCATTCCAGTCTGCTTAGCACACATGAGGAAGAAGAGAGGAAGAAAAGGGAAGACTAAGCTCCTCCTGGAGTAACTGCCACTGTCTCTGATTCTGCTCCTGCATTTTCATCTAACACTGCTAAATTCTCTACAGCCTGTTTACGCAGTCAGAATGTCAGAACACATTTCTGACTGAAGCATGCAGTGTTATGTATAAACATTAGGGAATGAGACACACGATACAATCACATCAATTCATCACCATAATGAAAAATCCTTAACTGTAGATTCTTAATTGTTGTTAAGATGAATCATTGCATGCAAATCTCTCGAGGCAATCAAGATGCTGCATGTTCTTGGCATTGCCGTGGTATTATGTGGGCATAGTTAATAGGTAACTTATGCTCCAGATGCTTTTCTAGGAGTAAATATCATTAAGGAAAAGAAGCTTATTCAAGAAATTTTTCTCTGAAAATTTTCAAGCCGAATTTTTTTTACACAATTGCTTTCTTGCTCCATCACCAAACTCAAATTTTTTATTGTGCACTTCACAAAATGGTTTTGATGGTCTTATGACTTAGCATCATGCTTACTGAAAACAGAAAGTCTGGTGAAGAATAAAAGATTTTTTTACTTACACTGTTTCATAAACCATGAGGTTTGTATTAAGATTTGGATGGGGTTGCAATGTACAGTTTGCTCTAAATTGCTGCAATTCCTTTTTCTAGTATCGAGTTTCAGTGCAATGCTTGAAGCAGCTGCTACTGGTCAAAAGGACATTTTGTAAATGTAAGTCTGGATTATCTGTGCAAGTAAGTGTCCAAGTTTAAATCCTCTGCTCCCCACCACAGAGAAAACGAGCAAGGCTGGTTTTAAAAGGATCCTTTGTGTAGAACAAATGGAGTGGAGAGAATTTGCCTTTCAGCTTTTTTCCTGGTGCCATATCCAGATAATTTGTTAACATCTGTGGTCTTTAAAGAAAATGCAAATTCTTTCATTGTAGACCAAGTTAAATTTCTTAATTAGGAGGGTCAGGTTTCTTAAATTGTGCCTGGTATATTAGAAAAATAAAAGTAAGATGTCCTCTGAACAACAAATATCAGAGTGTTACATGATTTTGTGTTCATTAAATTAGACCTCTTAATCTGTATTTAAGTCTAGGTAAAAGGCATCTGTCTTACGGTCACACTTATGTATTTGTTTGTCTAGCTTGAAGATGGGAATCACTCACATTCATAAAAAACCCACCAAACAACAAAACTATGAACAAAGTAAAAAAAAAAAATCACTTTAGATCCATTTTTCTGCTCTGGTTTTGTTTTGTTAACTTCAAGCAAGAAATATACTTGTTCCAATAGAATGTGTGCCTATGTATGGACACCTGCTCTGGTGCTTAGCAGTGAAGACCTAAGTTATGCCTTAGGAACAGAGGGTAATTGCACAGAAGAAGTTAGGAAAGCAGGTGAAGGCATTAATGATTAGACTTACTAAAATGTGTAGCTACAGCTGCTTGTTAGCAAGCAAAACTAGAATTTCTTAATATTTAGGTGTATTTTAAAGAATGTGATTCAGGAAAGAAACTTTTGGAACATACAGACACAAATCATGACATTGTGGACACAGTAAGAAATAGAATACATTAAAAATATTAAATTTTGGCAAGAAGCTTCATGTGAGTAGCTTGTGAATTATCTGATTTGGAAAAAAAATCAAAGTCCAGGTTGTGATTTCACAGCAATGCTAAGTATCTGCACCTTCCAGAGACAGAATTCTAGCCCAGAGTTCCCATATACCATGCAGACACCTTTTCCCTATGTCCTCTCATATTGTCTTTTGTTTCCTCCAAGCAATTCTCTGTATGATGCACTATACACATTAAACTAATGTAATTCACTTTATGAGCTTATTGCAATGGATGGACATGCATATACCTCATAAAAACTTTCCTTTTCTTTTTTGTCCTCTAGATTTAAATAAATTAATGATATATTTCCATGGATTCAAAGAACTAGCAGTACTTCATAAGTTTTGTGTGATTGCCTGTCACACAGTATGATTTGTAAATAATATAATCTAGTAATTCTGAGATAAGATGAAAAGGACAGTAGTGGAGGAACAATTCAGTAAGCTTGTCATTAGCTCTAAAAAACCTGTGTAAAATACAGCTTTAGTCTGCAACTGAAAATAAGCTGTTTTGCCTTATCCTGGTTTCTGTTTGGAAATCATTACCCACTGTTGTATAACTGCCAATCTCTGCTGACTGACTTTTAGGCCTAAAAAAATTGCATGGTGCTCTTACTTCGGCAGGATGGAATCTCACAGTATTTCCAATATATTCCATCTTCATGTTCTGCAATATAGCACCACGGGCTGACATCCCCATCAGGGTTTCTGAAAGAGAAAAACAGTGAGCAGAATTCAATCTTCTTTCAAAAGCCACCCCCCAAAAAAAAAAATCAATCTTATTAACCTTCAACAGCATTGCTATTTTTGCTCTAATACCTCCCATTGACTTTATTTTCCAAGAAAAAGGCAAAGTTTTGCATTACCAGGAAGGTTCAGATAGCTTTGGGTATTACAGTATTCATCAAGCATAAGATGCTAGTACTGTCTAAAACTTGGGGGTTTTTTATTCTAAGTTTAAAAAGTGCAGAGCTATTTCTGGTCAGTACTGACAGGGAGGAAGATTTTCTGTCATACATCATGTGTATGTGTTCCATAGACTCATAAACTTGATTTTTTGCCTTGGTGCAAAATAGTCCAGACTGCAACTATCTGTATGTGTGGTGATAAAACCACTGAACTGATAAAGCCTTCTGGGAAAGAGTTATTTTCTTTCCCTTCAATAAAACTGACTAAATCCATTCCAGTGATCTCTGTATTGATGGTTAATTCCTTATGTGTCCATGATGATGATGATGATCACTATTTCTATAATTATTTGCTGTTGAACAGCATCATTTACAAATGCACACCTAATTAATCATTATGTTATTTAAAGATTTTTTCTGTGTACACTTTGAAAAGCTATTCACGTTGTAAAGATCTATTTAAGAGAATAAATTGTTATTTTGGACAGTCAGGGTGAAATAAGACCTTTTCTTTTAACTAGGACCAGTTAAAATCTTTTTATCACATACTTTGGCACGAATTCTATTAATGACACAGCCCTACTGAAGTGTCAGTTCAGCTGCATGTTGTCATTTACACATATTAACAACTCTTTTGTGAGAGATCCAATTTTAGAAATTCTGTGGATGTTTTTTTTGGTTGGATAAGAGACTGCTGAAAACAACTGGTGAGTTGAGTTCAGCCTAGATGACTAAAATATTGCTTTATAGTTAGGCTTTCAAACAGATTAGTAGAAGTAGTGGACAGTGAAAGTCTAAGACTAGCTATGCTAGGAATTTAGGTGTAATGCAAGAGCTTCCAGTAGCTAAAAAAAGAAGACTAAAGCCAAGTAAAGCTTGTATTTGAACTAACCCATTTTCCCTTGTTTCCAGAGTTACAGGAATTTTTGCGTTTACATCTTCATGACAGAAACCGTATGTCAGGAGTTGAATCATGATAATGGCATTCTACATGTAAATGCTGTAAAAATGCGAGGAAATTTGTAGAGAAACATGATGAATGTCTTCAGAAATCTTTCTCTTGAACCTCAGAAGTGCACACAGTTAGAAAACAACTCTCTGTTTTTCAAAATCTCCAAAAATTTCAGTCTGTATAATTTTGTTCTGGTTGAAATGAGTGGAACGTTATGAGGCCTTTCCATCCTAACAGGGTGTCTTGAAGTAAACAGAGTATTCCAAGCAAGGACCACCCATGGAGAGGTAACATGCTTCAGATTAATCTTCAAGTGTGAAATTAGATTAATCAAATGTTGTCCCTAAAATCAAATCTCAAAGCAATGTTTTATGCCTTAAAAAAGCCTTGTGGGGTATGTGCTGCCTGAGAGAAGGGAAGATCCACTTGTCCATTGTCATCAAACAGATGAATGTCAGAGAAAGAGCTAAAACAGCTGTATCCCAGGCCTTGACAACATCTGCATGCTGAAGATATACTCTGGCACTGCTGGTCACTTTTCAAGCTTTCTTTCAGGAGAATGTGAAGTTAAAAGTCATCCATTAGTTAGGACTGTCACTCCATACACCTGTCAGGATATTCCTAAGCCAAGTAATACACTGCAAGGAAGAAAATGCCTAACCTTCCAGTCAAACTGCCTCAACAAGGATCATCCTAGCAGACTGAGGTAAAAAAGATCTGTTTGGTAATCAAGTAATTTCTCATGTTTACATATCAGATTATAGGCTTCTTGCTCCTTGTAACACTTACCAAGTTCTCATTTTCTAGGTAAAGCAAGTCTCAAGTGGTTTTTTGAAGATCTGGATAAACATTCAGGTTTTTAGTTTTTATACATGTTTTTGCACAGCTTGTACATGTTTTGCTTTGTACTAACCAAAATATTAGCCAGAAATGACTGCCAAAAGTAAGGTCCTGTATATACAGTCTGTCTAGAATATTGCCACACAGCAACAATCAAAATTACATTCTTGATTCTGCTGTTTGTATCAGAGAGAATTCAGTGGCCACTGTATTTTACATAACTCTGTGTCAGTATGCCTACTGAGACACAGAGCTAAAAAAAAGCCTGCAGAGCCCAGACATCTCTGAACTTAAGTATTGATTTGACTCCTAAATTCTGAAGTTCTTGCTTAAGTTTTGTTACAAGTTCTACCCATAGTTATGGAGGACTTCTCTAGAAGGCAAGGAAACAGAAGTGCATCTGCCATGGTTTAATCTGGTATTGTAACCCCTGACAGATGAGCTTCTGAATTCTCTAAATACTCTCTCTGAATACTCTAAAGCACTGATGCTCACTTACAATTTTTAGTGACTACATAACTTTCATTAGAACAAAACTTGAAAACAAGAGTATATAACACAACCAGGCTTGTGTGGGAGGATAAAAATCACAAAGAAACTCCTCCAGACACTCACTGTACTGCTGTACTTCTGATTTGGATCATTTTATCTCCACCTTTTCATTTAAGTAATCTACACTCTTTCTCTGTCATGCCAATTTCCAGATTGGACACATGATAAGGGAGGGTGCTAAAAAAGTGTGGGAGCTGGGTTGAAAAAGTTCTTCTACTAATGGTGCTCATAGATCCAGGGTACTAATTACAGGATAAACCAAAAGGTTCTGACATTCTTCACTGCATGACAGGAAGTTTCCTCATTTTCTTTGAACTGTTTAAAGTAACACTTGAGTTTCTTGGGTATACAGGCAATGTTAAAGCAATGTGGTATTTCTTACCTGCAGTAGTTATGCTCTCCAAGCCCTCCCTCCCCATTGGGATATTTCACAGTATTATAAGGATGCTCAAAGGTCTCATTCCAAAAAAGACAAGGTTTCCCTGCATATTGGGAGGTCTGGTTCTGAGTGCCACGATAGTCAGCCCCATTTGCTGTATAGCATTCTGGGAAGAAGGAGAAATGAAAAAAGAAAGAATATATGTAGGTTTAGTGTTTGTTCTTTCCTCACCCTCCACCCCATCTCCAACAGACCATGCTTCCTGCATTGTTTAGGCAGCTAAAAATGCTGGCTAGGATTTAAGATTTCTCTCAGTCAAACCTCTATTCAAGAAATTATGATGTCACCACTTTAATTAACAATGTATGACAGGTCTGAAGAGAGGTTTACACAATTAACATGCATTTTCTGAATAAGCATAATACTTTTTTTTGCTGTTTTTCCCATGTTTTACTCATTAGCACAACTCTGTAACTTGTTAATTTTCCAAAAATGAAATTATAGGACATTACCAGTCTGTTACTTATCAGCATACTAAACAAAATCTCATGCTACTTCAGCTAAAGTTCTGACTTGATAAAGACTTTGTAGGTGCAGATCTTACCAACATTTCCATTCTGATTTAGAAAAATTCTTAGGGATTGAATTGCTTTAGAAAGGCACCTACTCCATTATAGTCATGATTGGCTACTAAAGCATTTATGCTTTCAGATTAAAAAGTATGGATCAGTATTCTTCTGCCTCCCTCATATCTTCTCCCACTTATGTTTGTTTTCCTAGCTTCCTAATACTCAGCAAGTTAAAACTCAAAGTAGAGAATGATTTCTCTAATTACTAAATCCATTAGTCCCTTCCCAGCTGAACTACAAATTTCATGCTGCCTGGTTTTGCTGGGTCTTGTTAATCATAGAATGGTCTGGGCTGAAGGGGACCTGAAGGACCACCTGGTTCCAACCCCCCTGTCATGGCATGGACACGTTCACTGCACATTCTGATCAAATAAATATTCCAATGCATGAACAATTTTACTTCTGCTGAAATTGCAAAACATTTTTGATTAAATGATGACATGTGAGTGTGACAAAGCATGGGAACATGTTGCCCAGCGAGGCTGTAGAATCTCCATCCTTGGAGATATTCAAAAGCCACCTGGACACAGTCCTGGACAACCTGCTTTAGGTGACCCTGCTTGAGCACAGCAGTTGGACAAGATGACCTCCAAAGGTCACTTTGATCTCAACCATTCTGTGATTATCTTCCAAAAACAGTCTTTGTAATTAGTGTACCATAAATAAGTCCATCCTGTTTATAATTAATACTTGCTAACATTTATCATCCTTGCATTTATTTAACTATAGGATTAAAATATAAGTCTGTGACAGAATAAAAACTGCTGCGTTACACTGCTGTAAACATTTATTTGTACTGGACAGCATTACTGGGGAAATTCACAAATGCTTTCTGCTAAATACAGCCTGTGAAACCTCCTGTTTCATCTGATAGCATTCTCTGTAGAAACCATATTAGAGCTGCAGAGACGTTCTACTGCCCTGAGGGAGTGGGAGAGTGCTCTCAAGTATGTGCTGATCTCAGGTGTCCCTCATGAGATCTAACTTACAAAACAAGTCTAGAAAGACCTGTGTGGCTACAGTTGGAAGAGGAAAAAAAAACCCACCCACATCTTAATCCTGATATTAAAAGTACACCGTTTTTGTATTTAGAACTACTGTAGAAGAAGGAAAAATGTATTATTAAAGCCATGCCTCTGAAATTAGTTTAGTCTGGGCTCACAAATATCAGAATGGTACAATTATAATAATTATTTCAGAGTTCTGTTACACAGCAGATGAAAGACAATGGTTTTGTGCTTTCACTGTGCATTTTCATGCCTAGGCAAGTTTGGATTTCTGTTAAATGAAATTTTGTTGCTGAAGGCACACAGAAGAGGTGTCTGCACAGCCATTAATGTAGTCTGCTATCATCCATGGAGAGAAAGCTATATAATTTAACCAAAACAAGCTTCAGGTCAATACCCCTCCTTACTGTAATTTACCTGACTGCCTTAGCAATACAGATGGGCTGCATATATTTGCTTAAAAATGCAAATCTGAGTTTCCAGTATTCAGGCAACCACAGATATTTGTGTAAACATGAAAAAAACCCGCTTTGAGGTCACGACTGTGTTGCAACTTTCTTCAATACCTCTTTTGCTTTGCAGTTAATATAAAAGTTTTTGTAGGTTATAGCTGAAAATATTAGCTGATGAATTTAGCAGAAGAGGGAGAAAAATGTAATCAAAATAGATAAACAAAATAATATACAGTATAAAGAATTCATGAAAAGTGATAAACACATCCAGAAAATATATCTAATCAGCTTTGTGCTACTACTTTTTTTTTTTTTTTTGTTTCTCACTCCTAAATGAGAAGCAATATATACTTCTATCTACTCAGAAATGTGAGGAATGCAACACTACCTGAATTTAGTCTGGCACACAAACTAAAGTGAAGTTAACTTCAGTCCATTTTAGGATCTGCTAAGACTGGTTCATGCTTTAACTTGCAGTAGCAACTGACTTACATTTTCATGTCAGCTTTTTTTAACTGATTTTTTTCAAACTTCACTGCACTTCAAGAACAAAAGGAAGAGTCAGATGTCTCTTCATTCCTCTTATCTGCAGCTTTTTGTTCCCAAGGCAATAGGTAGCTGTATCAGTGCCTCCTGTGTTCCTTTACACTATCAAGAGATTTGGTGCAAATGTGCCAGCTGAGTTGTAATAAAGCTCCCCTGGCTTAGATGTGGATGTGGAAAGGGGAGGCAGTGAGATACCAAGCAAAATCATTGATTATCCCTGAAACACTGAAGTGAAAACTTTAAGTCATGGAATTTAGCAGCTGTTATCAAATGAAATACAAAACCTTTTGTGTTACAGGGAATGTGGATTTTGTTAAGGATTAATAATAGTTTTGCCATTTTGCATGGGAGCGCAATCTTTCCAAATAAATAGCGGCTTTTTAAAAAACCCCGTCAGTTGTCTGTGCTGTGCTCCCTCCTGGCTTCTTGTGCACCTGCTCCCTGGCTAAGCATGGGAAACTGAGCAGTCCTTGATTTGGAGTAAGCACTACTTGGCAACAACTAAAAAATCAGTGTGTTATCAACATTATTCTCACCCTAAATACAAAACACAGCACTGTACCAGCTACTAAGAAGAAAACTGTACCAGCTGAAACCAGGACACAACCTTAAATTCTTTTATCTTGAGCAGTCAGCTTTGGGATCTGCTGAGATATATTTTGTACAGTTTTCTGTAAAATTCCTAGTAGCATAGTTACAGATGGCAGCATATTCAGTAACTTGGCAGTGAACAACTCAATTCTTCTGTTTATCACATGCAGTGATTTCATCATATTTTGCTGCATGACAGCCAAGACACTACCTTAGTGATTTCACCATTAAATTAATACTCCCAATGTGCTGAAGGTGCATGTTTCATCTGCAGAAAGGCCACTGTCCTCTCTATTTCAAATCTAAGTCCTAAGAGATTCTGGAGAACAGGAGGTTAGAACTTCCACCCTACTTTTCACCTTATACCACTAGTGCAGTAATTCTGTGAAAAGATGAGCTTAAAAAAAGGTCACCTAGATTTGTATGCACAAAACTAATTCATATGAAGTCATCTAAATTAAACAGTCAGAACAGACTGGACTGAACACTATCGGTGAAACTCTTTAGTTTACTCAAATCTCTTTGGCAGGTTATGTAGAAGGAAGGGGGAAAAGAGTAAATCAACCAGCAACAACTCCCTCCCTATGTTGTGGCACCCACTGGATCCAACTGCCCTTGGGTTGACTGATACTTCTATGATACTTTAGGCTATGAAGCCCTTCCCTTGGAATCTAACATCAGAACTGTGACTCAAGAAAATTAATACCAGTTCTATGAATTTCAGCAAGCCTTATTCCTTAAAGTTTTCTAAGACTGTGGTAAAGTATGACAGAACTTGCACTGTATGCAGGTCCTCTCCCAGTGGCAAAGACAGCAAAGGAAGGACAGCAAAGACACCTTGTGGGCAGCTGACAGCCTCCAAGAAGGCATCAGGATGCCACCGTGCTTGGTGGATTTGCCACATGGTTTTTGTTCATGCACACAAGGCTCAAACTATCCTATCAGCCATAAACCTCAACTAAAACACTAGGGTTTCAGAGAGAACATCAAGAAAGCTGGGACCACTCAAATCTAGAAGTGTGTGACCTCATAGTTCTAAGATCTTAGCTGGGTTTCAGACATAGTCTGAAGTCAAGGCTTACGTCAAATCTGTGATTAGAATCAGTGTCCATGATGATTTCACTCAATTAACTGGATAATGACCCTGCCACTTCTACTGTTTCACGGGGATATCTGTAAACAGAATCAATCAGAGATAATTAATCAGAGAACCTCTGCAGTGGTTCTAGTACAGAAGGTTCCAACAGGTGCTGTTCAGGCTAATGTTTATGAGCCTGAGTGAGAAAACATGGATAGCAGTTTGGTGTCAGGGCTGTTTTGTTTTCAACACATCTGGTGCCATGGTTGACAGAAAAGTAACTTTTAAAAATGAATGCTGAGACTACATTAAGTGTGTATTGAATGACAACTGCTAGAACAAAAAAGCAGAAAACAAGACTAAGGATGTTGTCCACTATAAGTGAATACTCAGTGTGTGATACAGGTTCACAATTAGTTTTATTAGAGCCAGATCAACATTTGGAAGATCAAACAGCAGCTGTTGTAGGAATTCTTTCCATCTGTGTCGGTTTCTTCTTCAATGTAGGGACCTTACAGTGATCATTTTCCTTTGTTACTTTGGGACTGCATGGCTGCCTGCACTCCACATGGGCGCCACTTTAGGATCATTTGAAAAATTAAGGTAGTGCAGACTATAACAGCCTGACTTTTTTATTTATGATAAATCAGTAACACTTCAGAGTCTGCACTGGCTTCCAAGGATTTTCTCAGAGACATCTATCTAGAGACACTACAAATTGCAGACTGAAGGGATGGAGGTTTCAGGGTGTTTTAAATGACTTCTCAGAGTGGTTTCCAAGTTTGAGGCCTGTACATTAGGTTTTGAGACTGAAAATTCAGAATGACAAACTTCTTCCTATTCCACTGGAGAGGAAAATAAAGAAACCACTTTGTTTTCTTAATGTTTTGGAAGCTACTTGGAGCACTGACTAGTGTCCAGAGAGACTGACAACAATTATCAACCTGAAACTAGCCCACCCAAGCCAGAAATTATCCTACCACCTACTGCCCAACAAAAAGCAAAGTTTTCTTTTAAAGATCTGTAGATTAATGAAAGATAAAAGCAAGTGGCTGCTATTTAAATCTTGGATTTCCTTACAGTGGTGTAATTAAATATTCTGTAAGGTTGGACCAAAAATTAAAGGTTCCTTGAATTTACATGGTATAACTGCCTGCTCAGTTTTCATTTGTTTTTCCTACAGCCTTTTAGAAAAGTCAGAAAAATGCTTAAGCAGAATATAAGGGTATGAAACCGAGGGTGCCAGGTCCGATAATGACTCAGTGTGGGTTGCTTGATGTATGTGCTTGCATAGTATTCTAAGAATAGTTTTAAGTCATTTCCATTCTACCTAAACTGTTCTAGTTCTTGCTGGAGATTGTAATTTAAGCACTCCTCCTTAAATGAAAGCACTGTATCTAGGTGCAGATGGCAACAGTTACAGGCACTAACCAGATGCTGCAGTCTCTAATTTGATTGAAAGGGTATAATTAGACAGCAGAAGCACTTCAATGAGAAAGTAACGCACAGAGGAAAGGACAGAAACCACTGAACTGATGCCAAGATACCCCGGCAGTAACAGAGGCAGGGGCCCACGGATGGAAGGGGCAAAACACCACATCACCTTCTTCAAATGAGAACATTTTTGTTTCCCTAGAGATGTGAATAGGGATTCTATTATCATAGGTTGCCACAGTTCTTCATGTGGGAACACTGATTAAAACCAGAAGAAGCTTCAGGAGATGAAAGACACAAATATGGCTTCTGTGGTCATTATTAAAAATATTTTTAGCATTGCAATGGTTTTCTTTGAAGATGTAGTTTTATCGACTGAACCAAAAGTTAATTTGCATACTATCATACGAGTGGTCAGGAAAAAAATCTCATTCTGTATTATGTTAGGATGCAAAATAAATGCTTTTGGGAAGTATAAGGCTGTTTTAGATCTACCCAAGTAAAAAAAATAGTGTAGTAATTTTACATTTCAATACTTTTTTATTCCAATTCATACTAATACAATACATGCACTCATCAAAACTATCAGGCTTCTGTGCCTGTGCTGTGTAACAGTAAAAACCCCCCACAACAGAACAGTTGATATAAGCCAAAGAAAAGCCATCACAAAAGAATTATCTTTGTTTAAAACTGCAATTTTCAAAATTGCTAGAAACAGCTCCTCATTTGTTAAAGCAGACAGTTAAGTTGTGATGTGATGCTATGTGAGGGCACTTGGTTAGCTGATCATTTTTCCTTTACAATGCAGGGGCACTCCATGTGTTTAAAATTTCTATCTTGCTCATCCTACATATCCATGCAAACACACACACAGACATACACATATAATTTTTGAAAGTCCTCAAATGCAATCATTTTTGCTGGTAGGAATTAGAGACTTAATTAGCATTGGTCCAAGCCAGAGAGCAGCCACAGTGAATATCTGATTATACTTGAATGATGCCACTTGAGATTTGATCAAACCTTGACTGAAGCATCTGTCTTGGAAAAATGTACATTCTTGGAAATGTGCAGACATGCAGAGCTGATACTTCTGTTCCCTGGTAGTGTGTGAGCTGTCATAAATGTGAACTTGCTATCCTTGTGAAATTTTGACTCTCATCATCCAGGTAATCACTTTTCACCACTTTTTTTTTTTTTAATATCTGACTGTCCAGACCATTCTAGAATATGTTGGAAGCAGGAAGTTAGGTTATGAGCACAAGAGGCAGTTCCCATTATTCCTAAATGCTTAAAAGTATTCATTCTGCCCCTTTTTTCTTTTTATTTGTACAATACAAACATTCTATATTAGCCAGAACTTTGCAGCTGCTGGCTGGTCCTCAGCCACAAGATGCAAACACACTTGCTTGTCTTGTGATTCTTTATCACTGGAAGTAAGAATGCGTGATGTGGCCCCATAAGAATTTCTGTTCCTTAATACACCCATTTGTTTTCTTTCTTTGTGAAGTTTTAAAACTGTTGTTCCCTTGTCAAGTGGGGCAGACTGAATCCCTTTGGCAATTTTATCAGGATGCCCCATAGCCACTGTGTGGATGAAGGGAGTGGTCAATTGCACAACCATTATGGTGTGATATGACAAAACTGAAAATTTTGCAGCTGGCAGCATGTAATCCCTGCCTCCCTCCCACTTCTTTGGCTCCATCCTACTTAAATCCATTCACATAACTCTGGATTTTGAGTTATGCTCTATGCATGTACAAACATGATATGCTGAAATGTCTGACTATTTCATCCCCTATCTGCCTAGTTAGAAAGAAGAAGAAAAAAAAGAATTGCTTTTTCAAGTATTTCCATGACGCTTGCTTATGGCATATCAAGTAGAACTGCTTCTCTGAATCACCAAGGTACAGGCAGAATAAGATGGCAAGAGATACAAGGTTTGTAAGAGAAGGCTGGAATAACAGCTCAGAGGAAAGACTCAGCTGGGAAAGAAAACAAGGACATGGTGACTCAGTATTGCTAAATGGAAAGAAAACAGAGAAAGGAAAAAGGGATTGATAACCATACACATTTCTGACGAGGAAATTAAATGAATGCTATAAATACAGAAACCAGAAATTACAACTTTTTGCACCAAGTATATAAAACAACATTTGTTCACCAAAACCAACATTTGCTGAAGGCATTTCCATTTCTTTGGCCTTGTAACACAAAACCTACAAATTCAATCAGTCCTTTAATGGTAGGTAATCTATTCACACATCTCTTATTTCTGATTCACTTGAGAAATTACATATGGCTGAGTGTTTGAATGCACAAATGCCAAGGTTTGAATGCAGAAATGTCAGTATTTGAATTAATAGAAACTGTTAGACATCACACGGGGAAGCAGAAACATTCTGTAAAAAGTAGCATAGTAGTATGTAAAAAATGGTTGTTAATTCACTTTAATTTCTGACAGTTGGAGTAATTTTTCATATCATAATTCCAGAAGTTTCTCTTCTATCTTAGCAAATGATGGTGATGCAGTCTTTATTTTGACTGCACTTCACAAAAAGCTTATTAAGACATGCATCAGAAAAACAAAAAGGGAATAGGCATTAAAAACATACCATATGACAAACTGCCTTCCAAAAGCAGTAGTAATGTCTGTCATTTCAGAATTCTGCTAGTTTCAAGTGCAACCTGACACAGCTGATGCCATTTCTGTGGGGTTAAGGGTCAAGATGAAGATCCCGATGTATATACCTTGTGCAGATTAGGAACTCTGCAGATCCTGTACATGCCATACAAAGTACAGGTTGCTGCTGAAATGCAGATTTGCACTGTTTCCAGGTTCTTTAGCAGAAGACACATAGGTGGCAGTACTTTCTAGATCCATTCTCCTTTGCTACACCTTCATTCAGGGGCAATATATAATTGTCTCTGTAATCCAGTCCCTTCCTCCCCTGCCCCAGCTGCTTGTGCTCAGGCATTTCTGTCCCCTTTAACAGCCAAACATTCACACTTGGGCCACATCCTCCACTTGCTGTCACGCAGCCCTCTGTGAGAGACACAGTTACACATGGAGTGTTCTGTCCACAGTTCTGCTCTGAAACCTTAAGAGCAAACATTCTTCAACCTAAGCAAAGGAAGGAGTATCCACTGTGTGCACCAAACACGTCCTAAGGGTACTGGGAACAGACTGTTAGACACGGTCCCTCTCTAGGCAGCTCTCTAAACGCTTATCTGAAAATACTCTCAAGTTTTACTTCTGAGAAGAAGTAAAGTTTACCAGAACTTTTCCTAGGAAAAGGTTTTTTATTCCCTGAAAAAGTCTAAGTAAGTATCTTCCATACCTAATTAGGTATAGCTACAAAAACTTGATGAGCAAGTATGTGTTCAAAAAGAAGTAGAACAAATTCTACTTTGTAAGAAGGAACAGCAGTTAAGAATAGACAAAACGTATCCACAAGGACCACACATCTGATGGCTGTGACACTGTGATCACCTGGAACTGCCACTTCAGATCGTACAAAGCATGGGCAGTGTTTACCAGAGGATAACCACAGTACTTGAAACCATCAGTAACAACTAAAATGAGGACAAAAGTGTGCAGAGAAATTTTAAGTGAAAAATCACCTTAGGAAGTGAAGCTTCAGGCTTCCCAGACTCTTTGGCTGAACGAGAACCTAAATGGTCAGAGGAGTCCAGGCTTGACTGGGAGCTGGAGCAGCAGCACACTGCGGACAGGCAGGATGGCCACTCTTCAAGCTCTGGCTCTGCTGCCACAGTTTTCTTTCCCACTGACACAAACAATCGCACTCCTCTCTCCCTTTACAAGCCTCCATTCCACAGATCTAGCTATCGAACCACTTTCGTAGAGAAACGTGCTGCTCTTCTTTCTCTTACATCATACTCTCATACAGTTTCCGAGCTCCCAGTTCAGCACGCACAGACAGAACCTCAAATACCCACGAACTCCACGCAGAAACCCCCGCAGCCCGTTCGCACCAGCAGCTTCGAGGCCGGCACCGCTCCGGCGAGCAGGAAGGGACGTCGTCGCGACCTCGAAGAGGCGCTGCCGGGCGGCAGAGCCCTTCCGCGGGAGGCTGCGCGCCAGCCGCGGGTCTGCGGAGCTCGGGGAGCGGCTGCCCAGCTCCCTGGCCGCTCAGCCCTGCGAGGAGCTCGGGGAGCAGCCCCGAACGCGCCCCCCTCCCGGCTCCCCGCGGAGCGTCACTCACCGGACAGAACGGGCTCTCGGCAGCAGCTCAGCGCCAGCCCGGAGAAGGCCAGGACGGCGGCGAGGGCGGGAGGCTCCATAGGCAGCGGCCGCCGGGCCGCACCGCGCTCGCAGGCGGCAGCCCCGGCTCTCCGGGGGTGGCAGGCGGCCGGGAAGAGCGCAAAGTGCGGGAAGCGGAGGCCCTACAGCATGTGTCCTGTAAGTGCGCCCCGGCGAGGTGCCGAGTGGCAGATGAGGGATCCTATTACCAGCCATGTGACAGGAAAGGATAGAGACCGACATCCCAACCTGCTGCAGCGCGGGACCGCGGGGCTGCCCCTTCCACTTCTGACACCGACAGGTTCGGGCTGACGGCGTTCGCCCCGGGGCAGTGCTTTGGCCCTGCGGAGCCCTTCTCGCAGGGCGGGACGTCTCGCCACACGCACAGATACACACACAGACACACACATACACAGACACACAATCACACAAACTCCTCCATCCCAGCAGGGACCCAAGTCTCGCTCTCGTCACTCCCCTCGTACCCAGGGTCCCGCTGCGGGCGCGGAAGAGGTCGGGCAAGAGGCCGGCAGCCCCGTGGCCTAGCGCGGCCGGCCGCTGCCCCTGCCCCTCGCACGCCCTCCGCCCGCTGGGTGCCCCTGCGGCTGTCAGAGCCGCCGGCAGTGCACAGGTGCAGCCCGGCTCTCCTGTCCTGCAGCCGCGAAGGCACGGACGGACGCGGCACAGGAGGAGAACGCTGCAGACTTTCTGAGGGACGCGGGCGTGAGCGAGGTGCCAGCGCCGCACGCTGCGGTCTGGGGCGCCGTTCTAACAGCGAAAAGGCACCTCCAGCCCGACTGCAGTGCCCGGGCGGTGCAGCCCCGCCGAGGCAGCGCTGGCAGGAAGCACCGCGGGCGCTCAGCCCCCCCGTGCCCCCCGTAGGCCGCGTCCTGAGGCGGGCGGGGCTGCGGCGCTGCCCGGGCCGCGGGGGAGGCACAGAGACCCGAGACATTGGGGGGCCGGCACAGACACGGGGACGTGAGGGGACACCCACGCCTACAGCACACACCCAGCGCCACAAACACGGCAGCCGGCAGGCTCCGGAACCAAAGAGAAGGAGCAGCGTTGCTTTCTTAGAGTGCATGTACAGGAAGATAGAGTTTGTGGTATGTTTCGTGTTGTTTTTTTTTTTTTTTTAATCTACCTGAAGATACCAAAGGACAAAGTGTCGAGCTGGTGATGTCAAGCTAATGTCTAAACTTTTACAAAGTCTTATTACCTGGCCTGTGAGACGTTTTAGCAATGGCAGTACAGCTTTGCTAAGCAGCAACCCACAGATAAAAACCCCCATGCTAACAGCAAAAAACATAGAGAAAGTTTCTGTGTGGAGAACAGAAAGAGGACAAAGGTCCTTGTAGCCCCTTTACACCATTGCTGTGTAATCAAATAGCAACCCATACAGGGAGAGAACAATATGCTATTCTGAAAGGGGAAGAAACAAAATACAGTTTGTAGGCCTTAACTATTGTATCAATACACAGTATGAATGCATCTCACTTTTAGCACACAGAAACCTCCATCATATAAAGCTGTAAGGTTGATTTTGAGGGGGAAAATGTGCTTATGTTTGGCATTTGTGACACATATTAAAAGGACTCCATATAGTAGCATGGCTTTACACATAAATTTTAGTATCACAGCATAATATGCCACATTCTTGTTGCTTTGAGCTGAATTCCTCGAGAATGTAGCATCTTTAGGCTGATGAAATACTGGAAAACAATTGCGGTGTTCTGTTAGCTTGGTGGTGTGCTTTTTTTTTTCATGATAAATTCAGAAGTATTTAGTTCTTCCTCACACATACAGTCTTCTTTCCAAGGACTGTAACCCCATTGTGTTTCCATTCACTCGGTTTCGATTCCATTTTATCAGGCATTCTGTTCCTCGCGGACACTGGAACAGAGAAGGCTTAAAACTTTGTAACAGTTGATAACAAAGTTCAGAAAATCAACCATATCTCCATTTCAATAGTCTTCCTAGGCCAGAACCATTTTCATTTGCTATGCTGCCCTCTTTCTCCCCCAGTCAGTTGCACACACACTTGGTAAGGGTGTATAGATCAGTTGCACTTTGTTTTACCTGTAGCACACTGCCAGTTTGTTGACAGTGGTCACTATTAAATTATTATTAAACAGGTCGTAACAGTTGCTATTTCTTTAGGAGGTTGATTTGTGTTTTCAGTTCAATTAAGGCTTACCTCTCTTTTCTGCATAAATAAGCCAGACGTGCCAGGACTGCAAGACCGACTACTCCAAATACACTGCCAATAAGAATTACTTGTTTGATAGCTGAAAAACAGAGACAAACCACAAAAAAAAACCAACATGAAGACTTTGATATACATTTCTTCATACCTATTTGAATGCAGTCACGTGACAATTTTTTGAAATTGTACATGTAGTGTTAATTTTTCTGTTCTCTTTAGTTATGGAACAAATTACCTCCCTTGGCAGGGGATTGGACTAAATGATGTCCAGGGGTCCCTTCCAACCCTTTACCCTTTCAGATTCTCTGAAACTGGTAAAGATTAGGAAGTCACAGAATTCTTACATCTGACTGTTAGAGCAGGTGGCTGCAAAAGCTTTGTAACACAAAGGGTGGGTAGTGGTTAATGTGTAGTCAACATTGAGAATGTGCAATACTGATGTAGAACTATCAATCTCAACAACTGAATTTGTTTTCCTATCCTTATTCCATATAGTTTGATTACTTTATTACCCCTATTTTGGCATTAAATTGTGAAACCACCTTTGCTGCTTAATAATCTGCATAAAAGAGAGAGCAGAAGTGACTGTTCTGATGTGGGTACATTGAACTGCATCAAAGAGTTTGAACACACTAAAACATGAAAAGTGTCCACTTGATTCTGTGACTGCCTAATTAGGACACCTGAAAGACAAAAAGAAACCTGATATGATACAAATTTTGAATTAAAATACCCATTTTGTTTTCTTATTCAACTAAACAGTTGCAGATTACCATGACACATGACAACATTCATAAAAGTTAGGAGATGCAGCATGTGGGTTGAACTGTCTGGGAGAAACAACGTTTCCTGCATTTTGTATTTGAGCCTTTTAATACATCAGGGCTCATTTTTACCAGCCCTTCCTTCCATCTCTTTGTCACACCTGCAGTAAGAGCTGCCCAAACCACAGCCTAGCACACAGTGATGGCACAGTGACATAACAAACACTTCTGTGAGCCTAGAACAGATTATTTGGCTCTTCATTTGGTTTTAGTGAAGTTTAAGGAAAGAAATAAACTGTTTCACAAACATTGGTCTGTCATCCAGTAATTTCTGAACTAGGCCCAAGACATAATGTTCAGCTTACACATCCTTCACTGGGAGGTACCCAGGCTCTGCCAAGTGATGGGAACCCACCACTCTGGGTGGGTTAAACAGTTAGTCCAGCAGTGATTTGCCTCTATTGTGAAATCGTTGTGTTTAGAAAAAGCACAGAAGACTAATGAGATTTCTGACAGCTTTTCAAAATGAACTGTATTTACACAGAGCCTGGGCCTGGAAAAGGAAATGTAAAAGTGAGGGGTGCGGGGTGGAGCAGGGAAGAGAAAATAACCCAAAAGACAAACAAAACTAGATAGCCCTTAATATCACCAAATTATTGTCTGTCTCAAAAAGACTCTATATACATATATTGCTAATATCTTATGATTTTTAGCTGGATGTTTTATCTGATTTTACTAGAATCTCCTTTTTGCTTTTGCTGGATGGCTTCTTTGTTCTTCTTCTTTGTGATATTCTGTGAAGAGAGGTTGCTGTGGTACTGGCAAGACTTGCAGTGGGATTGTAATTAGAAGCATAGCAAAATAATTATTAGCAGAGGATTTCCATGGAAACTTTAGTCCAAGGAAGCAAAATTCAAAAACAACAATATGCAGGCCCAACAACGTAATTTGTATTTGAAGTTTCAAAATACTGAAATGGATTTTGTAAAATAACTGGCATTACATTGTCTTGTTTCCTTCTCTTTTCCTATCCAATTTTCCTAGTTCCCATGCCTTTATTGTAGCTGTTCTATCTTTTGAAAAATGGAAGCATATAGCAACTAAAAAACCTTGGTGATGTGCGAGACAGAGCTTGAATCTGATGTGCCACAAAACTGCAGCAAGTGTCATGAACACAGCACTGTCAAGAAGTACATCTGCAAGCTTAGAATAACAGAGGGCTGGGCCCTGTGCTCTTGACCAGCATGAAAGAAATAGTTTGAGAAACAGTGTGGTCAATAATCCACTCTCAAAGCAAAAATGTGACTGCTGATCACAGTGGCTGTGTCAGTGGTCACCCATTCAGGCACCCAGAATTTGGGGAGGGCTGTCCATTAATTTCGTCAGCATTTTCCTGGTGTCAAGAAGGTCTTTGTCACAGGACTTGATAAAATGAGTGTTGGTGAAACAGCAGCATGCTGCTGTGTAAAGAGAAAAGCAATAAAGAAAACTGACCTCAGGAAGAACAGATTTTGACAACACAAGGACCTTTTCTGTACTGGAGAAGAGAAGGCTCAGGGGTTGGAGAACAGAGAAAATAGCCAAATAGAGGAATAACAGAAAACTGGCAGTGGAATTCAGCTATGTCTTCAACCAGAGGCAGAAATGTACTTAGCAGAAAGCCAGTACTAGCTGTCCATGCTATAAAAATATGAAAAGTTTAGATATAAGTGAAAGAAACTTTGAACTGTATTGCCTCTCTTCTCTTTAGAGACCTGGGCCTGTCAATAAAATAGCCTTCTCACACAAACACTGATATCTAACAGAATACCTTATGGAAGAAGGAGAGACAAGGATAGATATGAATGCCATTATTATGGCATAGCAGTAAGAAAAAAGAACAGAGAAACTTGTATTTTATATTATGTCAATCAGTTGTTGGTGTTGTCAGTATCCTGCTGCTATGGACAGCACTGCTATGCTCCAGCTTCCTGAGGCTAATAAAAACCATCATTTTTGGTTCACATTGCAAATGAACTAGAACCACCCCAAATATCAAATAGTAAAAGGGGGAAGGTCTTTGTTAGATTAAAAAAAAAATTCTTTCCCACCTTGTTTTTCTTTGTCATCTTTCAGGAAAGCATTGGAAAACATTGTGGGCTTTGTTTGCTTATCCACAGAGCTGTGTCATGTCTCCATCATTCTGAATGCAATCAATCACTGCATATCTTCCAGCTCCTTTCCTCTGATCTCACAGGGCTGCCTTTCTGTCCCCCTTTTGCTAGTGTAAATGTCAGCATCTGTTTTGCTTATTGAGACTGACTGGCTCTTATCCAGTATATATGTGGTTGATGGCAGCAATGGAAAAATATTCTTAGCTTTCAGCTTGGCACAACGTTTTGCCACTGCCTTTTAAAGATCTGGCCTTTGCAAATTTGTCTGCTGCCCAAACTCGCTGCAGTTCATCTTACAAATATCACTAAATGTTCAAAACTGTGTTGGAAGTGTACAAGCAATTGGTACAGGCCAGCAGAGGCTGATGAAATGTGTCAGCATGACAGGAATTCATTGCTGATGTGAAGTGCACTTTCCACATTTCTTTGGAAGGGTTTTAGAATGGAGAATCTGTTAGTATGAATTATTTGATGAGTGCTTTTGGGAACTATTAACTCAGCATTAAAAGTGCTTCAACATGCCATCTGGCCTTGCATCACCCTGGTGCTTTGAAATATTGCCATCTTGAGGACATTTGGAGTGTATGTGGTGAATGAATGAATAAAAAGAAAATTGTGGGCCATTTTCTGTAAATCATAGAGACAGCCTAACTGCTGCTAAATCCAATAATCCCAGGCTAATTGATAATCTATTAGTAGTAACACAAGAGGGGTAATAAATTTATACTATTTATACTAAATACTATTGCATCATTCACAATACATTTTCTGCTATAGAATAATAGAATTATGTTTTGAGATAACAAAATCTTTTAGAAAAAAAAGAGTAAATGTGTTCAACAAATGTGGGCTGTGCCTGCTCTTGAATCCCAGAATCGTGGAACAGCTGAGGTGGGATGGGCCCTCTGGAGGTCACTTTGTCCAACTCCCCTGTTCAAGCAGGACCACCTAGAGTCAGTTGCCCAGGACCATGACCTGACAACTTTGGAATATTTCCAGGAAGGGAGACTCTGTAACTTCTCTGGGAAAGCTGTTCCAGTGCTCAATCATAATCACAGTAAAAGAAGGTTTTCTGGTGTTCAGAGGGAAGCTCCTGTGTTTCAGAGCACGCAGAGGCCACTCTGCTCTTGTCCCCTGGGCACCACTGAAAAAAGCCTGGCTCCATCCTCCTTTGATAAAAACTTTTAAACCCCTACCAAAAAACACCATGAGTGACCTGTTATTTAGGTTTGAATAATAGTCTTTCTAGAAATTCAGACATCTCATTTCCAGTGTTTTCCCAAGTAAGAGAAATTGCTTTTATCAAGGGCCCTTATGGTATACTGAGATTGCCTTGTCCTTGATAATGATTTTTTAGTGACAGTATGTAATATTGTCTAAAAGGCAACAGACCTGTTTCTGGTGACAGAGCTGTTTCTGGCCTGCAATGGGCTGTATCTCCTGACCAGGCTCCTGACACTTGGCAAGTTCTTTGCTGTGACCCAGTGAGTTCATAGCCTGGATTGCAGGTGAAAGTGATGGTTGAGCCCAGCAGGTAGTTAGTTCCATTCTTGCTTCCATTGGTTGGATGATCCAGCCAGCCACAAGAGATCACTAATAAAAGAGACATATCTGGTTAGAGTATTTAGGATTTGGACCAGTAAATCTCCATTACAATGATTCAAATGGTATTTTAGTGGTAACTCATGGAAAACCAAAGATTTTTAGGCTATCTGAAAGACAATACTTCCTACTACTTTTAAAAATTATTTTTAAGTACAAGGAAAACAGGTTAATGCATATAAAATGATGATAAAGTTCTATGCTGTGGTGTTGTAGTGGAAGAAATGGAAAGAAATTTGAGTTTGCCTAAATATTCTGTCAGTACAGAGTTTTCCTGGTACAAGGATGATTCCCCACTATTAGAGTATTTATAAGTGCATGAACCTACAGTTAGGCAAAACCTCCTCAAACAGTGTTAACCCTTTAGATGCCCTGTAGAAATAACTATAGTGATGCTCCCTATGGGCAGTTCACTTAAGAGCTGGACTTGATGATCCCAGTGAGTCCCTTCCAACTCAGAATATCCTGTGAGCCTGTAATGATGTCTCCTGGAATGTTGTATCACCTGGCTCTAGATGCTCTACCAGCAGCTTGTGATTCTGATGGGAAAGTCTTGTGGAACTTCCCACTTGAAGGCTTCTTGTTGTCAGGACATCGAATCTGCAGAATGGGTCAGAGTCACAGAGTGAGACCATCTCTTCTACCAGGGAGTCAGCAGGGTCTTCAGAAGGGGAAAACACGGGCAGAAAGGAAGCATTGTGCTTTTCCCCATAAAAGAAACTGTTCAGTAAGAACTCCGTGTCATAAGTAAAGAGAGAAGTTCCATTTTCAATAGCCCCTTGGGAGACAGAGAAAGAAAGAGAGATTCATGTGTAACGTTGCCAACATATATCACCTTCTGCTACTAATCCAAGTGTTTATTTACAGAAATGCAGCCAGAGCTGGAAGAGATATAGGAAGCCCTACAGCATCCTTCCAGCTCAAGATTATTTCCCTTTTCATATGCAACATCTTAACTTAGCACCAAAGCTGGTGTTCATTTAACCTGCTGTTTGACCATTTTCTTAAAATTAGATCCAAATAATTGTGTAGCTATGATTTTCCATAAACGTGGTTTTATATGCCTCCTAGCAAAATGGTGGCAACAGAAAGAGCTACCTGAAGCATCCATTTCAAGCAACACAGATCCTGAGACTCTGTGTCCCTAAATTCATCACATCTACCATGGTCCTGCTCTTTGTTTTCATTCTGTTATATCAGAAACTTCCTGAGGCTGAAGCAGTGAGACTTTTCTGATGATCTGAACCCTGGAGTATGGTTGCAGTGTGCTCAATACAGAGGTCATCTGCTAGCCAGAGAGTATTTTGCATTATGTTTCTGGCCCATCTCCTAACCTGGTGCCAGAAGGAATGCTGACCAATCCAATGCTGCAGATAAGGTAGAGCAGCCCAATCACACATTAAATGATAGGAGCCATTCTTTTACACACATCCCCCCACACCCTCTACTATTTATAATTACTAAATTGTGATTTAATGATTTTTAAAATTATCAGCATAGCTAATATTCTGGGAAAAGACAGCTGGCCCTGGCTTTTGCTGTATTTCTGTAACACTGTAGTCTGCTGATGCTGTGTTCAGCTGGCCATAGTAGATGGTATTCTGGAAGTGTAACCTGTGAAATACGAGGTCTGACTCTTGATGGAACAAAGTGCTGAACACTCCATGAGGTTCTGTTTTCACTCCCCACTTGAGTAGAGGAGGGCATATTTCTCTTACTCCCTTCTCTTCCCCCCAGTACTGGTTGCTTGGCACAAACTTCATTTCCTAGTCCTTAAATCACGAGCTGTTTTGAATTTATAAAAAAATGTAATAATAGACCAGAGAAATGACTTACAGTTAGCTCCAAACTCAAACACCTGCTGGGGACTTGCATGAACTGACATGGTGGTTTTATTCTTGAAGGTGTAGTCATCCTCTGGATTGCCATTCATTACCCCAAAGAGACCCTGTGTGTGATTCATAAACTTCTCTGGGAGCAGAATTGTCAGGGTCAGAAATCCTCCACTTCCCCTTATTTCCACTCCAGACCCAGAAGAGAACATCACAGTGATGTTCTGATCAGGTGTAGAATAGAGAAAGAGACCTATAGCAATGAGAGGAAGAGGACAAAATAGCTAATTATCCGTAGTGAAACATTGATTGTGTTTTAGCATCAGTTTTAACTACTTTTCATAAAGCTTTTCTTCCCTTCCACTCTGAGCTGCACTCTGAGAAGGATTTCAAGGGAAGCCATGCCTTCACACTATGATTGTGATAAGATAGCTACTAGGGAGTGGTAGCAGAGAAAGGTCTACTGTTGATTTGTCTCTTGCCAGCGTCCCAGACCAGAAGCTTAAAGATATGACTACATCAGAGAGTGGCTGTGAGCTGGAAGCACCACTCTCACTGGTCACAGTTTTCCTCTTCTTCTCCCTTGTCTTGTCAACACCTCCCTAATGTGGCTTCTTCTCCAGGCCCCATCAATGTCCCTTCCATTTGTTTTCCTCCCTGCATCTCTCTGCTTCTGCAGCTCCTTGTCAATGTAGCCCTCCACCTGCTCTTCAGCCATTTGAGGAATACTAATTGCTAGCCAAAGAAATCTTCCTCTTCTGAATAGGGGGATTCTTGTTAAAATTCAAGTGATGTATGATGAGTATTTGTCAAATTATCATAAAGTCTAGTCAAGTGATCACAGCCCCATTGGACAAAAAGTCAACTTTTAATAGTCTTTTTGGCAGAAGAATAGAGGAAAAATACCTGACCTACTGAGAGAACTCCCAATAGGTAAATGTGAAATTCAGTTATATTTTAATATATATTATGGTTGTATTTCACTGTATTTCATTTCATTTGGTAGGCTTCATTGCATTAGATGCATGAATGTAGAGTAAAGAGTTTTTAATTCCATTCATTGTCCAAAGGATGAGAAGGAAAACCATTGCTCTACAAACCAGTGAAAGAGGATGTAGAAGACATGGACACTGAAGCCACATGTTAAAACACTTCACAAAGGGATGCTGAGAAGAGAGTTAAAACACATTCATCTGGGGATATTTTTAACTACACATGGGCTCCATCAGAATACAGTTGCTTACAAAGCTGATATGTGTAACTAACCTTTCAAATCCATCCAGCTTTGTTCAGAGAAGTTGAGAACCCTCTGGTTCAAGAGGACCTCCAGATTTAAATCCTCAGAGTAGCGTACTTCAATCACATCAGAGTTGTTCTCCTGCATGGCCACTGCAGACAAGCCGGTCCCCTGAGCCCCAGTTCCTTCCAAATAAAACAACAATGCATCAGCTGGCAGCTGTGCCTACTGACTGATTTCTAGAAATGGCCTTATGTTTCCTTATTGATAAGAATGGGCATGGAGAGAAATAAGAAATTTTTTTTAGCCCTTAAACTCAGCAGAAAACCTTACACGTCCATTACTCACTACCAATAAAACTAGCAATTAAACTTTGATTTTGAAGTTTTTCCTGAAGATATTATCTGCTTTCTGATTATCTTCAGTGTGGTGATTGTTCACAAATGACCAAAAATTAAGGCTACAGATGATAGGAGAATTGCTGCAAAGTGCAAATCAAGCAAGCTCAGAAGCTATTTTTTGTCATCACTCTTCCTCTCTTACCAACTTACCATTGGGAAATTGTGCCTGCTGTGTTCTCCCCTGCACTCTTAGGGATGTGAGATCAGATTCTACCAATGTGTATTCTCCTAGGCCATTGAAGGTGAAGTTCAGACCATCAAATGTGAGGAAATGAGGATCCCCAAAAGCAGATGCTATTTTTAAAAGCAAAAAGAGAATTAAGAACAAGCAAAAATCACAAACTATTACTCCTCAGGTTCATGAGAAAGGAAGGAGGCTAGAAGACTGCGCCACATGCAATATATGTGGAGATTTGGACATAAATACAGGCCTATTGCCTTATCTTTGCATCCATAACCTTTGCATCATTATCCCCTTTTGAATTTCCAACTTCCATGTAAATCCTTTCAAATTGCTTCTAATTTATCTTCTTTTGTGTGCTTTAATCTGGATAGTAACTAATACAATGCCTCTTACCACTGAACTCCGTGAAACTGTATTTTCACAAATTCATATTAAACTCTGCTTCTGCCAGGACTTTTGATGAGGTTTCTTTAAGCAGCCAAACCACTCATTCATGACCCCCAACTACCTAGTGCAATGGCCTCTATACAGTTTTCTCCTTTTTTTCCTGATGCAAACTGATGCCTTTTTGCACTTATTATGGGAAGCCAAGTCCTGCTGGGCACCTCAGCACCTCAGCAGCATAGAAGGCAGAGCATTTGGTAGCAACAGAGATATGGCAAGACTCTAAGGCTGACTTAAAAGCAGGCAGGAGAAAAACAGACACGCTGTAAACTGTAAAACTTTCTTATTTGATATGAATATGTCTCATCATGATGGCTTTTTCTAGCTACTTCTTAGCTGTCATTAACCATCTCTAACCACCTTTTTTTTCCTGAAAAAGCACACACTGATGATATAAAGTCGTGGAGATTGACTACTATGCTTTGGCTATTTAACTTCTAGGGGTGAATGAGATGTTCAACAGCAGAAAATCTTGCAGCACAACTAAAAGACATACACAGATTTTGTAAGTGATAGATCAATAGAAACCTTCCACAGGATTTTTCCACAGGGCATTGTACCCTCCCCATTGCCAACACATATGTGTACATATACAAATATTCTAAAAGCCAACACTGTATAAAAAAACCCCACTGGATGCATTCCAATAAGGGAATTCTGAAGCCCTTACCAGCTCGGGGCGGGCGGTACGTCCTGCAGTCGCTAGAGGGCCGCCTTTTCATATAGAAGTCACAATTATCAGACCACAGGCAGCAGTAATAGAAGCTGATAACATCATAAAGCCAATGGGAAAAGCCAGGTATCCGGGGAGGCTTCAGGAATGGTGGTGAACCCCAGTCATGTCCTCGATCAGGTGTGCTGCCTCCGGTGGAGTCGTACGTGAGGATTTGGGTTCCCGTGGAGTCGTAGCAGCACTGCTGTCCAGCCCCGTACTGGGGACTGATTGAGAAAAGCAGCAAGAAAGTCATCATTTAGCTCTGTGAGCTCCACTTCTATTTCGGGGTTACTTATTGCCTTTTTATGGATGCAGCTAAATATTTTGGTTGCCAAGCTTTATCTGATGTCCAGTTAGACTTCACCCCTGACTTCTGTGATGCTGCTGTCTCTGAGGTGAAAGGATTAATCAAAAAATGCAGTTTAAAAGTTTTTCTTTACCTGGCTTGAATGGCTCTTACACAATGCACAGCACCAGGATGATAAGTACACACACTCCCCTTCTCAATGTCACAGCCATAATCTGTCTGAAAAAGATCAATGTTCAGACTTAATCTTTCATCATTGTCCTTTCTATTCTTACTTTCTGCCCCCATCCTTTGTATCTGAAATATGTGTAAAGTTTACAGGAACTGGTTGAGGTTCTGTGTTGAATAGCGTGGAATGATAGGAAAAACAGTGAATTTAATACTGAAGCATCTGGGGCAATGTGTCAAACCCAAGCATGGGGATTCAACCACATGTGTACAGCAAACATAGACACAACAAAGTAAACATTTGTCCTGTGTTCTTAGACAGAGGCAGTAGATCTACTTTTTTTCTTCACAAGCTTTTAACTGTATACATCATGTTTGGAGCTTCATAACCAAAATAGTAACAAGGCTTACAAAACTTTTTTAAAAAAATAAAATATGCAAAAACATGCTGCCACCATTTGGTATCATAAACAGGAGAGGAAGTCATGCTCATCTGGTCTTCGGATTAGCAGTGTAAGTGAAAGTGTAGACTAAATGGCCATTGATTTCTAAGCTTTTGTCTCTTCCTTGATAACAGTGAAGCTGAGAAGGAGGAAGGAAGCAGAATAAAGGAAGTAATGGATTACAGCTATGGACTTGAGGTCTGAAGTACAAAGCAGAAGGGTTTGCAGCAAAGTATGATTTACTAGGCAGAAATGTGGCCTGTTTGTTACAGCATGGGATATCACCTATAAACACAGACTGTTTTCTTGTAGGATCTCAGAGAAGTCATCCCTGCTCGCAGCTCCACAGAGCTCACTGTCCTCTCTGGGTGTTTTCAGTCTACCTTTGGAACTGCTGTCTCAGTTCCCTGTTTGAATGTAATTTCCATCTCCTATCCTAGATGCACTTTTACTCATACTACCTGGATAAGCTGTATTTACCTCTGCCATTTGATATGCTACTTGTGCAAATCTAAATATAACTGAATGTCCTTGTAACGATGTTTAGAGAGAGAACACGTGTGTGTGGAGTTTGGCACTGCTTAAGCCTCTACTTGGAATTGTAATAAGCCTGAGAGATCAATTAATAACTTACATGAAACCTGCCAGTGTCAGCTCTTGCCTGTGCCAAAGTGCAAGGACAGTCTATAATTTCTTCCATGAAGTTTGGAAGCAACTCTTCCTTTCTGTCCCATTCTATACATTTTGCAGTTGCCCATGCATTTGGGTCATTTCGGAAGGCTCTCTCAAGGTGCCAAGCCATTGCATGCTCTGAGCTCCAGAGTGATGCAATGTTGCTGAAAAAAAAAAAACCACCAAAAAATAGATCTGATAGCTGAACAAGCACTGTTTTGACAGTAACACTGTGACTTAATTGCTGATTATAACTAAGAAGCACTTTTTGACTTGAAATTATTTCATTGCAAAGCCCACTGCTTTCTTTTTCCCTCAAAAAGTTGGGGCAAATCAAAATTTTCCAAATTCAGGAGGTGATAGGACAGCATGCAGCAAATATGCAATAATCAGAATACATTTTAGTAACTGTGATGCTGGCTTATATGGATCCTTTTAGAGGCAGGTTTTCTATTTACACCTTTTGAAATTGGAGTTTTGTTTAGGCCAGAATGAAGAATATCTGGATTCTTAAACAAAACATAACACTGCACCCCAGTACTATTAGGGCTGATGGCAACAGATGGGAAAAAACTATTGAGAATCCTTGAAATGTTGCAAAGCCACTCCGGTTTTCCCCCATGAAGTGCAATTAAAAACCCTCTAGAAGGAGAAAAGGTTACCCTTCTCTGGGTAGTGACTCCTAAATGCTAAAAAAGGTTCTGACATATTAGCAATATGTTGTAACACTGAAGAGGTGGCATTTATATGTTCAGAGAGTCTACACCATCTACATCAAAAACTGCACTTGTGGAAGAATTAGAAAGGAACATCTATGGAGCACTTAGGTAGTTCACCAAAAATCATGGGGAAATATGCAATGAAATAAAAGGAAATGGGCATGAAACTTGTAGGAATGCAAAAGCTTACATACCCACAAAAATGAGAAAAACAATTAAATACAAGGGAAGCCCTGTGGCTGCAGTGACAGAAGTTCCACAGTTAGAGACTCCTCCACAGCTGTGACAAAACAAAAGAATCAGCAGATCCCAGTCTGGTCAGAGTACTGGGTTTGGCTGGGGTAATTTTCTTTGTAGCAGCCCATACGGTGCCATGTTTTAGATTTGTGACCTGTGATTTGTGCTGATAACACACCAGTGTTTTAGCTACTGCTGAGCAGGGCTGGCACAGTGTCAAGGACTTCTCTGTGTCTCGTGCTGGCCCCCAGGGAGAAGGACACAGCCATGACAGCCAACCCAAACTGACCAAAGGAGTATTCCATGCCCTAGACCATCATGTTCATTAATAAAACTGCAGGGGTGTTTTTTCCAAAGCAGCCCTGGTTGAATAACTGTGCATCAGACTGCTTGTGGCAGACTGTGGCTCTTCCTCCATCCTCCACTTTACTTAATAAACTGTCTTTATGTCGACCCATTAATTTTTCTCACTTTTGACCTTCCAATTTTCTCCCCATTTTTTTCACATGAAATGGAGCCTGAGTCTCAGTTTTAAATGCCAAAGGAGACAATAGCTTATGAGGTAGCTACTACTATTATTATTATTACTATTATCATTACTATTATTGTTGTTGTTGTTGTTGTTATTATTGTTATTATTGTTATTATTATTGGTAGTAGCAGTAGCAGTAGTAGTAGTAGTAGTAGTAGTAGTAGTAGTAATGAATGTTGTGATGCACTTGCCTCTCTCCATCAAAATAGTTGCTGGGTATAATCCTCAAAATTCCAAAGTCCCGTGTGTTGTAAATTCCTATAGCAGGTACAGGAAGGAAAGAAAATTTCCCTGTATTGGGGATTCTTCTTGCCAAAGTATAAAGATATTTCCATTCAGCCGTCCAGTTTTCTGAGTAACTGTCACCTGTCAGACAGAGGAAGAAAATGGTTTTGGATGCTGGAAAAGAACAATTGCCACAAGATTGAAATTGGATGTCTCCACCCCTATGTAAACAAAGAGGAAAAGCTGACATTATTGTCATGAGTTCTTTATACTTGCATGTCTCTTCTTGAGGGCTCAGTGAAAGCGATCACAAGCTGTGCAGAGCTCTGCACATCAGGTACATGTGTGATAAATGCTTGTGCACAGGTAGGAAGAGGGTCACTTTACCTGTTTCCTGGTATCCCCAGACTTCTATGTTGATGTGGGTTGCTGCAAGTGTCTGGTGTGTCCAGGTTAGAGTTAAGTTTCCACCAGTGTTGGGGGTGCCATAGTATTGCCATTTTGTCTCATTTACCAATGTGCATTTTTCTTCATCTGAAATTTTGTTGTGATGCACTGCATTGCAGGGGAGAAAAAGAGGGCTAATGACATTTTTGCTTTGCACAGTCCTGAAAAAGTGCTACTGCATTATTTAAGATTAACAGTATTTCCCCTGGGTACGTTTTACACAGCACAGGATGCATGACATGAAAAGAATAAGCTGAAGCTGAGAGAATGCAACCCTTACTAATGTCAGCAGTCCTTAGATTGCAACACCACAATGCAGTTACTTGAAGGGGGCACAAAAAGGAATAGAAGTACAGACAAAGTGGGAATTTTTCTGGTCAACCTCATTTTTTTAGCAGGACTTTTTATGAGTTAATGCTGCTGCTGCTGCTACTCAATTGCTGTGAAAATTCATCTCTCAAAAGATGATTTAACATGAGGCCAGCAAGACTTACTTTTCTGAGGCCGGTTAAGGAAGAAGAAAACTGATCAAAAGGGAAAGGCTTATACAATCTTGCATCCATGGAGGAAGAATACAGGAAGAAGAGATATAAGTAAGTAACCTGATAACCAAGTTCCAGAGTAGGGAAACGTCAACCCATTATCTGTAGAAACTTCAAAAGGGATGAAACCAGTTTCATAAAGCAATGGGGAGATGCAGTGGGCTTTTCCATCCTTGTCAACATAGCCCCTGGTTATGATTTGCTGCTTGAACCTGTAGATGTTGAAAAAACTTTTCAGTGTCACCATAGAGAGGAGGAAAATTCTGAATGTGTTTCATCAAACAAGCTTGTGTCATGAGGGGATCATTTCGAGTCTGGGGCTGCTCTGCTTGCAGCAGGGAATATAAACTGGAAAAATCTGTGCTTATTACATCAATGTGGGTTCTGCCTTGAACTGCACAAATATACAGCAATCCACAAGCCTTCAATTTACTATTTAATTACTGGGGGAGGGAGACATGATAACTTAGCAACAAAGGGACAGCAGGAAGAGGAAGATAATGTTACAGCATTTGTAGGATTACAGGGTGGCTAACACTGACCATGATGCACAGTTATTGCAAATTTCTGATTTGGTTTTTTTTTTCCTGGTACATCCTATGAAAGCAACGGAAGTAATTTCATGCTGTTCTAGCATTTCCATTGCAAAGGTTGACTCAGAACTCATTGCTTTTTATTTAACCATTTGATTCCAGTTAGGGCTCTTGCCCAGCATCCTAGGGTGTAACTCCACCTGGGACTCTTCAAGACTGATACTTGGGGACTGCATATCTACTCCAAGTATCAGAGGGAGCTGGGGCCTGCCAGAAACTAGTACCTTTGCTCATCTACACTGAAATTTGCCTTGGCTGTAATAATTTAACTGTGTAGATAATTCAAAGTACAGTTGTATTCTACAGAATGAATGCCTTGGTCAAAGGTTTTCCAAACAAAGAATTGAAAACCTTTTCAGGTATTGCTATCCATATGGGAAGGACTCCAAAATCTCACTCAGAACTTTCTGTGGAAATAATAGCAGGACATTGGGGTCATCAAAATTCAGTAGTACTGGGTGCATGTGCACTTGCACCTAAGTGATACCAGCTGACACATTTAGGATCCACAGTTTCCTCTTACAGGATAAACATAAGGTGTCCTACCTACATTTCATTCTTGCTGTTTTCCCATTAGGATTAAGAAGTAAACACTTCTTTCCCACAAAGGGAAATGCTAAAGAAATATTGACAACCAAGTGCTATGAAAGGAAATTCTTTCAGAAAAGTCAGTTTTAACACATTAAGGGGAGAATTAGCAGAGTAATGACTGTACCACACAATAACTTGACCTAAAAGAAATGACCCTGTGTAGAAATGCAGTCAACAGGTATCCTTGAGGGTGAGGGTCAGCAGAACTTCTGTACATTTCAGGATTCTAACAACTTTACAAAGTTTTTACTCCCATATAGACTGGTCTTGTTTTGTGGTAATTGCCTGTTGTTGGAGAGTGAGATTATAAAGTTTCACCCCCTCTTGGCAGAGGAAATCATGGCCCACCTGCATTTTACCACAGAAGAGGCAGTAAGAGTTGTGCTGTTAATCAGAAAGTCTTTGCCTCCCATGAGAGATCCCGAGTATGGAGAAATTTGAAGACAAAATTCTGTATAGTCAGGACAGCATTTCCCCAAGGACTGGCATGTCACCTGGCAAGAACAGGTACTGAGCAGCTCCCCACATCGGTTTGCACAAGAGTCTTGAGCTCCTTATTAAAGGAAGGAAAAAACAGTCAGGAATGTTATTGAACTCTTCTAGATGTTCTCTGAGGCAGAAGTTCATCACCCAAAGGACTACTGCAAGTAAATAAAGTAGGCTGGTTATGTTAGTTTAGGAATGTATTTAGGTGAAGATTGTAATCTAACCTGAGTGTTAAGGTTGCTCCATTTTGAGTAGCAAAAGACATTTATTTACCTCCCAGCCACTACATCATTTCATCAATTCCATGGGTATTTCTACATGTAATAGACAGATATATCTCCAGACCAGCCCCTCGGTGAGTGTCACTAATTACATTTATTTTTGAGAGTAAATCTTAAACATCCCAGAATGGGGGTTCCCCACCATCAACCCCCCATGGAAATCAATAAGAACACAAGGCCAGTGCTCTTGCAAAGTTAACTTCAGCAATGGAGTGGGCTCCAACACAAGTTTATTAAGAGCTACTGAAATGTCCTTGTTTTATGCATTTCATTTGAGTCTGGCCTTAAAAAGGTAGGTGTTATGAGTCCTGGGTACACAGACAGGGGAGTAGGCTCTTGGCTTAGGTCTGGCTGAAGTCTGGCTGAACAGACTGAGTAAATACTGGACATCACAAGGAAAACTACTCAACAAATGAAACAGGGAGAAGACAGACATTACAGTAACACTGTCAAGAATAGCTGGATTTCACAAACAGTTAAGGGGGAGTAAAGTGAGATGGACATGATGCACAGACCTCTTGGGAGCACTGAGGACCTCTTGGGAAGTGGAATCTTGCAAATGTAATGCTGTTTGGGAACTATACCAATAGTACCATGCAATGCTGAAATGACCTTGGTAAGTATCAGATATTCTAAATTTGGACATGGGTCTTGCAAAATTGGAACCAATTATGAAAAAGTAACTGAGGGAGGATTCATTATTTGTGAGGACATAAACAGAAAGAAAGGGAGGGATCAAGGTGGGTGGTGAAGAACAAGCATGGGAAAATGCAAAGAAGGGAAGTAAAAATGCTTGTTCAATATGGGAAGCTAGAAAGTTTTTCTCTGTCTTTAAATATATTTACTGCATTCTCCAGGTTGTCTGTTTAGTTACAGAAGAGATCCACTGACCTGCTGGAAATTACAGAGGAAGGGATTGAAAATGACACCATGCAGTTAAAAGCTGGCCTGTCAGTCTATGCTTTTGCTTGTACTAATGGTATCAGCAATTTCTTACCAAGGTGTGTATTCTGAAGCAGAGAAGTCGAAAAGGTTTGCAGTTAAAAGCAACAAAATATTTGAAAATCACTTACCTGCATTCTGAAGAGCAGTGAGAGTGGTAAGAATGAAGAAAGAAACATCTAAGCCAATGAATTGCATGTTTTGTCCAGATGATTCGGGAGGGCTGATTGTGGTAGTCTTTGTGCTAGTCTGGGAAAGTCTTGAATGGAAACAAGTGTCCAGAAATAAACAAGATTCTCGCTGTTCAAAGGTTTGTTGTAAATTACTGAAGCAAAACAAATTGAACTAAATGCTCCATCTCAGAGGTCATCTCCAATCCAGGAAAAGATAGAAAGGGAGATAGTCACTGCAACTCCTTCACATTAATAGTCAAGCTTTTCTGAATGAGGTGTAGATGTTCATTGTTTTACAAGCATTTCTGCTTCAAAGTTCAAGATCTCAGGGTCATTGGCACAAGTTCTGTGCTTTGATTTTGCTGGAGGAACTAAAACCTGTTATCACTTAGAAGAATGATAAAGAATACATGCTGACAGTACAGTTTTGTTCAGAAAATAATGACATATTGAAGAAGCATGTTTACTGCACAGTATGTGACAGCATGAGGGTGATTTGAGTGAAGGTAGACCCCTCCTTTTCCCTTATTTTAAGGGGTTAAATTGAAAGAAACTCACCCTTTTTTATAATTTTAAGGGCTTAAATCAGGGCACTTCTCCCTGTGCCTGGCACCACCTCTCTTGTGTGGGAGTAATCCTTGGATACATGCAATGTTTGAGGTGGAGTCGAAATTCCAGCAATGGGATCCAGAAAGAGAATGACAGCTCTTTTCCATAGGAAGGAAAACACGTAGCCCCCGTGTTTCAGGTGCGGGTGACAAGTCCTCTCGGTCCTGGCAGCTTTAGTCCGGGAACAATCTTTGGATGTATTGAATTTTGTAGGTGGAATCCGAGCGACGGGCACATGAGCAGTGACTTAAATGACTCGCTGGTGTCACCTGGTGCCTTACAGCGCTACTGCAAATCAGAAATGAGCCCATGTGCGGCGTTACTGCAAAGGATGCGTGTGCTCAGTAGCTACAAACCATCCCGGATGCACAGGAACCAGAAACTGTAGGCTGGAGCTGGGCTCTGAAAGCAAGGAAGCTTAAACTATTTCTTTGGATAAACCCGTGTGCAGAAATTCCTCTTTTGTCTCACCAGTCTGGGTCTGTGAGACTGAATCTTTGCAATCAAGAGACAATGGAGTTGTTATTAATACTTAAAACTCTCAAATGTTGTTATCTCTCAGAGAACTGGGCCAGAACTGAGCTGGTCTCATGTGCCTGAAGTATTTTGGGGAGAAGAAAGACGGTGTCCCACGTCTATCTAGAAAAATTGCAAGAAAATAAAAAGTAATTTCCCTTCTCTCTCTCTGACCCATAACCAAAGCAGTTCTGTAGGACAACATGGACATTCACTGCTCCCCCATAATTTGGGTGAAGTATTCATATGCTTTATAAATAATCCCCTTCCCTGCTCCTCACTCCTTCACTGCACAGGGAGCAGATTTATTCCATCCTTTGTTCCTAACAACACCTTTCCAGCCCAAATCCCAGTTCTCACAGACACAAACTAAACAGACCTAAGGCATTGGTTCAATCATCACCTGGAATTCCCAGCTCTCCCTGTTCCCTGAATTGCTCATCCAAACACTCCCAGCAGTCTCACCTCAGCCCAGAGACTGTCCTCAGACAGAGCCCATCACCAGTGATGGTGGTCTGGATCAGAAAGGTGTAGGAGCTGCAATGCTGGGGCCCTGCTGGAATTGCCTTGGCATGGCTTTTCCAGCCCCAGCATCCCTGGAGCTCCAGGCTTTTTGCCTCTCTGAACTCTAACCCTAACGTAACCCTAACCCTAATCTGAGCCCTTATCCCAAACCCAGTACCATGGGTTTTCCAGCTCAGAAAGATGTAGGAGCAGCAGTGGTGGGCTTGGCATGCCTTTTTCAGCGCCAGTGTTCCTGGAGCTCTAGGCTCTTTGACACTCTCAAACCTAAGCCTAGCCCTAATCCTCACAAAAAAATAATGCCTTGTGTAGGCTGTCAAGTTCTCTACTGGAAGAGAGGGAGAAGCTCATCAGGAATGCACTTCCTTCATCTCTCCTGGCTCCTGAAGGCTTTCATTATCATTCACCACCAGGATAAACAAGTGAGACTAGAAACCCTCCAAGCAAAATCCATGCTCAGGCGAGTAGAGCTTTGCAGGACCCACACTAATCCTGCTCTACAAAGCACATTCCAAACATTTGGCACCTCCTGCATTTATAGGAATGAAGGAAGTCATGTCCCTACTGGCCTTCACCTCCTTCAGGAGTATAGATGGGCCCTACCTCTCAAAGCTCTTTGCCCAGTGAGCCTGCCAGGGAAGCAAGCTCATGGCTGCCCTTGGAACCTGCCTCTAAACAGTTTCATTCTGACAGGATGACGTAGTGGAGCCTGGCTGTTGTTCCTACCCCCTGGGTCACACAAGGTAGCAGTGACGTGATGGAAGAACTTGGGCTCTGTCACAGCAGCTCATCTGTCACTGCCCCGCTGAGATCTGCAGCAGAACTGGTGCCATTCTGTTTGGTGCAGAGGGGGATGGTCCCTGTGCTGCTCCACTGCCCACAGCAGGAGCTGTTCCTCCTTAGGAAAGTGAAATGCTTTTTTCCACACTGCCAAAGGCCATCTGTCTATTTATTTGTTGTTGTCCACCTTGCTGGGAGCTGGTGCAGGTGTCCATCCCTCCACATTACTGTAAGCAGAGCTTTGTGCTTTGCCCTCTCCTACCAGGGCCTTTGGCCATGGGCAGAACGAGGTGGCTGCAGCTGTGTGAGCTGGCACCTCTGCCCATCCTGAGCAAAGCCATTTGGGTAATGTCTCTCCTTCCATGAGTATCTGAAGACTGCTACAGGCTGACTTGGGAAGTTCTTGCCAAGAGATGCTGATCCTTCAGCAATTCCTGTTTTCTTTGGTCCCAACAGGAGGCTGCCAAGAGAAATGGGTTTGACCAACACCTGAAGGGGCTGCTTTACCAGCTCTGAAGAAGCATCTCCCCTGCTGTGCTCCCAAAGCATGGGAAGGGCTCTAATGCTATCCTGAGCCTTGCAAACACAGCTGTTGAGTTTTACTTCCACTCTGCTCCCTACTTGCTCGTCCGTGTCTCTATGGGTGAGCAAGCAAAGAGCTGCCAGCAGGCTGCACTGACAGGCAGAGCTGTGTGTGTTCCTGCCCACGCTATCTCGGGTTTGTTTGGGCTGGGCCAGGCAGGTGTGCCCAGCGGAGCTCCAGGGCTGTACCCAAGTGGCAGATTGCAGAGAAAAAGTGCTGCATTGTTCTCTGCATGGAGTCACCTTGCCTGAACCCGGCTCTGAAGCTGGCAGAGGGGGATGTGAAGGTAAATGTTAAGGAGTGATTCTAACATGTATCAGGGAATATCCAACATAGCACTGAACTTCTGAAGACAGATATTTTGGCTTGCTGTTCCCAGCATTGCAGAAGAGCAGTTTGCATAGCTGCTGTGTCTGGTTGAGCCCATTGCTGTGGGTAGAGCAGCAAAGAGAGTGGTGCTATTGGACTTCTTCCTTCACTTCTTACTCCTTGAAGCCATGACGGCAGAGCAGATTCGATTTCTTTTAATATCAGAAGAAAGGCCTAAAGGCACTAGTTAGTACAGTTTAGTATTTGGCAAACCATGCTGGGTTAGGGCAGGGTGAACAATAGGAGAAATATTAGAAGTGAATTCTAGTCTTGCCTTTTATATGGATTACGAGTTGTATCACTATGGACTCCTATTTTAAGCTGGAGACAAGCAGCCCCTTGTGATTGCTGGTGAAATCCAGCACCAGGAGGGAGCATGGAGCAGCAGCCAGCTGGGGAGACAGTGCCTTCTGGTCACAAACTTCTGTGGTGGGTTTTTGACTCAAGGCCTGTCTTCTGAAACCTTTCCTCTGTGCTCCCAAGCTTCCCTCCTTGGCCACGAGCCAAGGAATCTGGCATCTCAACCGACAGACCGTTTGTTTTTCCACCAGCTGTGTAAATTGTGCTGGTGTTATCAGTGAAACCAGGTCTGCCCATGGCCTCCTGCTCTGCAGGCGGTGGAGGGCTCTGATGTCCTGCTCCTGAGCTTGTTGAGGGTGGGGGAACACCTTGCACAAGTTTCCAGAGCACCAAACACAAGGTGAGCACTCTGTAACTGCTTCCAAAGATGAGCTGGCCCTGCCACATCCATGTGTTTGGACTTGTAGCGGATGTGAAAGTGGTGGGATGTAATAACTTTGTGGTGGAGCAGCCAGAACTGCTGAGCTTTCCAGTGGTCCTGGCCTGGGTCTGAAATAAGGACAGGAAAATGCTGTTGTTTTGAAGGTGCTGTTTATCTTGTTAAAGGTTTGCTCTGGTCCAGTGGGATGTAACAAGGCTGGAGCAGTTTTGAAGAAGGTCCAGGTCTGGATTTTTGCTCAGATCTGGAGCAAAAGATCTATATCTTTTGATGGTTGGTTCAGTTCTGCTCATAGCCCCACAGACAGAGGATTTACCCGTGGGAGATTCTGCCCTGTGTTGTTCTTCATAATCAACAACCACCCTTGATGTACACCCTGATAAGGCTCCAGGAATGCACTCATCCTGCTGTGATAAAACTACCTGTGCTGGTGCTCCAGCCCTGCACACCTGGGCACAGCCCTGGGAGCAGACTCTGCCTCTCTTGTGTGCTGGATTTGGCTCAAACCCAGCTCTCTTTTGCTTCTCCCATCCTCACAAAACCATACGCAATCTGCTCGTGTGTGTGCATCAAGAGCCCTGCCAGGAACAAAGAGAAGTCCAAATATTTGTGTTGGGCTGTTACTCTTTCCATTCAGGCAATAAATGACAGACTGCAGCAGAGTCTTTTTGTGCTCTGTGGGATTTCCACTGTACTGGCTCCAGCTTCACAACCTCACCAAGATGAAACACCTACAATTAACAGCTGGGTTTTAATTTGAGGGAAAATGACTGAGTGTGACTGAAATATGGCCTTTAAAAAACCCACAAACAAACCAACCACAAAAAAAAAACCTGAGAAAAATCATCAGAGCTTCCCTATGTCAGATGAGAAGTGCCTGGTCTCTGTGTGCAGTTTCTTGCAGAACAGCATTTTCTCTCTGAACTCTGGAGCTCGTTTGGTGATTTCTGTCCCAGTGCCTGGGACACAAGCTGTCAGTCTGCACACAAATATTTCAGAGCTGTCTTCCTCTTCAGAGTTCCAAGCTTAAAGCCATGTGGAGCCCTGAGTTTCCTTGGAACTGAACCTCTTTTTGGCTGAGCTGACCACAGGGATGAAGATGTTTGCTAACAAATTAATTCCTGAACTTCAGACCTCTGTTTCTGAGAAGCTGCTGGGCTTCAGTGCTTGGTAAACCCAGGAAGAGAATGGTGAGACAGTTCCAGGTGGGAGCTAGCTCAGGACACAAGCTGGTCTGGTGTCACTGGCCCTGTTCAAAACTCGGGATGAAGGAAGGAAAGGCATAATCCAGCCTAGTGGGATTTCACATACCAACGTGCCAATCAAATTCTGTTTGCTTTCTCAAGTAAATTTGGTGTTCTCTGCTAGTGCCACCATGAGTTTTCTCACTCAGAAGTTTCTTATCAGGAATTCATTAGCCCTGAAACTTTAAGGATTGACTCTTCAAACATAAATACTCCCTATAATTACTTTCTCTTTGTGCTTTACTTTGGAAGATATCTTTAGTGTTTCATTTTACACAGCAGACAGTACTAATATTATAACATCAAGTTGAATCACATCTACTTTGGGCAACTGAATAGCTATCAAAAGTGACAGGAACTTCAGAAAAAAAAAACTAATGTCAGAAAAAAATGTCAGAAATCTTTCTGGCTTCATTTTTTATCCTATTCATTACACACAGCAGAGACAATAAGCACTATTTGTGTCTGCTTCAGCTGCTGTTTTCAGGAAGGATCCATTTTGGAGGACTCTTTAAGCTCCTTCTTTCTTACTTAGTTCACTTCTGAGATCGTGTAAGAGCCAAGGAACCTCCCAGTAGCCTGTTTCTCTAAGTGCTCTGTCCTATTTTGCTGCTGGACTCAGGCTGGTGCTTGACAGTTACGCCTACCTGGGCTGTAATAAAGTAGGTATTAAGCTGTAGGTGTTCCAGGCAGAGAGGAGAAAGTGGATAGAACCTATATTAGATCTGCCTCAGTTCAATTTATTACCACAGCCTGACCCTAACCTTCACTGACTGACACCTTTGAGGAGTGGGCAGCAAAGAGATAAATCCTTTACTGCCCTTGAGTCTTCATCCCTGGCAGCTGGGAGAGTTCAAGGGTACAAGGAGAGACCTTAGCTAAACATATTTATTTTTCTAAACCCTTTGCCAAGGCTATGTGTGCATCACTGTTTAAAAACTGTTGATTGATAACAGCTCTTGAAATCAGCACAAGAAATTCTGTTGGAAATTTTCTAGAAAATACATGTACACAGCAAACTTGTTACAGCCAAATGCATGATAAGAGATATTGCTCTTTAATGAAATTAGAGGGTAAACAGCAAAGAGGCCTTGATTTTTTTTTTTTTTTTTTTTTTTTAATAACAGGGGGAAAAAAAAGTAGAGGGAGTGTAAGCCAGCAATGTATAAGATGGTCACTTTATGTAGTTACATAAAAGGTTTAACACTGCCTTAAATCATTGCTCATTGTGAATGTGAAACATTCTCATTACTTATGTTCTCTTGAAGTTTTTCATCTCTCCTCCCCTCCTATAAGCAATCAGCCAGGGATTCTGGCATCCTTGTCCACCAGCCCAGTGGTTCTTCACTCCCTCTGGCAACCTGTGGCACTCCAATGAGGAGGCATTTGTATGGAAACAGCCTAACACTGACAGGTCTGTTCTGAACAGCTGAAGGAGCTTTGCTACAGAAAAGCAATGGGTGCAAGCTGAAATCTGGGGTGTTTTGTGCTGCTCAGGAGCTGTCAGCTGGGATGCTCAGGAACTCATGCTGTGATGCCCTCACATGGCCCATGCCAAGCTGCTGGCCAGGACCAGGCAGGACATTTCCTGTGTGATGCACACAGCTGTGCCTCCTGGGTCATGGGGAAGTGGCCAAATGAGGACATGGGGCACACTTGATTTGCTGTGTAACAGTAGACCCTCTATGATTCAGATAAGGGCACTCTTATGTTGTTAAAATGATATAGTTTGCTCCAAGACCTATTAGTGCACAGTCTTTCTAAAGGAATCCAACCACAAGAATTTCTCTGATTAAATTAGGCAGGTTGGCTCGATGTAGGTGGGTCTGTGGGTGGCAGTTCTCATCCTCAGTGACAGAGCTGACTTGCAGTACCTGGCAATGTTTGTGTTTCCATTGTTTCTAGTATATTTTCTGTTTTAATATATATATTTCTTTAAGTGCTCTTGGGGCATCCTGTGTAAATGTGGGAGATCTTTCTCTGAAAAAAATAGACCTCCCATCTCCAAAGGCCTGTTCCTCCCTGCTCACCCTCACCTGGGAGGATCAGAATGAACAAGCAGGCATGACAGAATGAGTGTGCACCTTGCTATGGCTGTTCCTAGCCATGTCCATTGGCTTTTTCTGTGTCAGAGTCACAGGGAGCAGCTCTCCTGTGCCTTACACACAGGCTGTGCTCACCCAGGTATCAGCAGATTTCTTCTTTATCATGGCCTCAATTTCATGTCCTGTGACACATTAAATTGATGCCACAATGCTTACACATGTCTTTCGAGTTGATTCTCCTCCTAAGCATGTTGGCTGCATTAGCCAGCTCCTCTGTTGGCTCAAGTCAGTGTAATTAGAATTGTTTCATCTGGCTGAGGGAGGCCCCAGGCTCCTAAATGGGTGCTACAGTAAATGGAGAATGGTTGAGTAAGGCCTGGAAACATACAGCCTGAGGATGATGAAGCACTTGGAGTTTTTAATGAAAGATATTGTATTAGTTTAAAAGATTAAGACTGTTGACAGAAAAATCTGATTCTCAATGTAAAATCTGAAATCTAAAGCAAGTTGTGCCAAGCACAAATCCTGGTCTTGTAAACCACAGGATAATGTCACTAAAAATAAACACATTTTCTTAAAACAAATAGTTCCAGTGTTCCTCTCTTTCCCCTAGCTGCCACTTAAACTCTATTCTTTTGCCTTTTGATTTTCCTTCTTTATCCATCATATATAGCTTCTGAAGGAGAAGATCTTAAACATACAATCAGTATTGCTGAAATGATACAATGTGTTACTTAAACAAAACAGACTGTGATGTTTTGAATGCAAAATGTACTATGTTGCTCCTCAGACTTACATCTGTAGTATTATGTCTACACAAGAGAACTCAAACAGGCCTTTAGAGTCCTGGATATGGGAAGGGTGAGGCTGAGACTGAATGCCAAATTAAAACTATGGGGCATTTTCTATCTCCTGTAAGTCCCACAGTGGACAAGCTTTCCAAGATCAATTCCTTTGTGTTCCTCAGGAATTTAAATGTTTGACTAGCACAATCCCAGGCTTTGCTATGGTCTCTGTTAATGCAGTTGACCACTGGCCCCACATTATTTAATGTATTTCATCCTCTCTACTCTGCAATTCCACTCACCCTATTTTACAGAGGGACAGAGGCATAGAGGGGTTAGAGAAGTCTGTACCTGACTTAATTTTAATTATGTTGTTGCTGATGAAGAGGTGCCCAGAGTTTCCTAGGAAATTCATTGCAAAGCGGGGAGAACAAATGCACCCAGGACTTTGTGTGTTCAAACCCCCCTTCCATGCCCTGTCCATGGGGTCAGACTATTCTTTTTATAGTGTTAAGCAAGTTCATAACCTTTTGGCAGAAGGGGACACAGATAACTTTGTTTACTGGATTTTATCTCGTGGTTCATTTGTGGCTCCATTCTGGTTTCCATGTATTTGTCTGATTTTGTTTATTTGCACTAGAATGGACGGGAACTGCAATTAAATACAAGTAGTATTAATAGCTTGTTGCATGTGGTTCTGCTTTCTGTAACTGGATTATACTAATGTTGCTATTCAAGCCTCGAAGCTGCAAAAAGTGTCCCTTCCTAATTACATAACCCCAGCTGAGGTCCCTTGGTAACAGGTGAGTGCATAAAACTCTTCCTGACGAGTTTCTCACGAGTCAGAGGATGTTGGTATCCTGCTTATTATGCCATGTTAATTTTAAAAGGCTCTTGTCAACCAATAACCCAATAAATTTCTTCCCTCTGGGTTTTGTTAGGTTAATCCATGAGTCATGGAATATTTGACTATGAATTCATGACTCATGGGAAAGCACCACAGCCATCACAGCCCTGGATGATCTTGCTGCCCAGTACTGCCAGGTTAAGTGTCTTCCCAATGCTTGGATGTACATCACAAATGCATCCTGAAACATTTCAGGGTATCAATAAACCCAAAACCCTCTACTGGGAAATATTAGTGTTAACCTGGTCTATTAGCAGAACAATTCTTGTGGCCTGTACCCAGCCCTGAGGAGAGCATTGGTGATGGGCAGAGAATTCAAAGAACCAGGGTCAGCCTTTTTTCTCTTGCTTTTATTCAGATATTTGCTTTTATTAGTGATGGTGTCTTGTTGCATTTGACAAGGGACAAATGCTGAGCCGTGTACATTTCTGATCTTTAATTAGGCATAACCATCACTGAATGAGTTGCTACCAAAATCAAAGTAGTACAGAAATAATGATGAGAAATTAGTTCTTCAAAGGCCTTGTCATTTACACAGATAAGGGGAAAGAAGAGATAGCAGTCTAGGGGACTGAAATACTGAAATACTTCTCAGAAATGCATCTCTGATTTGTCAGGCAAGAACTCAACAGCTAGAGATCTTCAGTCCCAGGCAAGTGCTTCACCTAAAGTGCATTTCTGGGAAATTGCTCTGTGAATTTGTGGAGACGATGAGAGCTCAGGTGTGCCAAAAAAAAAAAAAATTAAAATTAAAAAACCATTATTTATTATCACCTTGCCCTTAGGTCTTCCTCTTTGCCTTAGGGTTATGAGTGCTGGAGTATGAGTATAGATATGGGTGGGTGGGTCTGATGTCTTAGCAGAGCAGTTTTGTTTTTTTTTTAATGAGTTTGAAAGCCCTAAACATCAAAGAAACCTTTCTGATGCTCGACTGAGAACTTTTCTTGCATGCCACTAATTGCTGCAGGCTTTCATGTGGGAGAATTGCCTCTCCAGTTTCCTAGAAATACACAAAGACAAGGAATCACTGGTTTGGAGTGTTTGCAACACGGGGACAGATCCCAGCAGTTTCCAAGCTCACTACAGGGAGGTTCTGTGCTGCCTTTCCGTGAGCAGCCTGTCCTTGTCAGTTGAGAAAACTGATAACAGGTCCAGAGGAAGAGCCTGCATTTTTCTTTTTTCAAGTGATGTTTCTTTATATCCATAGGAGTGGTACTAGGATGATAACTTTCAAGGCCTGTTTTTGGAGTAACTCCTTGTCTCAGGCTTTTAGGGAAAGGCTTTCAGCCTCTGACCAAAATCAAAACATTGAAAACAAACCACAGAACGGGGGAGAGAGCTGGGCATGATACAATTTGCTTGTCCAAGGACAGTTTGTCCTCAGCTGTGTCATTCCTGCCAGATGTTTGCCCAACCTGTCCCAGGAAGGCTCTAGCAGTGATCTGGGCAGCCCACTCCCCTCCTGAGCCCATCAGCAGGGGGAGAGATCTCCTTCATGACTAGTGAAGGTTCTTATGCCTCGTCCTATCTCCTGTGGCCATTCCTCACTGTTATTTACACAAATAAATAAAGGAAGCTATCATCTCTGCCCAGGCTTTACACTGGATGAGTAAGGCCTTGGCTGGAACAATGCCTACCTAAAATTGTATGTGCTACTGGTCTGCTTAAAAACAGAGCCACCTCCGAGGCAATTAGTCATAAAGAGGAAAGTTCATTAACAGTCCCTTCCCAAGGCAAAGCTGGAAGCTTGCTGGAAGCAGTTTGGAATCCCAAATGAGCTGGTCCCAGGAGCGAGGTGCTCCTGGCCATGCCTCCCTTCTCCTGGGGCAGCAGTGCTGATGCACTAAACTCCAGAAAGAGCCCAGCTGCAAAGAAAATGCCTGAGAATCTTATTTTTAAACTGGTGCATGTCCTGGACCTCCCAGGTTCATGACACAGAGGAAGAAATGACTGTTCTATAAACCTGCATTCTTCTGTGGCTCTGCCGTAATACAGCAGTGAAATGGGGTTAAACTTGCTCTTAAATGGGGACCTCTTAGAGAAGGAAAAACAACAAGGCCACTGATTCATAACAGGACAGATACAGGTTTCTCTGGGAAGTCACTGCAGACTTGTAATATTTTATATTTCCTTGGTGATTTTTGTCTCAAGGCTGCTTTTGAGAAGGACAGAGACACCTTGAGGTGACAAATGTGAATTCACTGTCCTCCTGGATTGCTTTGGAAAGACTTTACTGGGCTGAAAATTTCTTTCTGACCATGAATTTCAGCTCTCTCCTGGAGAAGGAGATGGTCCTTAAACCTGGAGGGTTCTCCTGTATTAATCATGCAGAGGCCACCAAAGCTAGGGCTGGTGCTGGAGCATGTTGGAGTTGTTCCAGAGGATCCTGTTGACTTGAATAGACATTGGAGGGGATCCCAGAGCACAGGCTAAAGTGAACAAACCTGACCAACCCTTGGCTTCACCAGGACTGCCACGAGGGACCCGATGGATGGCACACACCGAAGTGTGGGGGTGGCTGTGGAGGGAAGCTGAGGGTGGTGAGAGTGGGTCTGTTCCCAAGCAGGACAGAGACAACATCTTGTAAGGAACTGCACAATGAAACCTGCTGATTTATGGACAAACAGTCCTCATTCTGGCAAAAAATAGCTTCCAATTAGCCTGAAAACAGACTGCTCTGGGTGGATTTCCAGACTCTTATTTATTGGCAAACTTCATTTCAATATAATCAGACGCTTGACAGGCAGGTTAGGTAATGCTCCTTGATGTGAGCACTAACAGATTTGAACAACTGAGCACAGCCTTTAGTGCCCAGAGCCCTCTGCCAGTACCTGAAATGCATTTGATATTAAAATGCCCTGAGAACCCAGGAAGCCCCTTGCCAGAGCACCTTGCTGAGTACATTAAAACACTGCCTTCAATAATTCCCAATATCTGTTCAGTAAGTTGGTGTGTATGCAGGGAGGAGGGTAATAAAACATCTCAGACCTGGCTTGCCAGGATAATTCAGTGGCTAGTTAAATCTCTCAGCATTATTAATTAATAAAGTGGCTCACAGCATAAATAAATCCAGAATGTAATATGACAGGGCTGTGGAAGCACAAGGAAAGTGATTCTTCCTCTCCTGTGTGTGGTGCTAAGTGCCATACTGCTCCAGCAGTTATTTGAATAACCTCAACGCTCTAATAGTTCAAATATTCAGATTTTCCACCTGTGTTATCTCATGTTTGAGTGTCACCTAAATGTTTTAAACTCTGCTCTGTGTGGGATGGAGGGAGCTGGCCGTGAAAGTTAGGGAGCAGATTGCAGACTCCATCACTTCATTGAGTGTCTCGTTTCACTGATGAAGAGCTGATGTTTTGAGTGGAGGATCACTGCTTTCCTAAGACAAAAGCATTTTACCAGAGCTGGGATGCTCTTTCTGCAGATCCCTGATGAGGTATGAACAAATACTCTTGACACAACTTCTAGTGCTGCTGTAAATCTGCAGGTGTTTTCTGGGCTCCAAATTAATCTACTCCTTCAGCCTCTGCAGGAATGCAGCACAACAGAGCAGTGTTCAAAACTCACTTATCCTGGTGAATTTGGTGCAATTGTACTGTAATCTCTGTTTTATCCTTACTGTAACTGAGCCAGAATCCAGCCTACTAGCAGACATCAGAAACCTGTATGATTAAACAATGCAATTTTGATTTTCCATTATACTCAGCCTGTAGCTTCCCTTCTATTCATTAATGCCAGGCTAATATTTACTTTTACGATTTACAGATATTTGTAGACCTTCCACATATTTCTTCCACCAAACTGATCTTCAGCCAAGCACTGAATATTCTGTACCTTCACTCCTTCCTGATGAATCTGGCAAAAATTCCAGCTTTCAGGTTAGTGTTGGCTCTGCCCAGATACTGGCAATTGTGCTCAGCTATTGGGATGTTTGTGGAAAGCGGATGTGTAACTGCCTTGACATGCCTGAATTTGCATCAGATTTTGAATCCACATGAATACAGCATCAGCTTTTCATCCAGATGTACTCTGAAACTCAAACTCTGATCTCTCCTTCTGTGCTACTCTGTCCATCTTCTTTGGCTGTGAAGTATCCAGAATAAGTTTCAAGCACACATTTCTGTGAAGATAATGATTACCCAGCAGCAGCACTACCTACAACTGAGCTACAGCACGTGTTAAAGCTCATCTTCAGGCTTCAGTGCTCATTTCACACAAAGAGGAGATGTGGGACCAATTACAAGGCTCAGTCCATGTGCAGTAACATGTTCAGCCACATCTTGCTCATGCACCCAAGCCTCATAGTCCAGCATTTCCTCCAGAAGTATTGATTTGCTGTCCTGGCCCTAAGTGCTTGTGTCCCTGGGGCAGTCACTGTAATGAAAGGATTACACAGGAAGGCCTTGGAGATTCCTTCTGCATCGAGCAGAACTTTGATCTCAAAACAGAGACACACAGCAAGGGAAAGAACTTGTTCTTTGTGATTGTATCTGGGCAAGGATTCCCCCACGCCTTTCAGACACAGAGGTTCAGCTTCATGGGTGGCTGCTGGAAGGCTTCTGATCTCTCACTGGGCAGTGTGGGGAACACCAGGCTGGAGCTGCTGAACTAGAAAAGCAAAGACAGCATTTTGGGAAAAGCTGTCTGGTCCACAGCAGATGCTTGTATTAAGAAGCTGGAACTGTCTACAAAGGCATCACAAAAAGATGGAAATTTTCTACTGGAAATCTTTGTTCTGTCTTTATTATAAATCTATACTCTGAGTTTGCTTACGTAATTCCCTCACACTTCTGTAGCTTTAACCAATTCCCCAGCTCAGAGATAATTACATTTTGCCTCTGCAGCCAAGAGCTAAGGATGGCACTCTTGGATTACAGGAGGTAGAAACAGCCATATTTATGACTCCTGATTAAAACATGGTATTAGAAAAGAGTATTACTTGAGTCATTAGGATATCATTTCACCATCGTTTTCCTTTACATTTAAAATAGAAAAAAAGAATAAAGTTGCATTAAATTAAAAAGAGAATTTCAAGGCAATATTCCAAGGCTTACCACAGTGGGTGTATTGTATGCTTATATTATTCTCCACCCATTGTAAATCTCAGCAGTAGATCTTCCCCCACTGATGTTTTGCATTAGTAAATTGAACTCGCTACTCTGTCCCCTCAAAGATTAATGCCTCCATCTGAGGAAGTAATTGAATACGTGCTGGCAGTAGTGCTTTCATGATTAGCAAATGGGAGGCTGTGGGAGGAGAACAGAATTTGCATGTGTTGGATGTTGGCCTAAACATACTCTCACCGAATTCTGGACATCAGGGAAGAATTGATAGAGCACAAGCTTTTAATCAGCAAACCACAGAAAAAAATAAAAATTGAAGAATCCTACATTTGATTAAAAAGCTTTTCAGCTCTCTTTGTTCCAAAATGATCAAATGTGTCTGCAGAGTGCACTCCAAACATCTCAAACCCATATTTGCTGTCAAGGGGCATTACATTTTATTAGTGGTCCTGGGGAAAGTTTCTAAATTTTTGTCGAAGTCTGAAATATTTTCACCAACTTAGTTTTTTGAAGATATACACTGGAAAGATGTTTAACTGCTACAAATGTTAAACTGATAGTTCAAAGTGAATGTGATGCCTCATGTGCCTATGGAAACTGGTACAACTTGGTCCTGATCCTTGTACAGACCTTTCTTCTGCTACCTTGAAGTTCCTTTTACTCACTAGAAAGCTGCCCAGTGAGCCTGCTTAAAAACAAAACAAATTTGTCTAAAACAAAACCAAAATGCCAGCAGAGAGGAGGCTGACTTTGCCACCTGGCTCTGTAAACAGCTGCATGCAAAGAGCCACCTCAGGACCCATGTTTAGTCAAATCTAACTTATGTTTAACTATTTATTTTTTTCACAACCAACAGCATGTGAAGAAACAAATAAGCACACTCAGTACAGAACAAGGGACATTCATCACTGGGATGTTTTGGTGTCTAGTTTCACAGCAAACATATCAACTTCCTCCTTCACCCAACACCAGGACTGCGTGTCTTTGCTGTGCTGGAGAAGGAAAGGCAGAAACACCTGTGGGCACTGGAGATTTTACCACAGTTCTTGCAAGAGTGCACTTGCTAACCAGAGTGCTCTGGCTGCTTTCCAGCCAAGGCAGATACAAGATTTTGCCTGCCTAGAAATCATCTAAGTAGTTTCAAAACATTTTCTTCACTTCCTGCCTTAACCTTTTGCAACTATTACCTTCTGCATTAGAGACAGTGGCTTTTAAAAACTGGTGAAATTAATTCCCGTGTCTGTCATTTGCCAAGTACCTTTTTTATGTTTTGAAAGTTTGATGATGTTTGACATTTTTACTGGTTTCTGTGTTACTATTTTAATTAGCCCCCCTATGATCACTGACAAAGGTCTGAAATTGTAGATATTGTGGATGACACAGAAGTGTGAAAGAAAACAAGTGGCTAAGTGTATTGTATGCTTTTTAAAAGCAGTTTTAAAATTCATTTCTGCTGAAATCACAAAGGTGCTCTAGTCTTGTTTTGATTTCAAGGCTACTTCAACAGAGGCAGTTTGCAGATTCCCTCTGAAGAATATCCTTGTCACTTGCACGGTTCCCAAAAAGCACTAAACTGCTGGAATTTGAGATGCCAATCACTACCAGTCAGGCATTGCTACTTTTATATTGGCATTTAGTACACACTGTCATTTTTCCACTAAAATTTTAAGTGGAGGAAGGTACCTGAACACCAATTACGAAGGAACCAAGGACAACAGACTACAGGCCAGATATCATATCAGTCAGCCACTGCCTTTGTGTAGATAGCACGTCCTGACGCTGTGAAATGCTGCTTGTGCCTAACTTCTGCTGAGAATGGTGATAACTGCAGCCACCCGGCGTCACGGCACCGAGCACCCTCCGTGCTGGGTGTCTGCAGAGCCGCTGGCATCGCCCGGGCACTGCGTGTTTGGAGCTGCAGTGCTGACACAGGTCGATACACAGGTCAATACCGTGCAGTTGTGTAAAAAACAAACCTCAGACCGAGCGTGTGAGCGGCAGTGCTGCCCACGAGGAACGTTGTTTTCTCTGCAATTGTAATATGACGTTGTGATAAGTTTACAAACAGGAGCGAGTGCGCAAGTGGTGTGGACGCCACCAGGGCTGGTGGGTTTGGGCAGCCTGGAGCAGAGCATGGGGCAAGTGCCTGCCACGGAGGGAATGACCTGTGAGCCCACACCCACAGGGCAGAGCTTGTGGGTCACTGCGCAGCAAGAGACTGGGGATGGCCAACTGCTCACCAGGCTCAGGCCAGGAAAGGTTTCTTATCGCAACATTGATTCCATGCCGAGCTTTGGAGCAGGACATCGAGAAGAGTCCATCGGAGGAGAGCTCCATGGAGGCACCCTCGGGCACTTTGGGAGGCCCGGCTGGCTCCCCGCAGAGGAGCCGTGGTCCCCTGGCACAGAAGCGTGTGGAGAAGGGCCAGAGCTTGTGGAGGAGGAGGTGGGCTATGCTGGGGGAGAGGAAGGGGGGCTGGAGGTGCTGGGACCAGGTCCACCTGGACACTTTGGAGCTCCTGGGGTGAACTTCATCTGAACAGACACATTTGTTTAGTTGTTGGAAACATCACTTGGTCTGTTCAGCTGGGAGGAGATGGACAGGAGACCTTATTGCGGTGTACAACTTCGGAGTTGTGAAGGAAAGTGAAAGGGCAGGCACTGCCCTTTCTGGTCACTGTGGTGACCAGTGACAGAACTCCAGGGGGTGACAGAACCCCAGGGGGTGACAGAACCCCAGGGGATGGCTTAAAGCTGTGTCAGGGGAGGCTCAGATTGGGTATTAGGACAATGTTCTTTGCTAGAGGGTGGCTAGGCACTGGAACAGGCTGTCCAGAGAAGTGGTGACAACCGAGCCTGACAGGGTTCAACAAGCATTTGGACAATGCTCTCAGACACGTGGTGGGATTCCTGGGGCTGTGCAGGGCCAGGAGCTGCACTTCGGTATCACTGTGCGTCCCTTCCGACTCAGAACATCTCATGATGCTGTG
>JACBWW010000031.1:5533086-5620317 GCA_020086605.1 Lanius collurio | reverse complement strand
GCACATATCCCGGCGCGCCCGCTCCGCTCCGCACAGCTTTGTCCGGGCCCGGCCGAGCGAGCGGCGGCTCCCGCGGCGCGACCCCGGCCCCGCGACCCCGGCCCCGCCAGCGCACACAGCCGGGGGCGCGGGCAGCTCTTAAGGTGGATCGCGGTTAAGGTGGAGCGCTGCCGCGAGGCGGACCGGGCGTTAAGGTGGATCGCGCTTAAGGTGGACTCTCGGCGAAGCCGCGCCTGCCGGCGGGGGGGCCGGGGTTCGGCATGGGGAGCCCCGCCTGAAGCGGGGCCCGAGGAGCCGCGCCGGCCCGGACGGAGGAGGAGATGGGGGAGGCCCGCTACTGAGGAGCCAGCTTCGCCCCGGCCGCTGACAATGCCCGGCTCCCGGCCGCTCGGCAGGAAGAGGCAGCCCATGGACGAGGGCGAGGTGGGCAGCGCAGCCCGGTGCGGAGCCGCCGGGGCCGGCGGGAGCGGGGCTGCTCCGGCTCCCGACCGCTCCGGGGAGGGTGGTGGCGGGGGTTGTCCCCGTCGTGTTTGGATTGGGAGAGGTTTAATTTTCTTTAAAGGCAGCTCCTTCATCACCGCCATCCTCCTCCTCCTCCTCGTCCCTTTGCAGCTCTGAAGCCGTCCCGGCCGCAGCCTCCCCGCCGGCCCCCGGGACCCCCCGGCGCAGCGCCATGGAGACGGTGGGAAAGTTTGAGTTCAGCAGGAAGGACCTGATCGGGCACGGAGCCTTCGCCGTCGTCTTCAAAGGCAGGCACAAAGAGGTGAGAATCCCCGCTTCCCTCCCCCGCCGCTTCTGATTTTCATTTATTTATTTATTTCCTGGTTTGGGCCGTGCTGGGGGCAGCGCGCCCCGGTCACCGCATCCCCGCCGGTTGCGGCGGTTGTTGCCAGCCTGGGCATCGCCTCGGGCTCGGGGTGTTTATTGTTATTTATTATTGCTCTCCTTGGAGTTTCTTCGGGAGCGGGTGTGTGTCCCGGCAGGAGCCGGGCAGGTGGCTTCACCTTGGGGCTGGGAGGCCGTCAGCTGCCCGTGGGGTGCCCACAGATCCACCCAAAAGCCGTCCTCACCTCCAAAACAAGGGAGAAAAAAATCCACACATTGTCTATGAAAGGAGCTCTTTAGTTTGGTTGGGATTTTGCGGGGTTTTTTTGGTGTATGTCTGTGAAGTCTTCTCCTTCTCCACCTAATTTTTCCAGGAGGAGGAGAAATCTCACTGGTAAATAAAAGGAAACCAATTCGGCAGTGGATTTTCCATCATTAGTGCTTGGGATAAGCCACGGCTCCCACAGTGCATTTATTTCTAGTGATTAAATAAGAGGATAATCATTGTATAAAGTAGCAACAAAAACCCAAACCTTGGGCTTTTCTCCTTGGGCTGACAGGCATAATTCAGGAAAGGGCAAGTCTGAACAAGTAAGGGGAAGGCATTAGGATGTGAAGTGAGAGGCCTTTACCAGTGCTGCAAGACACTTCTTTCAATAGTATTTGTAATCTGTTAAGAGACAGTTTATCCTAATGTGAATGAATAGTGAAATTTACATTTATTTTGTGTTACATGTGCACTGTTTCAGAAACCTGAGCTGGAAGTAGCTGTGAAATGTATTAACAAGAAGAACCTTGCAAAATCACAAACTCTGCTGGGCAAAGAAATAAAAATTCTTAAGGTAAAGGCAGACTGACTTGTTTTCTTCAGCCTTTGTTGTATATGCCCTTTGTTGCTCCTATTTTATGGTCTTTTTTTTTTTTCCTAGGAATTGAAACATGAAAACATTGTTGCCTTGTATGACTTCCAGGTAATTACATTCAATTATGTCAAAGCATTCTAAATTTGGGAAAGGTTAAATGGAGTTTGTGAAATTTCAGTTTTTAACAAATGTTTGTATTCAGATGTGTACTCTGGGGGTGGGTGGGAAAGTCTTCTGATAAGTTAGGGAAAGATAAACACAGCAGATCATGTGTTAATTGTTGGCTGGACCACACGACTTATGTGCAGTTGGGATTTGGGGTGGGAGTTTCTCTTCCCGGATGTTACACAGTGAAATGCAGCATGGTGAATATGTCTGTGCTGGAAGCTCTTAAGTTCTCAAAATGTTAGAAGTAAAATTAACAGTAGTTATTTTTGGCATGCCCACCTTTTTGTGTTCTTTCTCTGGTCTGGATACCATCCCTGAGAAAATTTCTTTTTCCTAGGCCATGTAAAAATAGTGCGAGCATGACTTTGTTGCATATGATTGTCTTCAGCTCCACAGGATTTTAATTTGCGTTTTTCTGTTGTCCTTGTGGCCGTCACTAAGTGTTAAAAATTGCAGCAGACATTTTCAGATTACTGTGGTTTCCCACAGTTGCTTTTTCCTTCAAAGTCAGCCCTGAAGATCCAGAGGGGCTAAAACTGATCTGCTGCGAAAGGCAAATTATCCAACGGCTTTTTAAAATTTTTTTTGTTGTTGTTGTTTTGATTATTTTGTTAAATCCTGCTGGGTAATGGGGCAAGTGTTTTTTTGCCGTTCGTGACGCCTTTTACAAACTAACGCCGCAGGATGGCAAGCCTAGGACAGGACAGCTGTGCTGGGGGATGCTGCGCTCCCCGAGCCGCGCGTAGGGCGAGTGACCGCGGCGCGGCCGGACCCCCGCCTGGCCCTGGCGTGGCTTATCGCGAGTGTCCTGCCCTGTCGCCGATATCACGTGTCCCGCAGGCCACCGTGTTTGTTGACATTCCTCCTTCTCCCGTGGATTGGCTCCGGTGGCCCGCACGTCACCGCAGCAGCGAGCGGCAGCCCCGGTACGGCGGTGCCTGCTGGGTGCTGTAGTCTGCTGCTGTCCCCCTGTGTCCCCCAGCCCCCGGCGCTGGGACACCCCTGGGTCCCTCCCTGCCGGACCAGGGGGCTCTGGAGAGGTGCCACGGAGAGTGTTTAATGCCTGGCGTTGTTCTGGCAAAAGGGGGATGCTGGGGATGTCGGGCTGCTCTGGTGGGGGAGCAGGATTGCTGTTTGGGAATATCCTGTGCGTTGCTGCTGGGCTGATGAGTGTAGCAGAGTAGGCTCTGAGGAGCTGGGAAAGCTTCCTATGGGCACAGGCCACTTGGGGTATTACATCTCATGGTTTGGGTTTTGTTTTCATTCTCTGTGCCTTCTAAATTTACTTAATAACTTTTCACTTGAGAGAGTGAGTGGCTGCTCCTGTGCTTTATAGTTTGTATTTGTATGAAGCATTTATGCTGCTGGGTTTGCTTATTGAAGTCTTTCAAAACTTGTGTTAGATTCCTCTCCCTGCTTCAAATTGCTGCAACTCAAAAGGCATTTTCTGCAAAAGGAGCAATTTCATCACTGTTACAATTACAGCAACGTGTTTTTCTCTTTTTGTGATGAGCTTTATTAAATTATGTGTTTAGCAGTTTAGTCTGGTGAGATTTTAGCTAGAAGTTGTGTAAGATACCACAAAGCTGGAACCTGAGATGGTCCAGGGCTCAAAGCATGCCCAGGTTTATGGTTAGCTACCAGCTTTGTCACAGAGTCCTTGTATAACCTGGGTAATTTGATTTCTCAGAGAAAATGAGATTATTTAGGGTGAACTCTCCTCTGGTGTGAGGTGATCTGTCACCAGACAGTCTGATGCAGTTAACTCCCATATGTTGTGTGTGTAATGTGTCTGAATGTTTGGCCTTGCTCTGTGTCTGCTTAGGAGTTGTGTGAGAGTAAATTATCTGCAAAGGTAAAAGTGCAGGTCTGTGGAAGGCTGGCTTCTGCCCACCTTTCCTTACTTTGTGGACAAGACTAGTACTTACTCATGTTGCTCCTCTGATACCAGATCAGTGGCTTCATTCATAGCTGCATATGCATTTATCTTCAAAAATACTGTATTTGCAGTTACTTGAACCCTTACTTGTGGGCTTTCTAAAACAGAAGATGTTTATTCCTGTATTACAACATAGAGCAAAAGGGAAAAAATACTTCCTGTAAAACTTATTGTTGCCCTGTAGTTTTGTCTGTCATTGCATTTTGTGTCCTGCCTTCCTCTGCACTGCCTGTCAAGAGTGACTCTAACTTTTACTCGTGTGCTTCTTACACACAAGGAAATGGTTACCAAAACCACAGTGGCTGTAAGCGAGTGATTACACCCAATGATGCTTTCAGTTGCATTTTCCTGGTTAAAAACTCATGTTAGCCAGACCTCTCACAACATGAGATTATTGATGTAAGACTAGATTTGCTCCAGACAAACGCTTGCAGTACTGATGTTTAGTGCTGCTCACCCTGGCACCCTTAATTTATCCATCAAATGCAGAAAAATTGCTGTGTTCCTTCTCATTTCACAGATCTCTGTGATGTTGGTTCATAAGTAATGACAAAATAAGAAGCTTCCTAGGAATAAATGATTGTAGTGAATGTTTAATGCATAAAAGTGCAGTGGCTGGACTTTTATAGATCCCCTTGCTGGAGTCCTAAGAACAGCATCAGTACATGAGAATGGCTCACAAAATGAAATATGCATGTGCCCATTATTATGTGCTCACGTATTAATGAGAGGTGCTGTTAATAGTTTAGGAGCCTAAAGCAAGAACCCCTGCTCAAAACCAGGATAAATCTTACTCCATCACATTTCTAAAAGAGCTGTCTATTTAGTGTCTGTATGGAGTTGTGGTGTGGGTTTTTCCTAGGCACAGGAGATGTTTGGCAGACAGTAAAAGCTGTATTCCACCATGTGTAGGGTGTATTAGTTGTCACTGAGCACTACCTGACCCCTCAGCTGGCTTGCAGAGGGGCTGGAACTGGGGTCCCTAGTCTGCAGCAGTTGAGGGGAGTGAAGCACTCCAGAGGAACACCTGGGTACCAGAAATCTTTTTATTCTGAAAACAGCCAAATGAGCCCTTGTTCCTTAAGGTGGAAATTAATAACAACAATTTATGGTTTCTGCCAAAGGAGGACTTGGTATGGAAATGAGGTTTCTTGGAAAACTGGTCTCTGTGATTCTGAGGATCAGCTCAGCTCTTCATGCTCGTTGAGAAGGAAAGCTTAGCACATGTGGTCTGGTGCAGGGGGCTTGCTTTGGTTTCCTTTGTGTCTCAGGACATTAAAGCTGTAATCAGAGACCACAGATTATATGAGGAGATTCAGTTGTAGGAAGGGAACCCTTGAATTTCTCGGATCCTGAGAGCCCTGTGTGCCAGAAAACTTCTCCCAGCACTAGGAAGAAGTTCCTACAAAAGTAGCTGAGGTCTTTGGGCAGTGGGAGATTCTGGGTGTCTTTCCCTCCCTGTTCTGTGCCAGCTGCCCCAGGCTGAATAGGTGTTATACATGGCTGTGTTGGTGCTAGGGCAGAAAAATCTGTTAAATCTGGACATGTCATGCTTTGGATATTAGAAAGCATTTTCCTGCATGAAAGAGAAAGAAAGAAAGAATATTTTACTGACATGTTTTCCCTAGTTGTGAGCTGAACTTGCTTCTTAAAGCAGCCTGGCTATGATTTGATATGCTTGAGTGGATATCAGGTGGTTTTTGTGTTGGTTTGTTTTTTTTTTTCCCAATTTCTGCATGGGTGGGATGGACTGGTTGCAGCAACACAGCTGTTAATGTCACACAAGGCACTGTGCTGTGACGTTTCTGGCTCAGCCTATGTTGCCTGAGGGTCTGCTTTCTACAGTTTGGTGACAAGTTGGCTTATTATACTCACCAGTTTGGGATGAGCTGAGACCAATGCTTAACTCAGTCATCTAGTACCGACTCACCAAAAATATTTCTGCAGTGATGACTGTATCAGCTGGAGACAAAGAACACAGAGTCCTTGCAGTGCAGTTTTTCTTGTGTGTATGGATTAAGGCATGGGTGGCAGAACACACTCTTCTCAGCTTAGTGATCAGTCACCCTGGGCTGGTCTTGAGAGCCAGGTAATAACAGCCTTGTTGTGTAGCTGCTGTGTAGAAAGTCCTTGTGATCAATAGCGCTGTGGCTGCTGGGTGTGATGTGCTGTGCTGGCTGCACCATCACCCTTTATCTTGCAGAGAGCCCTTAGATGCTACTCTGCATCTTGTGTACGTGCCTCCCACTATCCCCAGGAGCTCTGGAGCTCCCTGGACAGCTGTGTCCTTCTGTGTGCCCTCCAGCACTGCTCACCTCTGCTGCAGCACTGCACTGATGAGCGTGATGCCAGATGAATCAGTGCTGCTGCAGTGTCACCTCATGCCTCGCCACCTCTCGTGCCACCTCATGCAGGATCTTCTGTTCCTCAGGCACTGCTGTTTACATGCCCCATCTCAGGAGACAGGGCTCCACTGAGGCACTTGGAATGACTAAAGAGGCACTCTGTGTCTGGGAGATGGCTCTCCTGAGGTCAGGCTGCCTGCTTAAATCCTGTTTTAATTCCATCCCCAAGTGAAGCTGGCAGGTTGCCTGGTGAGTGGGTGTAAAGTGCAGCTCTCTGAACTGCCAAGCAATCCTCTTTCTGTTTGTGCTGTGGACAAGAATGGGGTGTCTGCTATCCTGCTCTGTCAGCATCCTCACATCTGTTGAAGGGAATCACTCTTACTGAAGATTGGATCTAGCTTAATTTAGAGCTAGAAGGGGAAAGGATGAAAACCCAGCCACCCTCTGTCAGTTGTTTTGTAGAGTAATGCTTGAGAGTTTAGTGGACCAGCATGGCCATGTTTGTGGAGAGTTGAAAGTTCTGTAGGGTTGAAATTTTATTTAATACTGGCTTCCTCAGCCAAGTATCCCACTGTGCAGGTCACAGAAACATCCAGCAAATGTTGACCACTAAATATAGACCTCAGTCATGGGCTTTTTTTAGAGGGAGTTGTCTTACTGCATTTCTGAAATTATGATCACTGTTTTACTCATGCTGTGTGTAAAGCACATACCTGTGTTCCTCTCACATGATTAAAGCGTCATGGAAGAGCCAGCAACGTGGTGGTTAATGGCCACCAAAGCTCCTGTGGAAGGTAGCATTACTCAGACTATAATGACAGATTAAGGAATGTTTCCCAGGAGTAATCGGAAACTGGAAGGCTGTTGAGTTCACAGTTTGATAGCAAAGCTCTGGTAGCTGCTGTTTGTGCTCCTGCTCTTGAAGCTCCACCAGTGTTTCCACCATGACAATTTCCACTGTGTAAATCTTTGTGATGACTGCACACATTTGGAGTGAGCAAAGCAAGGGAGGCGAAGATTTGGATGAGGGATGGGAAGAGGTGTCTCCTAATCAGTGGCTGAGTGGAATTAAATTCTGGTGGAAAACCACTGTTTGAATTTATTTCAAATATTTATAGGCTCAAACCAAAGCCTAATTAAAAGATTTAATTTTGTGACTGGACAGAACTTGCCCCTGAACTGTGAAACTGCAATAAACCTGTGTGTCTCAAAAGCTCATCTTAGTGCTCAAGCTTGTGTAGAGAATTGAGGGTACAGTTCACTTTCATGTGTCTTCCCCTCTGGCTTTCCTCCATCACCTGCCTTCCCACCTGTTGATACCAACTGAAAGCTTTGCATAGCAGGCAGACTGGCAAGCAGAGGGTTGGTGTTGGTGCTAGGAATCCAGGCTGGATGGCTCTGGTTTGCTTTGATAAAACACCTGGTCTTTGGAAGGGGATGTGGGTCTTCCATGAGGCAAACTGCCTCTGTCCCAGAAGTGAGATACAGTGGGAATGAGAAGCACAGGGGTGGTCAGCAGAGATGGTGGTCTTTGCAAAGGCAAGGAGAGGTTTTTGGTTTGGTTTTGTTTTCAGAATAAGTATATATGGTTTTGCTTGATGTTTTTTGTTGTCTGGCTTGTGTTTTGTGGGTTTTTTTCCTGCTGTTATTATGTAATAGCAAATGGCAAACTTGGTGGAAAATGAACGTGAATGATGTGGTCTTCCAAGGCAAAGTTTCTCAGGTGCAGACCTAAGCATTCTTTACTTAAGAGAAAGCATCTTAATTGTCTTCAGATGTTACATTTCCTGTCTGAGAAATGTAATAACAAATGTTCACAGCAGAATGCAGGGACAAGCCCTGCCCAGAGATAGCTTTGGAACCTCTGCTGTGATCAGTGTATAGCAAAGAGGCACTTTAATTGTGCATTGTCTCCTGCTCTATAATGTGCAGACCTTTAATACTACTAAAAATGTAGCGATGCTGTCAAAATGCAAAGTGAGGATCTCAGAGTTGCATTTGTTTACTAAGCAAGGTTGTTTCAAGGGAGGCTGATAGAAATGAATCAAATTGTGCATCACTGGTTGCTTAGAGCAATCATGTTCAGTCTGACTGCAGGAGCACCTGGCTTGTCTCCTAGCATCAGAATAACAGGAGGAATTAGGTCAGCTGAGCTGGCATAGAAGGGATCAACCAGTGTGGTTCTGGTGGGGGGGAATGAAAGATGCATAATTTTAAGTCATTAGAGATCCCATTTAGCAAAGCATCTTACAAATCTTCAGGAAGGGGGAGCCTCCCAGCCAGGTCTGTGTGAGTGGGAGGCATTGGTGGCCTGGGGTGTGAGGGCTGCTGGAGTGATGGGGACCCCAGGGAGTGGTGCCAGGCAAGGCTGGGAGGCAGCCCAGGGGCTGTGGGGTGGGCTCTGCATGTCCCCATGGGTTCTGTGTCACCTCACCCTGCACACACCCCAGCTACTGGGAGACTCTCTTCATCTGCATTCGATGCTCTCTTCATTTGGTTGGCACTCGTAGCCAGCATACTAAATATGTTAAAAAGGGTTCATTTCTATGTTGTTTAAATACTGCAGATTCAAGCTCATGTTTCTCTGGCTTCCAGTAACTGGATTTTTCCCCTTCTTAAATTAAGACTGTTTTTATTTGAAAGAAAACTCATGCTTTTTTTTTTTTTATACTCCTTGTTTCCGCACCTTTGTGCTAACAAGTGTGTTTGTTTTCTTAAATCTGGTGAATGAAGTATGAAATAAATAGATGGAAAAGAGAAGACTTGCAAAGAAAGGCCAGTCTCTCAAGCAGCTGCCATAGAAAACCCCGGGGAAGTTGGACCTCTAATTTTCAGAGTTGCTTAAAAAAAAGAAAAAAAAAACCCACAAAAACCCCCAAACTAAAACAACTCTTGCAGAGTATCAGATTTTGTTTGGTATATACCATTAAAAACCAAGCAATTCTCAACTTTATCAGTGAGACTACATCAATCAAACTAAAATCAAACCTCGGGACTTAGTCACTTTGCTTGTATTTGCACATATCTCAATAAATTAATGTGTCTCATTGAGTGTGATTAAAACTGAAATATCCACCTCAACCCATAGCTCTCCCCCCACTACCCCTGCTCATTGGGCAGGCTCATAAATGCAGCTTTTAGGTATGCAAGGATTTAATTCCAGTACATGTGACTGAGCTTAAGGTAATGGGGAATTCAACCTTAAATGTCCAGTTTGTAGGATGGCTGCGATACAGGAAGGAGATGAGGAATAAATACAGAAAAGCAAATCTGATCTTGATTATTTTTGTCATTGTTGTTAGAATTCTGAAGTTTCCTCTCCTGATAGCATTAATGTAATTCATTGCCATTTGCACAGGAGCTTGCTTTTGTTTGAAAAAGCTTCTAGATATTGATCTGCCTGTTGGCAAAGGGGTAACTACTTCCTTCCACACCGTGTCAGAAAGTCCAAACTTTTCGGGATTCTGCTGCTTTTTTATCTTCTGCATTCTCTTCTCTGTGCTGCAGCTGCTGCAGACAGATGTGGCCTGCATTCTCTGGTCTTGGGGCAGTGGTGTCTCCCCAGGAGCTGGTTGGGGGGCCCCAGATGCTGTAGGAGGTGCAGTGTTACCCCCAGAGCAACGTGACTGCTGTAAGAAGGGATTGCTTCTCAGTGCTCCAGCAGCACAAGACTTAATTTGCTCTGATGTGCATGTTTTTGGTCTTGCCTCAAAGCTCTGTGACCTGTGAAACCCAGCACTTTGTTTCTGTCCCCCATTAGGATGTGAATCCCATACTTTGGTTTCTGTGGTTAGGCTGGGTGGCAGCTCCAGCTGTGACCTGCATGCTGCTCTGCAGAGGCCCCAGCTGCCTGCACAGGAGAGTCAGGGTTTTCTGTCTGAGCTCTCTGCAAGTGCTGCAGCCATCAGTCAGCCAGCAAGTGCCCCTCAGGGCTTTGATTGAGGCTAGCAGTGAACTTTGTGATGCCCAGCAGCAGGGCTGTGACCCTGCACCACAGCTGCCACTGACTGGGGGGATGGGTGGGGCTGGGCTGAAGGAACCTGATGGGAGCTCATGTGCAGTGGAAGGGATGGTGAAGTTTCTGCAGATCACTGGAAGGCTGAGCTGCCTCAGCAGCCGTGCTCCTGTCTGGCTGTGGTGGTATGAGCTGCCTGGCAAAGAGCAGCTCCACGGACATGACGTTGTCCTGTTTGTTTTCTAATGTCATGCAGGCAGACTTTAGAACTGTTGCCAGGGGGATGGGAAATACTCTCCCTCCCTTCCTGAAGCCTGTGTAGTACCAGAGAATGGTTTTCCTGCTGTTTTTTAATCGGCCCTGAAGTACAACCTGTCCTGAAACAACTCATCAGTTCTACAACGGAGAGTGCGGTAGTGCCTGGAATGGGGCAATGCTGACCCTTGACATCACTGTTCTTCCAGTTCTACAAAAATCTGCCTGCTGCATGGCCACCCACAAACCATTTTTGTGCTCCAGGGCCTCTCTTCTGCTTGTTCCACATCCTAGAGCAAGCTGGCAGGTCAGAAGGAAGCAGAAGGCAGTGAAAGGCCAATGCAGAAGTGTGTGGGCCTTGCCAGGTGTTGTTTCTGATGCTTACTCCATGGGATCTACATCAGGAAATTAGAAGCCCTCATTATTTTGGAAAGTCACAGATCTGCTGATTGTGGAAGTAATACTTTCCAGTCCATAGCAGTAGATTTTACCTTTCTTCATCTGAGTTAATTGTTATCTCCTGAATTGGAAGCCTGCTCAAAATGTTCTTGAGTTCCTTTATTGAGGAGGTTCAGGAGGATAACCAGGGCCAGAGAACAGAAACACGGGAGGTTCTGAGACCCGTTTTTCTTTTTACTTGGGGTCGAAAGGCATGTGAATATCTTCTAGCTATTTGCTTTAGATTGGTTTTCCAAACGATGAGCACTGATAGGTTTTCCCACACTTCTGATTGATGTTGCTATTGTCCCTTATCTTGCTTCTGTTCCAATAGCTGCATCAGAAGATAATCCTTGCACAGCATGACAGTTTTCCTTTCCCTCTTCAGAGGTTAGCCTGCTCAAGCCAAGCTGTGGGCCACAGTGAAACAGTACTAAGAGATTTTACTTTTTGGAAAGTTTTTTTCCCCTCTCTTGAGAAAGGTGGGTTTGTTTTTTCCAAACCCCGTTGGCTTGGGAGCCCCTGCCTGAGCTAGGGACTTTCCAGGTGCCTTTGGCCTAAGAACTGGCTTCTGTAAAGCAAAGTTGTGTTTGTTATGGACTATGTTCATGACTCCAATGCCACTGTCAGAAAGCAGTGCCTGGAGACCATAGGTCAGAAGGGCATTGGCTCCATGGGATCCTGCTGGTAAAACAGGAAGATGTGGTGTGCAGTGGTTCTGCTGCACTGAGTGGGGGAAGTGGCAAGGAAAAAAGAAATGGAAAAGCTTAGCTTTCAGTTGGTGTTATCTTCCACTGTCAGACCCTCAGCTTTAGGTTATGCTTCTGTTGTGTTGGTGCAGTTGGTTAAGTCCTGGCCCTGCTGAGAGAGATCCATGTGCAGCAAATTATCTTTGCTTGGCAGCATCTCTGGGTGCTGTTGGAGAGGTAGTGTTGAGCAGCTCATGGGAGATATCTCCTGGGAGGCACAAACCAGGAACCTCTGCCATCACTGGGATGGCAGCAAACATCCAGAAGAGGAACAGAAGTAGTCTTGAGACCTGAGTGCATATGGTTCCTCTAAGGCAGACAACTTGTCAGGCCCTCAGTGCTCAGCACATGGAGCTACCTTCATCTTCAGTGTTCCTCCTGCATCCCCCAGCTGCCCTAGAAAAGAGGCCTTGTGTGAGGTGGAAGTCATTGTTTGCTGGTGTTACCCCAGAGTGCCACACAGATTGGTGAGAACACTGCACTGCTGAGAGAATCTGGGAGTGTTGTGTAATCATATTTCCACTTTTTTTTCCGTTCCTGAGCACCTTTCTAAACTTGGTGGCAGGCTGAGTGCAGGGGTAGAGTGCAGAGGAGGATTTTTCTAAGGAAAATTCCTCTCTGAGACTTTTTAAGCTGTGGTAGGAGGATGACTAACTGTGGGTACACCCAGACATTTCCCTTTGGACACACCTAAACACACTCTTTCCAAGAAGAGGATCATGCCACCTTCCAGTATGGGTGGAGAGAAAATTTAAAGGGAGACAGGACTGTTGGGTATTAATGTCCATAATGCCATGTCTCCTGGTGTCACAGCGAGGAATTTTAACAAAGCAGAGTCTTGGGGTGATTTATGGTGTATTGCCAAATGAGGTTTCTTCATTTCTTTGTCCTCCATCAGCAGATGTGTGTTATTTGTAGACAGCAGAGGCTGTTGCCTATTTTTACACTCAATTAAATTGTAACTTCATCACTGGGGCTTCTGCTGCAAGAACAAGTCAGGCAATGATCCAGACTGATTAATTATCAGCTTAATGCCTTTGGCAGAGGCGTTTTGCTGCTGTTGTGGGGCATGGTCAGGGTACTGCTGCCCTTTGTGATGACAGGAAAAGTTAGGGGGTTGTGTCTGAGCTGTTCCCTTCATTGAGTTTGTTTAATGACAGGATTAGGCTTGGCTGCACAGACTGGCAAATGTGAATAAGAGGTCCAAAGGAAATTATCTGTAGCACTTCTTGAACATAAGCCTCTGCAGAAATACAGCAAACTGTAATACTTTTCTGGATGTGGAAATGAGTGGTTAGGGCATTTTGCTCTGGTTTTCAGAGAAACCGGTAGCTTGCAAAATTTGGCTTGCAGTATTTTTTCCTTGTTTTGTTAATGAACAAATCATAAATAGAGTAGAAGGATAAAAATTGAAAAGAAGTAGTTTCTGCTGCTGAATCAGCTTGAGAGAAGTCCATCAGCCTGCTTGAGAAACCAGAAGTGTCTTTAGACAGCTGAATCTATTTTAACCACAGTAAGCTCTACTGGCTTTTTCCAAACAAGAGCTTGTTTCTGGGACCCTTCTTGAAATAAATGTTTAGTTTTGTTGGCAAAATTTTACAAATCTCTTTCTCGTAAGTAGGTTTTAAAATGCTGAAGCTGCAAATGTGTTTGTTCTCCCTGCTACAGGCATCTGTGATCTGAAAATACCCTTGCTAGATGTTCCTCTGTTGCTGTGGGTGCAGTTGGGAGGCCAGTTCTGCCTGGTGAGGCTGAACTTTCAGAGGGTGCTGTTGTCAGTGATGGCTGGGGGAGCCTGACTTCTCTCCTAGAAGCCTTTCAGGCATTGCCCTCTTATCACACCAATACAGAGACAGGAGATAAAACCACCAACCACCAAGGTCATGTTGTTGTTGGGAAAGTCAAGCAGAGCATCTCCCTGGCCTGTGCAGGTCCTTGTTTAACCTTGGTCATTGCACACACTGGCTGCCAAAAATCAATGACTTCCTTGGTGAGGTTTGTTTGCAGAGTCTTTCAATAATGTAGAGTGGAAAAACAACCAAACTGCACAATGTACATTAGCTGTTGGCTAATAAATTATTACAAATATCTTCTGGACTTGGTTTGTGTAAGCTCTGTTTCCTCTTTATTTTCTCTATAGGTAAAAATACACTGAGCTTCCTCAAACCTTGCTGGCACTATACATATTGAAGTGCAGAGTTACTGAGCTGCAATGATCACAGTTTAGCCAAGAAGTGTCTATGAAAACTGCTTCTGTGGCTGTGATGAACTTGGTCTGGGCTGCAAAAACCACTTCAGACACTTCCTGTGTGCCCAGCAGTTGCCCTGTGATGGGTTCCCTGAGCAGCTGCATTGCACTTCTGGTGTATCTTGTGGTACATTTGGGGCTGGAGTTCCTGTAGAAGTGAAAGTCCTGAGTGTCTTTTATCAACCTTGGCTTTTTGCTGTTCCTGCTTAGGACAGCAAAATTATTTTTGTGGGATGCATCTCTGCACTATCCTGTGGCTTGTACCATGGATTATATGCATGTTTCCTAAGGGTTGGGGAGAGGGTCAGCGAAGGCAGGAGGTGAACTCCCAAGATGGTAAAAGCATCACATTGTAGCACCTGTAGTGAATTTAAGAAGATGAGCATTTGGCCTGGATTTTGTAGGTGTTGATCCCTGCTACAATCCAGAAAGCTTTAACCACCTGATAATGGCACTGTTGAGGCATGTAGAAAACTTGGATGGCAAGTGTTACATTTTTTGGTCTGAGATCTTTCATTTTGGCTCTCCAATGGAAGGTGAGTCTCTTGGGCACTTTCAGCCACGGGGTTGAATTGCAAGTCCCAAAGTAGTGCTGCTCTTATCTTTCTGTTCAACCTAGTGCTGCTCATGTGGGCACTGCTATAAAGGGCCAAGTTAAATGTGGAAATGATTAAGGCTCTAAGATAGCAGTGTGGCAGCATCTGTGTTGCGTGCCACTGTTAATCCCTGGAGCCTGAAAGGACATGGAGACCCAAGCCACAATACAGCAGATCAGCTTGGTTAAACAGATGCACACTCACAAACCAATAACATGCTTAAATACCTGGCATTTTCAAAGTAAGCAGTCTTCCAGGAATTAACCTATAATGTTTTCTCCCTTTCTTCAGTCTCACTCATAGCAAAGAACAGGTTATCTGTCTAAAAGGTAATACAGCAATTAAGTGCCTGTACTATTTCAGTGCATAAATCCCTTATTTTTCCATTTTCTATTTCCCCAGGAATTGGCAAACTCTGTCTACTTGGTTATGGAGGTGAGTGTGTCTTTTTCTTTTTTTTTTTTTAACCTCTTTTCCCTTCCTCTTTATCTTTTTAAAATTTTTAAACTTGTTTTAAGCAGATGAGCATGTTTCACAAGTGGTGCTTTCTGCTGGCAGTCTCACCTGTGAGGCTTTGTTAATCTAACCTGCAGCTCTGGCCTTGGAGAGTGTGAGTGCAGAGAGCAGCCAGGGGATTTTTCATCTGGCTGCTCTCAGAAGGTTGTGCAGGCACAGGCTTAAGTAGTCAGACTGAACCTCAGACTGAACCTCAGGTGTCACAGGGGTGCCATGGGGGAGTGTGTTACAGACATACACCAGAGAGAATGTTCTGGATGCAGCTTACCTGCAAAGCCTCTGAATGTTTCACTTCCTCTGCAGTTTTCACTCTGAGGTCTTGTTGACTTTTCTTAATGATGTGGAACATTGATGTGAGGAGTTTCAGTTTTCAGCTGTGTCCACTCCCAGGCTTTTCTCAGCCAGCTTTCTGAGGTCTCCAGTGCTGACCCCTCTGCTTTGTTCTGGTTTTACTTTTCTCTCTGATGTGCTTGAACATGGTTGTGCACAAAAGCTGCTTAATGCTGGTGTCTCATCATGCAACATGACATTTAGGGGAAATGGGACAGGAGAGGAACACACAGGAATGGAGTTTTTCCTGCCAGCTTCTGAATATGTATTTTGACATGTGTGATAATTTATGTTTAAATACTGTGATAAGCCTGCCATCCTACTGAGGTTTACTGGTTTTCTTTTTAATCTTTGATTTGCCCTGTATTAACTGAGCTTTCTGTTCTGTTTGCAGTACTGTAATGGTGGTGACCTTGCAGACTACCTTCACAGTAAGTACAACAGTGTGGAGAATATCCCCTCTGAGGTTCACCCTTTGTAAGCATTTGAAAACTGAGAATCCATGACAATAAAAGCTGGTCTTGAAGTCCTTTCTATGTAGGCCAGTAGTGACTGTTGTCAGTAGTTATATATTTTAGTTACAATGGCCTGGGTTAAACATATTTCAACACTCCTAGGGACATGGTTTGTCTTTTTTTGGTCCCTGGCAAAAAGCTATTTATACTGAAGCCTTGCATTTCTGTAGTGTTGGATTAAAATAAGATCCCAAGAGTATTGTCATTAAGTTTACCCCTAAGGTGTTCCCACATCTAGGACAGAACATATTTCCTATTTCAGCATATTGAGGATGGCTGTGGTGTAGTCAGCAGGGCTGTGAGGGTGTCAAAACCCACTAACTTTAGGGTCTTCTGGAGGATGTAGCACAGGTATCTGTGACTGTGGTGCCCTGAAGAGCCTTTGGTGAGACTCAGGGGTGTCTTTGCCTTCAAGCCAAACAAAACATGCTTTGCAGGTAATCCAGCTGTATTGCTGGGACTCAGGCAGTCCCCCAGGGTGTCTTTGAGTGCAGCACAGGACCCTGGCCTTTGTGAAAATCACCTTGCACCTCAGTACCTAGAACAGGTAGGGGGATAACAAGTTTAACAATATACTTAGCTGCACTCAGACACAGCCCTTATTTTTAATTTTTTTTCCCCCTGACTGAATTCTTTCCCTTCAAGTAGTTTTCTGGTTGTTTTGCATGTTAACTAGAAGATTACTAAATGTGAAGAGACAACTTTAATCTTATTTCATGTGTGGCTCTGGGTTATGGTTAAACAAAGGTTGTTCACATTGTTCAAATTAAAAGCTAGTCAGCTGGATAATACTTTGGGCTCCTTATTGAGGTATGTGATGCCTGGAAATGGCAAGAATTGAAGGATTAAAAGATAAATTTACATTGCCCTACAGCTAGTGTTGGTGTCCCTAGAATCATAATTTGGGGCTTGATGTTAGCATGTCACACTCTTCCTACAGGGTAATGAATTATATTTGTGGACTTTAATTTTCAGAAAGGGTTTAGTCCTTGAAGGAAAAAGAAAGAATATTCTGCCTTTCATGTGTTTTGTTTGTTTAAAGTGTGGGTGAGATAGAAGTGACAGGCATTTGTTTTTTAAAATCCAGGTTTAGTGTGCTTTGTCTTAGATAAGTGTTTTGCTTATGCTGTGCTCTAAAAGAAGCAACTTTGGTGGTGGTAGAATGCTCTTATGAACACCAGTGGAGGATGGGTTTGTGTTTGGTACCTTCTTTGTTTTTTAATGCGAATGCAAATTTTATAAATTAAATGCTTTTAAAAAATAGTGAAACTTCAGTTTTACCAGTGCCTGGGCTTTGAAAGGTACATTTTTTTTTGTAGCTTTCATGCACATGAAGTGAACATTGATCTTAAAGCACTGGGCTGTGCACTTCCATTGGCAAGGCTGTGTGTGTAGACAAGAAATTATAGAAACAAATGTCAGAAACCAGGATTTATAGAAAATCTTTTGGTCTGCACTACTTCTGTGTGTACACTGTTGTCTTTTTCCTTCTGCACCAACCCCCCCCCCAAAAAAAAACCAAACCCAAAGGACACCTCAATAAAAACATTGAAGCATGCAATTAGTTAGGCTGTTAATACAGCTCACTTCCTGGTTTATCAATTGGAATTACTCAGGAAGTTGGTGGCTAGTTTGAGAAAGTAATGATGAGTTGTATTTTCCAAATAAAATTCAGTTTTACCCCAGTTTTGTTTGTTTGAGTGTTACCTGGTGCAAGATTCGATCTTCTTTGCCTGACTTCATTTGAGAAAGTTAACCTTTGGCTCTGTTTTTACCAATAAAGTATTTTGGTTTGCTAACTGTAAAGATTATTGTGACTGGTAGGTTGGTGCTTAGTTTTATTTTAACTCTTAACACTTGTGTGCTGGTTGCCAGCAAAGAGAAACCAGCAGGCACTGATTTCCAGAGGGATGAGTCAGTAAGGGACTGCAGCAAGAAGGTTTAGTTATTCCCATCACTGCCAGAGATCAGGGTCTGCCACATCCCAGAGCCTAGGTAAGAGTGTCAGCTTTCTGCATCCCACCACATGCTCCTTTTTAACAGGAATGATTTTTCACTGAAAATTCATCTTGGAAAGTTTCAATTTCTTCAGTATTTGACTGGTACTCAGGAGGCTCATCTCTATTGAGCAGTTATTGTGCTGCTTCAGTTATTTTGATAATTGTGTGATGGTGTTTAATTGCAACATCTACTTTCCCACTGGCTCCTCAGACATTTGTGCTGGTAGTTCCTGTAACACTTAAGCAAGCAGCACATGCAAATCCCCTGGTTCTCACTGAATGAGTTGCTTGTAAGCTTCCAGATCATTCTGCCCTCTAATTACAGGCATTAGGCAATATGGTAATTCTATGTTGAATCCAAAGGCACTCTAATTCTCCTTGTCTTCATGACTGGAGGACGTGCATNNNNGATACAGCCCAAGGCTGTGTGTGTTCAGCTCAGCACAGCTGCTGTGGTGGTGGTGGTGTCCTTTAGTGGTACAATGCAATTTCCCTTCTGGGAGATCTCTGGATGTTGCTTTCACTGGAGGCCATCGTGCATGGAGCTGAGAGTGGCAGATCTCTGCTCTGCATGGTAGAGTTGTGGGAAGTGTTACAGAAGTGACTGGCCTCTGTACAGGAATAACTGGAATTCTGTGTCCTTGAGTCCCCAGAAGGTCAGAGCAGGCAGGTCTGAAATTCCTTCTTAAATTCTGTGAGTTGGCATTGGCACAGGCTGTTATGGACACTTTATATGAGCTTTCTTAAAGCTGTTGCTTTCATATCATAACAGGGAATTTCTTGGTTTGACTATGACTCACGCAGGGAGCTTTGATCCTTCTAGTCTGTCCCAAGTGCTGTAGGGACCCTGCTGAAAACCAGGGGTGTGAAGCATTGCTCTGTAGCTTTTCTCCCACTACAGCCAGGTAATTAAGGTCTAGTCCTCTCACAGATATATCTGCATTAAGAAGTCTTCTGTACAGAAGATTCCCAGGAGTGTCACTGACCATGCTCTGCATGGGTAGAAGTGGGGTAGGTACAAGCCAGGCCCCAAACAAGTCATCTTGTTCTCAGACTTCAGTGGAACTTGGATTTGGCCCGTGTTAGAGATACTTGTAACACCTGTGGGTAAGAGGAGATGTTCTTTTTCCTAAATAACTTTCCCAAAACGGTGTTGTAATACAACGTCAGTGGGTGTCCTCCAGAACATCTCCTCTTGGATCAGCTGACAAGGGCTGTTTACTGCACTTTACCTGGCAGCCTCTTGCAGGTCGAACTTCTCACAACAGGCTGACCAGGGCACTTCTTAGGTGGCTTCATCCTTTTTCTCTGCCACAAGAGCTCACAGCATGTGGGCCCCACACTGACCCAGAGCAAATATTTGCTCTGATCTACTGACCTGAGCAGTCCAAGGCAGTAAGCAGAGTGCCTCATCACTGAAGTGCAGCCTGTGAAAATAAACACAGGGATATTATTGCTTCTCAGTAATGGCAAAGTAGGGCTTGTGAAACAGCATCCTCTGCAAGAATGTAGTGCTCACCACAGACATCCACAGGGATGCCCAGACTTTAATGCAGGATTAGTATTTTGCCAGCAGTTTTCTGGTGAAGATGTGAATATCCTCTTAGACAGGGACAGACTTAAAACTTCCCTGTTTAGGATGCAGCAAGGGAGGAGCATTGCTTTGTTCCCCACTTGTTTGGGGTTTTTTTTGGCTTTTTTGATGGCCCCTAAATTCTGTATCTTCTCCTTCCCTCTGCTGTTAGTAGCTGGTGTGGGAGAACTTTTGCAGACCAATATCCTGAAGTAATTGAAAGTGTCAGTTATATTTATATTTCTGTCCTTCAGCTGCAGATTGCTGCTGTCACACAGCAGACTGATGGGCTGAGTGTGAGAGATAAGGAGTTTTGTTTTCCACTGTTACAGCCTGCTTGTTAATGGAGGGAGGTAAAAGGGTATTGCCCCTACCCTCCCCAAGGAATTCACTGTCCCTTCTCTGTTCCTGAGGGCAGAGACTCAATTTCCTGGTCCTGCCTTCCTACCTGGATTTGTGAGATTTAATGCTGCCAGAGGTCCCAGCACACTTCCCTGTCCAATTTTGCTGCACTGCAACGTGGTAGCTCCACTCTGCTACTGCAGTTGCCCTGGGGGAATATGTCTGCAGGCCCAAGACACCAGTTCAGATTGTCTGTGCCAGGAAAACAGTTCTTTGGCAGGGCTGAGAACTTTGTACTGACTTCAGTGAAGTAGAAAAGCTTAAAGTCTGCAGAAACAGGTAGTTTAGAAGCCCTGTTTTCTACGGATGAATGGATTTTTCTGATCTTGGTAGAAATGTTGTTGTTTTCAATATTATAAAGAGTTAGAATTCACATTAGGGAGGCTCAGCTGGTTTCCTGAGGGCTGATGGCTAGTGCTGTGTTAGCCTTGTAGCCCCCAAATTATCTAAAGGAGAGGGTAACGCCTTAAAGCCATGGCATGCTCTTGGGACTGCAGGTCAGGACAAGGCTCTCCACAGTTCCTCTGCTAGAGGCAGAGTGTGTTTAGCCAGGAGCTGGTAATTGCCTGCTGCCTTAATAATAAGAATTACTGAGTTTCAAGTCTGGTTTCATGTTTGGGGGAGGATCCTGGGCCTGAATTGGGGAAACAAAAACTTTTGGATTTCTGCTGTGTTGTTTAAAGAGGGTGTTTTAACCATTCCTGAATAGATTTCCTTGAGTATAAATTGCAGAAATACTGCAGAGCCCTTTTGTTGGAGAGAATATTGAGCACAGCTAAGAGGTGCTGGACTTTTAATAGACAGAAAATGGTATGGGATTGAGTACACTGAGCTATTTCAACAGGAGGTTGGGGAAAGCTTTGTTAAAGATGAGGCAGTGCTTTCTTCAGAAGATGCAAGTGTATTTTGAAGTCTTGCATCTGAGCTGTCTCTTAATATCTTTAAAATCCCTTCACAGACTCTCCCTGTTTTGGAGAGGAGTCTCGTGAACTCCAGCTGAGAGCCAGTTCATGAGGAAAAAGGCTCAGTGAGGGGAGAGAAACTCTATATACATGTGCACTGCTCTCACGTGTTAGGAGTCCAGGACCACCTGATAGCCATGGTGACACTTTAGCTGTGCCTCCTAGAACAGTGAGGCTTGGGAGTGGTGGGAGTTTATTTTCTATTCTAAGCACTGCTTAACTTATCTGTGTCCCTTGCTGCTTCTCTTCCATGTTTTTTAAAAGTTAGATTTTTAATTTCCTGTGTTGTGTTAAAGCTGTGTGCAACCTCAGCTGTGTTTTCATAAGGATTCCTCTCTTCTAGCTGACTGGGTAGAGTGGTGTTTTGAAGCTCCTGCCAGCCTGTTTTAATGTCTTACTAGAGAACAGCTGGAAAAACTCTTAATGAAGTCCCAAGTAATTTACAGGGACCTTTTACAAAAGAAATTATTTTATTCAAGTGGAATGGTGCTTGCTTGAAGCCTGACTTGCTCAGTGACTGACAAGGAGGCAGGCTGGTAGCACTGTTGATCCTGGGGTTTGTTAAGCAAGCTGTTCCCAGCTTTGGCAAGAGTTTCATATGTATAGTTCTTAAAATAACGAGAGCTGATGTCGCGTTGCTCTGATTAGAAGAGCCAGTAGAAAATTATTTTAATCCCTTCAATATTTATTTTCACACCACAGTCCCTGGGAAGCCTGTATCTCAGGAGAGGCCACTTCAGAGCTTCTACATTGGTAGATTTTGATCACTAATAAGTTCTTTTAAAAAACTTGACTTGTGAAAGCATTTTGAAACCTTCTTGTTGTGTCTACAGATGTAGTGTGGAGGGTGTCAGGTGATGGTTTGCAGGGTCTGTTGTTAAGTATTGGACCATGATTCACCCAAACACTGGTTTTGGGATTAGAATTCTGATTTGGTGGTGATGCACAAGGGTTAGGCCTAGACTTGGATTCGTACCCCAAAGGTACAGATCCCTGCTGGATGTGGGCCCTAACCTACTGTGAATTTAACCTATCAACCCCTCCTAGGTCCAGCATAAGCCTTAATGACTCTAGGCATAAATCCTAATCCTAATTGCCTTTCCTCTTAGCTCCACCTTTAGACCTAGTCTTTGTGATAAAGCTCTGACCTTGGAGGTCCAGCTGCTGTTGACCACAGCTCACAGGCAGCCACAGCCCTGCCTGGATCTGCCTGGCAGCTCTTGCTGAGGGAAGCCCTAAACCTCAGCAGATGCCACTTCTGGACACAATTAATAACCCAGATTCAGCACCCAGTGCTAGCCCGAGTTCACCATGAGAGACTCAAGGCTGAAAACAAGCCCTGACCACAGAAAAAGCTGGGAATGCAAATGCTCCCCCTTGTTGCCTGTAGGAATCATTCAGAAATGGTGTGTGGGGAAAAGACATCATATGTGGGAATAAATGACAAATTACAGCTAATTGCTGGGAGGCTCTGCCCTCTGGGCTCCTCAGAGAACTGGCATTGTAAGTTTTTCATCTGTGGTTGGTTTTTTTTCCTTCTCCTCAGCTATGCGGACACTTAGTGAAGACACCATCAGGCTCTTTCTCCAGCAGATAGCAGGTGCCATGAAAATGCTGCACAGCAAGGGCATCATCCATCGGGACTTGAAGCCACAGAATATCCTCCTTTCCTATGCTGGAGGCAGGAAATCAAATCCCAACAACATTCGCATAAAGATCGGTAAGACCCCACTACAAACGTCACCCGAAGCACTCAGGAGTTTGGTGATGGATAAGGGGCAAACCTCAGTCTTGTTTTGGGGAACTGTCTAGGAGGACAAAAGCATTGCTCTGCTTTTTTTAAAAACACCCTGATGTTTTTCATCCTTAGTTCCTCTGCTAAATGTAGCCTTCAGCTGCTTCCAAGCAGTAGGAGCAAAAGCTTTCTGCTCTGCCAGGACACAGATTTAACACAAAGGAATTGGGCAGGCCTTGCTCTTCTCCTGATTGAATGGTGCTTCCCTCAGTAAAAACAAACACCAGCCTGCCCTAATTGGCTTGTAATCTCCAGGCATACCAAGAAATAAGCAGAAGTTGTGACTTCAGCTTTTAAGAGTGTTGCAGTTAAATATTGTTGTCTGAAGACCTGACTAGTCGCTCTCCTGGCTGGCCTCAGAGAGTGCAGTGGCTTGTCAGGCAGACCCAGAAGTGGGAGTTTTCCCAGTCTGAACCAGCCAGGCTTCTCAGTTGCATCTTGATGAAATTCACATTCTACACATCAGGTAAATGGGACCAGTAGTTGGGACAAGTGCTCCAGAAATCCAGTTACAGAGCACACATATTCCCTGCGGTGCCTCAAAAATAAGATGATATCACCCACACACGTGGGCTTTTTGGTTACATTACAACTTGGAGCTGAAGCTGACACCAGTTAAAACTGTTCCTCACCTTAACCTTGTGCTTTCCTTCAGCTGGGAAATGAGGCCCAGTGGAAAAGTTTGAAATGCTGCTGCTTGTTTGACTGAAGTATTTTGATGTGTTCTTTGTTTTGGTTTGGGTTTTTTTTTTGTCAAATGCAGAGTAATTACCTGTGAGGAAGGGATTGGGAGCTGTAAACACAGGCAGGAGGGCTGTGGGCACAGCTGCTCTTGGGTGTGATGTAACCTGCAACCCTCCCTCTGCTCCCTGAGGAGTACATGGTCCAGGGAGAATCTGGCTGTACCAGTTCATTAGTGACAGATGACAGTGTAAACAGCTGTGTCAATGTCCTAGCTTGAAATATCTGGTAACCTTGAGAGAACATCTCTGTGTCATACGATCAGATGCTGAGTAACCTGCAGAGGTAATTTGTCTCAGTATTGCTTGTTCCTGGCTCTTCTACCTGCTAAGTGAACTGTGGCTCAGTTTTCTGTCCTGGTGCTGGGGTTGGCACTGTTGGTACCCTTCTAAAGGAACAGAACAAGACTCATTTTGGTAGGGCAGGTCTAGAAATGTGGGTAGTGGTGAGGAGTGGTTCCTCCTAGATGTGTTTCACATTACAGCCTTTTCAATGGAGGGAAACTTTCAGTTCCCCAAATGAAAGGCTGAGATCCCAGCAGATGAACTGGCTGGTTATGAACTGGTACATTCTCACTGAAATCAAGAGAGCTTTCCCAGCTGACATCTCAGAGTGCAGGCAAATGGGTACTGATCCCTGAAAAAGGGATGGGAGTTTGTTCTTCTCAGTACTGTTGGGGTTTGGTCTGTCCTTTCCTGGTGTCCGTACTATGCATTAATAATTAGCACAAGCATGCTGCTGCTCAAGAAGAGCTGTCAAATTCTTGCTAAGGTGGGATAGAGGCTGCAAAGATTGATAGGAAGTGAAGGTAGAGTAGAAAGAATCAACTGGAGAAAGGAGCAGGCTCTCTAGAACTGGTGTCTGCTCCTGACCTCCCTCTGTTTCTCTTTGTAGCTGACTTTGGGTTTGCCCGGTACCTGCAGAACAATATGATGGCAGCAACACTGTGTGGTTCACCCATGTACATGGTAAGTGTGATTTGCCTGCAGTTTTTCTGTGTTGTTCTTGCTTTGCCCCCCCAAAAGGAAGGCTTTGTTTTTCTCTAGTCTTTTCCCCAGATGTGAAATTTTATTTACTTGTCAGAAACCAGCTGTTACACAGGGAGATTGCTGAAGTTCTGGCTGCTGGTAATGTCAGACAGCAGGTGCCTGTGTTGTCATGCAACTTCCAGGTGAGATGTGGATGCACCATGCTTCCAGGATGACTGCTCAGACTGTGAAACTGATGTGGATAAGGAATCAAACTGATCCCTTTTGCCTTCTTTGTGCTTCCCACTCTGGGATCAGGTTGTGATGAGGTGATCTCTTTATTTGTGCTCATGGCAGCAGTCAAGGTCTTGGTGGCACATCGAGTCAGTAAAAGGAAAAATGACAAAACTAGACAGAAATAAAAATGTCAAAAAAGCCAGACATATTCCTGGGGATGTGGGTGTCTGAGCTCAAAGTAAAAAGATGATGTGAGTCAATTTAGGTTGAAGTTTTTACAGGTGCCCTGGGGCACGAGGCACCTCATTTCAGACACAGTCTAATCCACTCTTAAGTTTTTTTTGTCTGTAGTCTTTGAGCAGAGTTAGGCTGGACTGTGCTGCACTGCACAGGCATAGTGCATTTGGTAGTTCCACAGTACTGACTCAATCAAAACACACTTCCTCTCTCTTTCCTTTTTTGTAAAGCCTGATGTTTATTTGAAGTATGCTATATGTGAAGATGATGTAACTCTCCTCTCCTATGAGAGTTTCCTGAATTGTTTATTTTTAGTGATACTTTTTCTTTCAGAGTCTCTTGTGAAAGTAATTGAAAACACCCAGCTTATTTTTTGAAAGGGCTGGAGGAAACTAGTGATGATATTTTTTCTATTTGTTTTTTATTTTTATTTTAAACAACACTGGATGTTACAAGAAACCTCAGTGTTTCATATTGTTCTCTGTTTATTGATGGATTTGAAGGAAGATGGGAAGGGAGGGTTCAGTTGGGATTTAGGGAGTGTTTTGAATTCTGTCCCTACTGTTATTGTGGGTCTTGTGCAGGGGCCCTGGAAACATCTGCTGGCAAGGCAGGACTTTATTCCCTGCTTTAACTCACAGCCTATTGCTGCTTTGTTTCATTTTGCTCTTGTAGAAAAACAAAGATGTTTTACCCCTACCAGAAGGAGCTTTCTGTCTGAACCCCAGTATGATCTATGCCATGGCAAGACCTGAAATCTGCTTGTGCAGTTTTTGTCCTGCTTCCTTGGCTTTGTTTGGTGTCATGCCTGCTTCCCTTGGGGACAGACTGAGCTTCTGTCCACAACTTGTTTGTTGCCTTTTTTTTTCCATTACATGTGGCCTTTACTTCTAACAGAGCTGAAAAATTGATCCTGTTCCATGCTGGCAGCACTGCAATGAAATCTGTAGTTATAAACACGTGGGATTAGCCAGCCTGCCCTGCTGTCCCTCCTCTGCTGCTGCTTCTGAAGCTCTGCCTGCTGAGCCAGGGGCTCTGGGGACTTGCACTGTCTCCAGCTTCTGGGACAGGCCTGGGAGGGAGCAGCTGAGGGCACAGTAAGGGATTAGGAACCAGAGTCTGAGGCACAGCAGGGCTCAAGCTGTTGGACTGGAACACTGCCTTTGAACCCAAACTGTGACCTTGGCACCAGGCCCTGGAGCTTAATTAACATGCTCCCATCTTGGGCTAAATGAGGGAAGTGCCCAAGTGGTGCAGCTCAGGATGGAGGCTGGAATTTACCTGTGCAGTGGGAGCCTTTGCTGCTCTTGATGCTGCTTCTTGCTTTGGTTGAGAAGATCTGTCTGTGGTTTTAGTGGAGCTTCTTCTGGTGGATTCAGCAGAAAATGGTATACTGGGAGAAGGGGAAGTACTGGGTTTGCCCAAAATACACAATTGTTAGGATATATTTTTGTTTTCTGAATGAGAGTCTCTTCTTCCCCCACTTAAATAGGGAAGTGGCCCTTTCAGTGGAGTGTTACAGTCTTATTGGGAGTAAATCTTTCATGGTTGTTGGGGAATTTAGCTCAAGAGATTTTAAAGCATAAATAGTGACTTCTCTTCCTTGGAGTTGCTTAAAGAAAAAAACAAACCAAACTTATTTAAAAAGAACCCTTCTCTCTCCCAAAAGGCACCAGAAGTCATTATGTCACAACACTACGATGCCAAAGCTGACCTCTGGAGTATAGGAACCATCATTTATCAGTGTCTGACAGGAAAGGCTCCTTTTCAGGTGAGTTGCTTAGATTCAATGTTTATGAATCTCTTGCTTTTTTATCTCTTTTTTTTTCCCTTTTAATCCCATTACTCTAAGGCTTCTGTCATCTCTAATATTGGCTCACACAGATCCAGCCTCATGAAGGTCTGGCTGTCCAACACCTCAACAGTGTTGTGCTTTACATGTTGTAATGCTGGATGTGTTACTAGAATATGACTCTTCTCTGGGCTGTATCTCATTGAAATGCATTTCCCAGTTACAAGAGCTTAGGAAGGGTCTCTTATTGAGAAAATTACCATGAATCAGTTAAAGCAGTGGGGTTTTTTCAGGCCTACACTTAGAAAATCAGTTTCTATTTACAACTGTAGTCAGTGTATCATTTATAATTGTAATTCTGTTGGATATAGAAGGAGTATAAGATTGTAATTACAATATTATACAATTACAATAATATTCAGGATGATTTGGTGGTAAGCAGTGTATTGCAGCTAAATCAACTTGGTTTTTAGAGCAGTTTAGTATCTTGTCTGTCATCTCACAGCAATCTCTTCCAGCCTGAAATGTTTATGTTCATCAGATCCAAACCCCTCCAAATGTAACACAGCCCTGCAAAACTCCACCCTGTACTTAATGCCATAACTTCTGGATGAGCTACAGCATATCCTTTGTGAACAGCATTCTCTGATTTTAAGTTTTTGAATGGAGGAGAATTCACCACAGCCTTATGCCTGTTGCCTCAGAATTACTTCACATATTTTTCATCATCCATACCTGGAATTCATCTAGACTCAGTGTATTTTTTTCATTCCCAATCATTAGCCACACTGTGTGTTACTTTAGTTCTTCCATCTCTGAATGAGATCAGCACTCTCCCTTGAAATTACTATTTTAAGGTACTGTATTTGTCAGATTTTTTTCCCCTTGCTTTTTCTGGTCCTCTCTTCCTATGTCCTGACATTTCTTTATCCTGACTCCCTAACAAAACAAAATGGAAAAAAATCCCCAACAAACTCCAAAAGTGAATAAAAAGGAAACAAAACCAAACAGCACAAAAAGTCAGTCAGAGGGAAAACTATGCTCATGTAATAAGGCAAATTTTATGAAGTGAAGGACTTTATGAGCTTTAGTTCCACAGTTCTTTAGGATTTCACACAAGACCTGGAATGTTTTATTCAGTTTCATCATCAGGGAGGACAAAGTGAGTTCTGAATCCATTGCAGGAAAGAGTGGGCAAATACAGGAGTAAACTAATGGTATGTTTTGGTTTTGTCTAGAGCCAAGAACACTTTTTTCCTTCAGGGGAATTCTTCCCTGCTGCTATAAGAATCTTCCATTCCAGTGCTTTATATTCTGTCCACCAGTTTCCTCTGTATTTAGAACAAGACTTCATTTCCTTTGCATGTTTCTTTTTTTATAAACCCCTACAAAATGCACTAAAACTTCTGAATGGCTTCTGTTTACTGGCTGCATCCACTTGTTATCAGTGTTGGTATCTTTGTTTGAGAGGAGAAAATGACTATTAAAATGAAAGAAAATAAATATTTGTGTGCTAAGAAGAAAATGGGGGAGGAGAAAGCAAGCTTTGACTGCATGCATAGGGGAGCCTGGCATGAATTCTCCCTTATGTTTTGGTGCCTTTTAGTCTCTAAAGCCACCTTGATACTTACTCATTCAAATGATTTAATTACTATTTAATGTGGTGACTTTATCATAGGGGTTCTTTGATTGAGACCTGGCAATACCCTGCCTTGGAATGGGCAGTGAAGGGACACTTCAGTCCCTGCCCAGCATTTCCTGACCAGTGCTTTGTGCTTGCCTCACTAAATGACTCTTTCCCAAATACATCTGTTGGGCTGGGAATGGGGGTTATTGGTTTCTCTGTTTCAGTTTTCTCCACATCCTTTCCTCTTTTGGAGGTCGTATTTTGAAGCAAAATGCCAGGCCCTGTTTGTGACTGCAGTAGCAGCTGTGGATGTGTTTGATCAGGGAGAGAGAGGAGCTCAGCCCAGATGGTTCTTTGTGCCCCATTTATTTGTTTTGGCCATGCATGTCACAAATTGCCTTCCAGCTTGAGATCCAGGTGAAAGAAGCCTGTCTAGGGGAAGCTGGTTAAAGGTTAACTGGCTTTCTGTCTTTGTTGTCATGACTGTGTTGTAAGAATTTGCTAATGGTCACTGACTGAGCAGGCAAGAAGCTTCTGTTTACAGGGCTTTACGTGAAAAGAGGGGTAGTGGACAGAGGTGATTGGGACACCATGAACAGGAATGAGTGCTTTTGGGAGAGATGTCTGCCAGTGGGTGGGAAGAAAACAGGCAGGTTCCACATGGTGCCACCAGCAGACCCAGTTGTACAGGGAAGCCAGGAACTGGATTTCTGAGTGAACCTCTTTGGGCTAAATCCTCACCATGCCTTCCCTCCCAGGCTGGCAGAGACAGCCCCTCATCTCTGTCTAGCTGAGATTCCCATGGGAATCTGGAGCTTGGTGGCATGAAACATGGGTGCTGCAGCTGTCACTGCCTGAGCCAAGGAGGCACCTTCAGGTGCAAGCAAAAAGGACTCCAGTGTTATCTGCAGTGAGGAGGAATGAGCTGCCTAAAAATAAAACAAGGCTTTGGGGAAATGGGTTAGATGGAAAAAAGATCAAATGTGTGGAAAGGCTGAGGCAGCTGTCAATCCTGAAAGTACTTGTGAATCAAGACAGAGATGTGTGCATGTGCATGAATGTGATTTCTGGCTGTCTCAGAGTTAAAATTAACTATAGCTGGGTCACCCAAGGCAATTTCCCAAAGCCATTCCTGTCCCTTCCCTGCCTCACTGCACACAGACAAGAAAGAAGCTGCTGATGCTCAGATGTGAACAGTTGGTAGGATGGCTGGTGAAGCTTTCTTAAGGAGCTTTTTGTATTAAACATGCCCATAAACAAAACAGTGAGACTGCCATAGGGATGAGATTAATGGGATTCATAATCCCTATAAACAGATTTGCTGAGCGCTATATTAATGTGGAATTGTTAATTTGCCTTGCCTAATAAGTGGTCTGCACTCACATCTCTGCATTTCTGTCACTGAGGACAGGACATGAGCAGTGCATTTCCTGTTCCTGCTGACCAGAACTGGGAAGTGCCTTGGGAATGTAGTGGTTTGCTCTGGTCCTTACCTGAGCTCAAAAGATTGGCACCCCATGCCCACCATGAGATGGTGCTGGCTATGTAAACAAGTGACAACCAGAAGCAAAGCTGGAGGCAAGAGAAGAAAGATTTACACAAGGTCTAAAACAATCCAAAACCAATCTAGTCCTTGTCAGATGGTGTTGTAAATATGATTAGTTAAATGACCTCAATCTCCTTTTTTTTTTTTTCCTCCTTCTGTGTGGGAGGACTCACACTGATATTTCTGGTGGCTTCTGTTGTGTGACCCCTTTTAAATCTGGGCAGCTCTTGGTAAGCAGACACCCCACTGAGCACGTGCTGGTTGTGTCAGAGCTGGCTCTGGCAGTGGGACATTGGATCCTGCTAAATACCATGAAACCTGGTTTTCTGCTGTCTGAATCTTGGCATGAATCTTCCAGCTTTCTGTGGACGTAGTGCCCTCTGTCTGGGGGAGAGTGAGCCAAGGAGCAGGGAATGGACAAGAGAATAAATACAAGTTTTTCTGCCTGGTCTGGCAGCTCTGAAAGAGTTAACCTACCTGTTTATGTTCTCATAATGCTAGCTGTTAGGTGAAAAATTAATTTCCAAGTCTGGTGTACCAAGTTCACTGCTTTAATTCTGAGTTAATTCTGTCTGCATAAGTACTAGGATAATGTATCACTTACAGCAAGTGCTATGTTGTGAAATGGGCCTTGAGGAACACCAGGAAAGGGCAGATTTTATGCCAAGAATTTGAACCCCTGGTTTATTTGTTAGGCAGCCTGCTCTTTTCCCAGATCTGTTCCTCTGGAGTGCCCTGTGTCCATGGGGACAGGAATTCCTGGCACTGGTGGGTTATTCTGCTGAGACTGGGTGCAGTGATTGACTTGTTGCTGTAGTCAATGAACCACTGGCTTTTGGACCGGTGTTTGTTAGTCTTAGGGTGCTCTGTTGGCAGTAGAGAGAAATCCATAGGCAGTGAAAGAAAAATGTTCAGGGGGTGGGCTTTTTGTCTGCTTGTTTCTGGTTCTTGGGCTTTCCTCTGAATGCCAGCCACTTCGTTGAGAGAGCCTAAAAATACCAGAAAGTATTTTCAGCAGGTTTTCAAGCTTTTCCCAAGAACTGTGGAGCTAGAAGCAACATTACTTATTTTTTATTTCTGACATATCCAAATCCCCTTTCTGCACCTCTAAATCCCCAAGGAAAGGATTCAAAGAACAGGGCAGATACCATCCACCTGCTATGGAGTGTTGACTAGACAGGGCTGTTTAGGGAAGGTGTGAACGTCTCTGGCCTTCTTTCTGAATGTTGGTTGGGCTTTTGCATGCAGCCGTTGCCCAAGCATGACAAATCCACTGCTGAGTGCTTTTGGAAGCACCACCCTGCCTGCTTTTCACATGCAATTCACTTCCAGGCAGCCAGCACTGAAGGGGATTTGGCAGGGTTCTGCTGAATGCCTTTGTTGGCTCAACATATTTCCACTGCTGCTCAGGACAAAGTAACAGAGTGGCAAGATTGAATTTGTCCAATTGCCTCTATATATAGAAAGGGTAGACAAAACCAAAATGCAGCTGCTGCATACTGACATGAGAGGGGGACTGAGGGTGTGAAGTGGCCTGCTGGTGTGCCTCCCAGCCTTGGGGAAAGCTGAGCTGTCCATTCTGCATCCCTGGTTCTGACAGATGGGTACCATCCCCCAGATAGAAGTTGGCTCTGTGTACCTTGAATGGTTTGGTTGTTACATGCCTAAAGTGTGCTTTTTCTGGTGCTTTTCTTGGGCGTGGTGTATCTGCCTAGAAGGCAGATTTCAAGTTAAGTTCTTAGCTTCCTGGCAGAGGGAATGTAAGTCACATTTTTACTGTATTGCAAACATTTCTGTTGTTGTTTTTTTTTTTTTTTCCCTATGATTCTTAGAGAAGCACTATTTATTGAAAGGACAGGTGAGCAAAGTGGCTGAGGGTCCTAGTGCTTTATGAATTGTATGATAGCAAGAGAGCAGTGGACAGGTTACTTGGAGCAGAACTGTGTGACTCAGTCAATTAATAATGAAGCTACATGAAGATGCAGTTGGTTTTACTAAATTAATGGTGATCCCTGGCTGTCTGTGCTGGACACTCACTAGAATGACTCTCTTCCCCTGGTATCTATACTGGAGACCAGCCTTGAATCACAGGCTCTTGGGGACAGCCCAAATGAAGGAGTGTGGTCTGGGTGGGGAGGAGCCTTGACAGCCTGGTATGGTCCCTGCACAACAAGTAGGGATTGTACTGAGACAGCAGAATGTGGAGGAACAGCATCCCTGCAGGGACATCTCTTGAATTTGTACAGAGAGGAGGGAAACTTCATTGAGAATTTTGTTTCTGTCCAAGCCAGAGCTTAGAAGCCTTCTCTAATGAACTGGGCTTCATACATGTGCTGCTTTGAATGTATTCTGTCTTTATTGCCAGGAAAATTTCTGACAAAACAGTGTTTGAAGTAGATCAGAGCTTCATTGTATTTGTGAAACAATTGAGCTGTTGCAACAGGAAATGACCAGAGCAAATAGCCAAGGCTTGTATCTCTCTGAAGTGAATGAGCCCTTCCCTTCCCGTTGTGTCTGTCAGGAATATTTGTCTTCACTCTGGGCAATGTGGCCAGGCCATTTGGTGAAGTGTGTATGCTTGCCTCCCTAAAGTTTGTCAAATATTAATTTGATTACATTCCAAGATCTGCAAGGGGAAGGTGTAAAATGAGGTTTTCCTGAATCAAATTAAGTGGCAGCAATTGGAAATTGATGCAGTTTGGCATCTGTGTAACAAGGTGCTCTGCATTAATTTTGATGGTTTGTGCCTTCTCTTTGGGTCCCCGCTGTGTCTGTGAATGGCAGAGGGTGTATTATTAGAGAAGAGACAACCAGGATGCCTTTATTTCCTTCCTTCAGGAATCCAGTAGCATTTATTGGTACAAATCAACAGGAGAGCTGTGCAGCTTGTGTTGGTTTGGCTGTATAAAAAATACTGCCCTGACGAGTGCTGCACAAGTGTGTTGATCCTATCAGCTTTTGAGGCTCTCCCTTTGGTTTCTCTTGAGGTTTTTTTACTGAGCTCTTAGTTATCCTTAATTTTCATCTTCAGCCAGAGGGAGTAGGTGATGTTGAAACAGCATCTTTTGTGGCTGCTTTTCCAGCTGTACTGTGTTCGTGGTATTTTGATGGCCATCTGCAGATTGGCCTGTCTGATTTACCATTTTAAGCATCTTAATTGACCTTAAATGCTTCTAATTTAGAAATAGAAGTAGGTGGAAGGCTCGAGGGGTTTTTGAGCCTGCCCTGAACATCAGGAGAAGCTGCCTGTTGCTTCCTCATCCACGCTTTCCTACACACTCTGCTGCACTAATAATTGATTGCAGGTGAATCCCTCTGATCTTCCTGCCCTGTTGATGTGCCTTCATGTCTGTGTCGTGCCAGTCAGCTTGCTCTGCCTTTAGTAAAGAGACTTTGCCTCAGCAGAAAAGCTTGAGACACGAGGGTTAATTTACTGGCCTGTATTATTCATGGCATGAAAACAAATGGAGAATTTATGTTGGGGGATTTTTACATGTCTGTGCTTCTCTGCTGGTGATTTTATTTTTAACCTCAGCTGTAAACCTCTTGTGCCTAGCCCCCACCTTTTTTTTTTAATCCCATCTCTCAGAATTTGGAATCTTGTCATCAACATCCCCTGCTGTTGTGTATATTTATTACTGCACAAATAAAATAGGAGCTGTGGCTTGAGACCTTCTGGCTTCCTGGAATTAAAGCAGAAAATCCTAATTCAGTTGCTGTTTCTCCATGTCTGTAGCCTCTTCACAGATCCCTTGCCCATCAGCAGGCTCCCTGCCCTTTTCTAAATGCCCTGCAGCATTAATCCATGTTCTCAGCAGGATCTGCCATTCATCATTTGAGACTCCTCACGTCTACAGTTATTTAGTCTCCTGGGTGAGGCTATTAGGCCAGCTCAAACCTGAGCATCAGATCCCACTGCAGTGAAGCTCAGCCCTTGGAAGGGCAGAGCAGGATGGAACCAGGTCAGGGACAAAATGGCAGCAGGTTAAAATACTGTATATTCACTGTGGCACAGGGCTGGCTTTTCAATCTAAAGCAAGCTGCAGGTTCTCATTGTCTTTGCTGGTCCAGCAATTTAAAAGTGCCTCTGCTCTTCAGAGCTACTGTGAAATAGAAGTGCTAATCCCTTTCCTTCGTTGTCAGCTGCTTCATGGATTGGTTTCTTTCTCCCCTACAGGCCAGCAGCCCACAGGATCTCCGCCTCTTCTATGAGAAAAACAAGATGCTGATGCCTAAGTAAGCATTTTTCCAGTGTCAATGTTTGTAGGCACTTGTTTACTCTGTGTTTACAACTGTCCTTGCATGCTCCTGGCTTGTCACTTGGGGAGGTGACTAAAATATTTGGCCACCTGCCTTTCCCCATTCCTTAAACCAGCGGTGACGTGGCCCAGAGAAAGTCCAACGGCACCAGCTGCCCAGGTTGGGGTGTTCTATCTCTCTGCAGACATTGTTGTTTTCCTACACTGCAAAAATTCAGGAGATTTAGTGGTTCCAAGAGCCAGGTAGAGGTCCTGTCCCACACGTGGCTCCCCTGAGGCTGAGAGCCTCAGGAAGAACTCAGGGCAATTCTGGGATCGTGTGAGCAGCCAAGCTGCAGCCTCTCCTGTAACCTGCCATACCTGACTGCAGATCACATTCCCATTTCTCACGTGTCAGGGCAGCAACTGCTTGTGTCCCTCCTGCTATTAGGGGGAAATTCTATAACCTCCCTGGAAATGGACACTGCTGCAGTTTCCAAGGGGAAGAGAACTGCTCTCGTCCCAGCGGGGTGTGTGTTACCTCTGCTCAGTGCTGTGATTTGTCAGAGTATTTTGGTTTTGTTGCTGTGGTCTTTCCTTTTGATCTCTGAGCTCTTAAAGCAGAAGCTCATGCCTGCTCTGAAAACCTCAGCCAGGTACAGAGACAGGACTGAAGTTCCAGATTATATATCCAAAATTTGGATGGCCTTTTTTAACCAGAAAGTTATCTCCCAGTCGGCAGAGCTGCTAATGCAGCCACATATGCAGGAAGTTCATTGGATTGCTGTACATGGATTTTTCTTTTCCCTTATCAGTTCAGACAGCTCCAAGAGATAACTGGAGGGAACCATCAAGAAGCTGGAGCTCTTATCAATGACTTGTGATATGCAGTTCATTTCCCTTTAAGTATTTCCTCTTTTTGATTTGAGAAGGCAGAAATCAGGATTACCTCTGGGGCACCTGGCTTGAACTGAAGGGGTGTGATGGAGTAAAGCACCCAAGAAGAAACAATTTAAAGAAAAAATGCAACTGCATAGTTGGAACCAGTCTGTGTGAGCAGAAAGTAGAGCTTCTGGTTTTCCTACTCAGCCCAAAACATAGCTGCTCACCTTTGAGGTAGTCTCTCTTACTAAATGAGAAATTAATCCATAAAAGGAGTAAGTTTTCTTGTGTCAGTCCCACTGCCCTGCTGTTGTTTGGCTCATGGTGCAGGCGAGAGGAGAAATGAAACTCAGCTGTAAGAGGAGAGCATGTCTGTTCTTGTAGGGATTAGTCCTGAGTCCTTCACACAGCCTGCATTTGACATTTTCACTTATCTGCACTTTTGAACTACCAAACTCCTCCAAAATTCAGACCCAAGCCGATTGTTTCTGTCACTGTGGAAGTCAGGTCTGAACTGGCCTTTGTGTAAATGGCAAGTCCCTCTTTCCAGAGTCAGTTTATCTCTAACATGGGCTGCAATCTGTGCTATTCCTGAGTAAACATGAATAAACTGCTTGAGAGCCCTGCCAGCACAGGATGAAACACAAAACTACTCCAGAGACCTCCTTCTCAGACTGCAGCAGTGCCAGGATTTGGTTTCATTTTCCTTGGGGCTGTGCAGGCTGGCACACACTTCCATGCCATGGCCAAGCAAAGTGTTTTGGGAATGGAGTGGGGAAGCAGCCCCTGCCTGCACTGCTGCTGCTGGCAGCGGTGGAGATGCTGTCCTGAGCATTCTGGGGAGCCCATGGCAGGAGCAGCCCAGAGGCCTCACAGTTTTAATAGTGCTGATCTAAATCATTAACATTCATTGTGCTGATTTGCATGGCAAAGTACATGCCAGGTCATGGGGGCAAGAAGGTAGATTTGTTGCTCATATTTAAAAATATGGCCTTAGAAAATAATACTGAAGAGTAGCAAAGCTTGATGCTTCAGACTTGGGAGGTAAGAGGAGACAAACAGGCTGTTAATCTGCACCCTCTGCATCCTGTGTTGTGCCTCTGAAGTTCATGACTGCTTCTTGGTTTTAAAACCACACCAAGGCCAAAGTCATAGCTGGGAAATGGGCTCATTTTGGATGAGAGCTTTATGTGTCACAGATAAATAAATGATGATGATAACACTGTGGGGCTGCAGGACTCCAGCACTAAGGCATTTTTCAGGAGGCTGCTCACTGTGGTATCTTTGGGTTATTCCATTACATGGTGTACTTCCAAGGGACACCTCTTTTGATTGGGAGGCTCAACCTGAGCCACAGTCTAACTGCATTTCTTCTACAGTCCTGGTGGCTTCCTCCTGTGTCAACCTGAGAAGGTGCACAAAACCATTCCAGCACCAGAGATGGAAAAGCAACTCCTCTAGTACAAACAAGGATGAGGGATGCTTGCCATCATTCTCTATTTTAGGAATTGCTGGGTTCAAATTCCTGCCCCAGCAAGGCCTACAGCCTCACAGAAAAATAACTGGGTGGTAGTGAAATGTGTAAGCACATACCTTGCCTCCCATCTCCTGTTTCACTGAACAGGAGTCTGGTAGTGCTAGCCTAGCACCTTTTTCCCCCCTGCTTTTTGGGCTAACTTCTGTTTTACCCCTGTCTGTGGCAGGGTGTGTTGGTGAAGATGGTGTAGGAAGGGCTTTTTCTCCCAGTGTTGGCCAGACTTGGCCTTAGGGGGGTGAGTGATGCCAGAACCACTTGCAGAGCCACTGGGAGCTAAAATTACTGTTCTGGGCACACATGTCATTACCTCAGCTGACCCAGCATGGGGAGAGGGGAAAGCCTGGCAGAGCGTGAGGGCCATGCTGGGAACAGCCATGATAAACAGAGTTAATACTGAGAGGAGCTGCAGCCACCCACGCTTCATCAGGAGAGCTCTGCACCAGCCCAAAGCCCCCAGCAGCACTTCTGGGCATGGGGGGAAGTCAGTAGAGCTGAATCCACTTATGCAAGAGCTGAACTCTGCTTTCCCTGCCTTAATCCATTCATTTATTCCCTGCATTTTTCAATTTGCAGGGGTTATGAAGAGCTGCCCTGGCCTCTCCCCCATCTGCTTATGGGGCAAGGGAGAGCACAGTGCTTTACCAGCTCTTTTGTATTGCAAAGGCTGTTGAAAAGAATATTTTCTTCCTAACTATGCTGAAAAGTGGGGTAATAACTGCATGAATTTTAGCTTGCTGAGGTGGCAGTTGCTCACATCTTACTGGCCTTTGATTAATATATGCTGTATATCAAGGAAGCAAACAGAAAAGGTTATTTGCTAGTCTTACATAAGCTGCACTGAAAAATAAATGCCTTAATAAAATGGTAGTAATTGGTGATATATTTCACCCCCAGCATCTTAATTGGAAGGTTCCCCCTGGAAACTGCTTTGTTCTAGTGATCTTATTCCCATTAGAGCAAGAAGGAGTGATTTTATTTATTAAGTGTGAAATACTGGTAGTGCAATGGGCTTAGTTTAGAACCAGAGGGATGGGACTGTGAAGGGAAGGGTCTGTAGGTGCTCTTGGGAAAGGCCACTAGAGCAAAATCAGCTGTAGCCTGAACAATGGCAGTGGGGACTGAAAGCCAGAGATGAAAAATAGAGACATTTCTGATCAGCCTCCCTCCAGTGAGCTCCTGGTGTTCCTGGCCCAGCAGGCACAGAGTGAGTCTGCATTTGCCAGTTACCTTCCTGAATATGTAAAAGCAGTTTAAGTAGACCACAAGCCTCTCTTACTTTGCTTTTGTTTTCAATCCTAGCATCCCCAGGGAGACATCAAGCCACCTGAGGCAGCTCCTGCTGGGCCTTCTGCAGCGTAATCATAAGGACCGCATGGACTTTGGTAAGGCTTCCTTCCACTTTGAGTTCTGCTCTCTCTCTGTGTCTTTTGGCCATGGACAAACCTCTCTACTTTTGGGTGGTGCTAGGAGAAGCATCCAGACACCTGGATTTCACCTGTGCCTGGAGGGTTGCCTAGTCTCAGGGGGTTTAGTTTATGTGCTGGAAAGGTCAGTGCTGATTTCAGTACAGTTTTGTAAACCAGGGAGGCTTGGCACACCTTCAGCATATGTTTTTTACTTGTATTCCCTGTCCTGGCTTCTGTTTTTATAATCTCTCTGAACTGTGGTTAAGTGTGCTGCTAGGTAAAATGTGTCTTGTGCATCTGTGCTTTTCTGTCACAGTTCCTTCCCAGAGCTGCAAGCTGCACTGATTTATTGAATAATCCAGTCACTACCCTCTGTTTCTCAGGGTTTGCTGTGATAATCTGAGTCAGGAGCTGTAGCTGCCTGCAATCCCTTCCCACAGTTTCTCTGGAAGGAAGCCTTCTCAGGTCCTTCTCACGGCTCAAGCTGGCAGTCTCTAAGCCTTTGTCTCAGTCTCCTCACTTGGCTGACACAAGGATTTCCCTTTTTGTCTTAATTCCTTCTAAATTGAGATCAATCATTGTGATCCCAGTGGTTCTGACTTGGCAGCATTGTACAGATGTGTTTTAGCTGAGCTCAAAGGTTTGAAGAGCTTCCTAGGAAAGCCATGCCTGGGAGGAAAGCAGACCAAGGTGGAGCCTTTCCTTGAGTCTCTGAAAGGACCAGATCATCTAAAGGCAAACACATCCTGTGTGTGTTCAGGATGTTGCTTTTCAGTCAGACTTGGGGTAAAATAGTTTGATATTTCTGGGGTTTGAGGGTTGGTTTTCTGTTGGGTTTTTGTTTGCTCATCTGCTCAGGTGGGTTGTTTCCTGCTGGGCAGCACGTGCTAGCTGATGAAGAAATTCTTTTGCACCTTGTTATTCTTTGGGATTAGAGATACCAGGAAAGCCTTTGTGGGGATGGTCAGCTGGGTAAGGAGCTGTGAATTAACTGAGGCTGATCACAGTTATCCAGTGACAAATGCAAAGGACTGGTGACTGGGGTGTAGAAGTGAGAGAATGGGCCTTTTGAAAAGTGAGCTATTGAAGCTCCTGGCAGACTGACTTGGATAGAATCACCTGGCAGGGTTGTTCCCTGCAGATCTTGTACCTGGGCTGTGAATCTCTACCTCTTCTATCACACTGCTGTGCATTGCAAAAGAAGGTATCTTTGAGGTTCTTGATTCCCTGCTGTCAGAAATTGTCTGGCAAACCTTTTTAGCCCCCATAAGCTGTTTTTGTACTGCTTGGGAGTAGGCTGCATGAGTCCATGTCTAACACTTGGAAATCTGAGGTAGTGGATTTTGATATCACTCTGGACAACAGTTACAGCCCATCTTGCAGTATTGAGATTATTCTTGCCCTTAATCACATATTTATCAATAAATTGGCATGTCCTCAGAGGAGAGGGTTTCCTGCTGCTCCTTGTTCCCTGAAGACCCTCTGCCTGGAGATGTCCCAGTGACCTCCACAGAGCTCCCCCAGAGTTTAGTTGAGTCATACAAGAGCAACTCATCAGCTTGAAACTTCATTTACTTGTTGTGTATCCCAGCTGCTCTTCAGCCAGGAACTGATGCTCTCTGCAATCTCAAGATTATCTAGAGGAAAACCAGGAGGGTTTCAAGTTGCAAGTTTCGTGCTGATGATTACAAGCTGGATTGTTTAAATTTTGCTTTGCAAGCACAGCTAATAAGCAGTTTGGAGCGGGGAGGGGGAAAAGTGAGAGAAATCATCATTTCCACCCCCTCAGTTGAGTCAGCTTGGCTGAGGGATGGTACCCTCCTCTAGTGCAGCAGGCTGAAAAACAAGCAGGAAAACCCCAGCAGCTGAGCAGCTCCCACAGGATGGGGGTGTTCTCCATCCACAGCAGATCTAATCTGTGAGATGCCAGCTTTCCCTGCCAAAGATTTCCATTCCTTGTCTTGGGCTAAGCTCCAGACCACTGCACTCTGGCTGCAGGACCCTGGCATGGCAGTACCAAGGAGAGGCTGGGAAGACAGGGATTGTTTAAAGTTAAAAAGCAGATAAACAAAAAAACCCAGTTACTACTTTCTGGAAAGCTCAGTTGCCAAAGAGGAGCTGTTTGCAGAAGAAGAAGTTTGTAAACCTTGGGTGTTGCAACAGGAAATCCATTCTGGGAAAGAGGCTGAAGCTCAGTAATCAGTGTTGATCCATGGCTGACGCTCCCAAAAGCTGAATTGCTGATTGTGATAGGAGAAGGCTCTGGCACAGAGCTGCAGTGAATCAGAGAGCAAGGAGCTGGGAGAAGTGGCTATTTGTGAGGACAGGCAAACATGTAGAGAGTCTTCAGCAATCCAGGACAGAAGCTTTTCTTGGTCTGGATCTGTAGAATGAATTCCCATAATGAGGGGAGGAAGCAGCAGTTGTGTTTGATGTGAAAGGGAGGGAGTTCTGGGGTGGCCCATTAAAAAATGTGTTTCTGCCCTCAGTGCATGATGGGTTTGGGTCTGTGTGTCATGGAAGATCACTGAGTGGAAGTCTTTTTGTCCATCATTCCTCTTCTGTGGAGTGAGTGGCAGTGCAATGTGATAAATACAGCTTTCCTGGATCCCTACAGTTAAGGTGATTCACCATCCTGATCAGCCAGGGATCCAATTAATTTCCCATCCTTTTATCATGAGCAGGTCCTGCATCCAGTCTCCAGCCTGTATTCTTGACCACTTCTGTATTCATCCACAGTCAGCCAGCTTCCATGGTTGCGTGGAAAAATCACTTTATGGCACTGTAACTTCCTATGCTTTAGCTGCTTTGTAAACTTCTTACAGTCATTTTCTTTCACTGAATATTGTTCTTGATTTTTTTTCAGATGAATTTTTCCATCACCCATTCTTGGATGCAAGTGCCTCTATGAAAAAATGTAAGTATTACATTTTTGATTACAACTCATTCTGAACCATGGCCTGACTTCCTTTGCTGCTAGTTCAAACAGAAAGAAAAAGACTGCTTTATGTTTCCTTAGTTATTTTTAGGCAGGGATTCAGTGTTTGTTTCTGTGTCATGTCCAGATTTTGCCATCAAAATGTATTTAATTTTACTGAGTTATCTTCAAAAGGATGATTAAGGGTTTTTTTAGGAACCTAAAGTAGAAGCAAATGTAGCTTTAAAATGCATTCAGCTGCTTTGTGTGAAGTGCTTGTAGGTACACAGGATTATGCATCATGGTCTTGCTTTTCATCCTCATCTGCCAGACCATTCAGGACAGTGAATGGTGGAAGTTGGCACTCTTGGCCCTGCTTGCCAGACTGGCTGTGCAAAAGCCAAATTTTGTGGTTACCAAATCTTGTTGCATCATTTACCTCAAAATTCTTGATAAATCTTGTTTTGGAAGGGTTATATTTGTTACTCTGTGGGAGCTGACCAAAACAAAGAGATTTCCATTGAAAATTCTCTCTTCCTCCTTTTGATTCAAAACTTTTGAAAAGCTGCAGCCACACATATTATGTTTCAGAGGTTTGTTTTCAGTGGAAAACAATTCAGAATTGCTTCTAGTGTTTGAGGCATCATAGTTCTCTGGCTTAGTGGAATTGTGTATGGTTGTCTTCTCTGGAGGGATTCTCCTGGACCTTTAATCTCTTGAGTAAATGACAGTGCCAAGAATCTTCATCAGTGACTAATTTGGGGTGTCCAGTGCAAGGTCTTGGAGGAAGCATGTCCAGCACAAACCCAGTTTCCCTCTTGGATGTGTGTCATGGGTGGACACTCCTTGTCTGATACCCACATCACTCCTGACACTCTCTTGCTTTCCCACTGCCTGAGTGGGATTTCTCAGTTGTCCCTGATGAGATTTTTACCTGTGCACTCAGGTGATCGTCCTGCAGGCAAGAAAAGACGCTTCTGGTTTAGGGGTGCTTTCAAAGCAGCCAGGGCCCTAAACCCACCTGTGCCAGCAGGATGTGGGGCCAGCCCTGGAATGTGGGGCAGGAAAGGACTCTGCCCATACAGGGCTGCTCCTAAGCCTGCCCATCTCCTGGCACCCGCTGTCCTGCGGCTCTGCGGGAAAAGCCCTTCGGAGTCTGATCCTCCTGTGGGCAGAAGATCCCCCCCTCAGGATGTTCTTGCATGCCCACCAGCTCATCTCCTGCCTCCAGCCATCCCGCTGCTTCACTGGCCAGGGCAGCAGAAAACCCCAGAAAAACGGGAGAGGGTTCTCCTGACTTGGCCCCAGTTTCCACCTTGTGCACACGTGCGGTGCAGGAACCAGAGGTGCCAATGTGAGCACGAGACTGTAGCTCAGCCTTTGCCCCCAGCTGCACCAAGGTTAATGGTGTGGGGTCAAGGACCAAGAAAAAAAGCCCCTTTACAGGTGGGTAAGGCCTATACAAACTGCAGACCTCTCTGTCGCCCTGCTGATCCTCCCCTCCGGACGTACACACACAGCCTGGAGTCCTCTCCAGGCAGGAGAGACTGCTACTGGCTTTGAAGACATCAGAGAAATACCTCCCCATTGCTGGAGATGTTCAAGTTGTGGTGCACAGAAATCTTCTAGTGGAGGAGAGAGTTCTTGTAGTCTGCTGTGAGGTCTCTGCTACTGCCAGATGCTGGTGATGGATTAGAGCCTCTGGGAAGTGTGGTGAAGAGCCTGGAGGAGAAAGGCTGCCTGTGGTCTTTTTGATTTCTGAATAGGAGAGAGAAGAGCCAGTGTGTCAGCAAAGGTTGGGTTATGGTGATCTCCATGAGAAGGACTCACCTGAGGTGCCTGGAATGCTGCCTAGCATGACAGGGTGCCTGACCCTCGCTCAGCTGTAGCTGAAGTTGGGAAGGCTGCAGTTCTCAGGGGGATACTCTCCTGACTCCATATGCAGAGCTAGGGTGAGTCCAAAACCTTACTGTGCTTCTTCATCTCAGCGAGTGGCTCAGCATCACGAGTGTAGGAAATACCAAAGAGAAGAAGATCTGCATCTGAAGCATGGTGGTTGTGCTCAGACTGAATTAGAGCCCTCAGCCTACAGTGGAGAACTGGAGGAGGAACCTTGTCTTCTTGCTCTCCTTGAGAGCTTAAATAATATCCACTGACTAAGTCATTCACATCTGAGGTTTTTTAATATAATGTAACTTTGGAATTCTGAAGAACTGTTGAATCCTCAGAAGCAGATCATTCTCCAGGTAGATAATTTCAAAGCTGCTAAGGCAGGGGGATCTGCCTTGTTGAAATACATTTACATGTTTTTCAAGATGTTTCATCGAAATCAACATTTCTTTCAATAAGACATTTCTGACAAGCACCTCTTCTTCACTGCTGTCTCAAGGGATGGTTGTTCTTATGTCCCTCCTCTCATCTCCCTCCCTGGAGAGTGTGTTCAGGGCACTTGGGCTTTGTTAACTTAGATGGTGTACTTTATTTTTTTGTTTGTTTATTTATAATTTATTTTATATTACGGGTTTTGTACCTGTGACTAAGCATGTACTTTAGATGTGTAAAAATTAATTAATAAAGTCTTTGAAATGCTGTGTCTAGTCAGACTGGTGTCTGTCTGTAGCCAGGTCTGATCAGCATATGGTGTGGGGCCATGTGTTACAGTAATAACACACGAGAAGGCATAATGAGATGCTTGTGCAAGTCTTCTCTCAGTAAACACATTGTAATTGGTACCCGTGCAGAATATTTTGGAGGTTTTTCTGCTCCTGCCTTTAATGAATGGGAAGCTGCTGCCTCCTTGACTCTGAGTTAAGAGAGCATTGAAAGGTGAGCAGTTATGGTTCAGAAGTGCACGGGTGGTTCAGTGTCTGACATACCTGTCAGGCTTAGCTTGACTTTTGCCATCTTTATAATCTTACTGTACATTAAATGCTCAGGTGAAAACTAGCAAAAAATCCCTGTGATTTCTGCATGTAAATATTTTAATGCTGCAGACTTTTAAACTCTAAAAAGCAGCTTATTTGGGCAAGTCATTTCAGAGTTTGCACTCAAGCTTTATTGCTTTGTCAGAGATTGCAATTAATGAACTTTTTGATGAGTGGTTTTAATTGAATCCAGATAATCAGAAAAGTGCATCTCTACAGTGTATGTAGAACTCAGATTCCAAATAAAATTTCCATAAAACTTGAAGGTCGGATATTTTTAGGACAGCTGAGCCTCTGGTAGGATGAGGTGTCAGAAGTTATTTTTACAAGTATAGGATCCAGTGTCAGGGTCCACACAGCTGGAGCACAGGCTTGCCTTCATGGCTCCCAGCTCTTCCATTTTGAAACCAGTTGGCATTGGTTACACAATGTGCAGGATGACTGTTTTGTTGCTGGAGCAAGTTGGAGAGGACAATTATGAAAACAGACTTATTTACATTACAATTACAATCCAGCAATTTCTGGATTTGGGTGGGGGCCTACAATTCATGTTAACATTCCCCACATTCAGACTCAACCAAAAACATGATGAGCCAAGTGTTTGCACCCTTTTTAATTTTGAATTGGGAGTGCCTGGGTGTGTGGAGGAGATGGAAGCAGGCATCTTGCTTTCAAGCTGGCCTACATGGCTGTCACTGAAAACTGCCCCAACAGGGATGTGGAGGTCAGAGAGGGTTTGTCAGAGCCAAACCTCATGGTTCTACATGCATCAAAGTCTGTTTGGAGTGTCAGGACCTTCTGAGTTGGAGCTCAGCATTACAGTGTGAATTTGGGAGTTCAAAGGGATTTAAATAAGAACAGTGATTAATAGAGGCTGTATCTAAAGGAATGCTTCATGCAGCTGAGTTTGAGTTTCAGATGATCATGGCAAAGTCTGCCAGCTTGTCTTCTCTCCTCATTAATGAAAAACTGTCTGAAGCAAATAGTCAAAAATAGAAAAGTCTCAATTCTAGCCAGGTTTAAATCAATAATCACAGAACCAAAATAGACTGGAGGGGACCTTGTGAGAGAACTGGAATGACTCTAACAAAAATTCTAGTTCCAGGAAAAATGAATGGTGATGCAAGTCTTGTGGATACAGTAGAGAATTCACTTACCTTTTTTTTAAAAGCATCCTTCCTTAACAGGAAGGTCTGTGTGTACATGGGTGGATTGTTCTGTAGCAGCTGGCAGGATAAATAAGGGGGGGTGGGGGTGGAGACCTTTCTTTCCCTCTTTTCTAGTATTAAGTCTCTAGGAAAGGTCCTAGGGATTGCTCTGCAGGCTCAGTGGGAGGACTGTGGAGATCAAAAGCAGTGTGGGATAGAGGCAGGACAGAGCTCTCCATTTTACAGGCAAGTTCTCAGGCCTCTGTGTGTGTTCCCTGAGCATGGGGAGGGGAAGCAACTGTGCTGGCTGTGGGCAGAGTGGCTCTCCATGCCAAGCCCCTGCCCGACCTCCCAGAACACCCATCCTCGGGATACCTCCCTCCCCTGCTCCTGTGCTGGAGCCAGGGCAGTTACAGCAGCACAGCCCAAAAAGGGCACTGAATCTAGTGCAGAATAGATGCAGAAGCTACAAAGTGTGTCCAGCCCCCTGCAGCCATCCTGCTGCAGATTCCTACCTGTTAATGTTGCCAAAGGCTGGAGGAGATCACTGTGACCCTGCTTAAACTGTTAAAGTGGTCAATTGCTTATATTAAAATAGGTATTTTAAGTCTACACTGCTTTGGCTTCTCGGTCTTCTTGCTGGATCTTGTTACATCTCTCTCAGCTCGAGGAATTCAGTGTCTCAGTGACTGTTCTCTTTGTGATAAAAGGCTCTGGTCCAATCATCCTTTGACCTTCTTTGATAGGCTGCATGGAAAGACTTCCTAAAGCCTTTTATTAAAAGGCAGATTTTCCCATTCTTTTATCATTAGAACACTGTTTCAACAGTTAATTGCAGAGAGATGGACTTTTATTTTTCTAGCCTGTTGAATAAATACTTTGTAGTACCTAATGTGATTCATGACAGAGGTAGTTTTACTTCAGACAGAAGCATTCTTCTTCTAGGTGTTATTAATCTCCCATGTATTGGGTATGGAGTCATTAGTACAGGTACTGTTAATGTAGAAATTTGATAGAAGGTGCTAATTCTCTGCCAGCATAATGGAAGAGCAGCAAAGTGTTCCTCTCCTCAATTAAGCATTGTCTCTGATCTCAATCTTAAGAAATTCAAATACCAAAATGGTTCCAGTGTAAAATCTGACTTCAGGCTGCCTTGAAGTGGGGATTTTGGGCTCTTCTGCTCTGTTCAGTCTTGTGCAGATGGACTGGGGAATTTGAACCACTAACTACTTCAAAGTCCTTTGAAGAGCCATTGTTACCTTTGACTGTCTCCCTGCTTGGCTGAGCTGAGCTCTTTTGTTAGTTACTGAACCCCACTTGCATAAGTCATTGGAGTTAAAAATTTTTCTCCTGTGATGCTTTAATCATCTTTTCTGCCTGAAGGTCAGTGCTAACCAGGCCTTTCAATGTAAGCTTTAGGTCTCTGTGAGGGTTACTAAGGCCAGTGCAACAATGAAGTAAATAAAATTGGCAGTTCCTATACTGAGCAATAAAACAAAAAGAAGGGATGCAGGAATGGCCTGTGCTGTGGAAACAATTTCTGTACAAAAATATTAAATGACCAAAACATGTTTAACTTGCAGAAGTGACCAAGTTGAGCTATAGAAGCAATGCACTGTTTCCTTGAGGAAACCCCCCTGAGGGTTTTTTGTTAGGTTTTGGGGTTTTGCTGGGAGCATATGGCCTGGGATGCCCGAGGGGCTGCTTGGACAGCAAACACACAGGCTTTGAGTAGGCATGTGTTTGCCTTGGCACAGACCTCCCAGTATTTGATGTATGTGTGCCAAGGCACGAGGTCTCGCGGAGAAGAATCTGTCAGGGTCTAGCTCCTGACTTCTGCCCCAGACATGAGCAACTCAGTTCACTTTTCTGTTTCTCTTTCCCTGCATTTGCAAAGATGCTGTGGAGGCTTTTTAGGATAAAAACCATCTTGCTGCCTGGGTAGGTCAGCTGTTGAGTGGGTATCTGGCCTTGGTCAGGAGTTCTGAGACCTGTGAGAGTGTGCATGGAGGAGTGGATGGATGTGAACCACATAGCTGAAGAGAATGCTGATTTTCTTTTGTTCTCCTTTAGCTGACCACATGTGATACATGAAATACATGATGGTGCATGAGATAAACATGATGGGAAAAGACAAAGAGAACTTTTTATTATTGCTTGGCTTTGTTTTAACCACTAATTTTGGTTTCGTATCTTGCTGGTTTTAGCTGCTTCCGTGCCAATGCCTTCTTATCCCAGTTCTGGCTCTGGTAGTTCCTCCAGCAGCTCTTCCACTTCCCACCTGGCATCACCTCCTGTAAGTACAGCTCAGAGGATGCTCTGTTTGTGCTAATGGTTTCCCTGCTTGAGTCTTTGAAATGAGGTTTTGCTCTCTTCTGGTGCAAGTCACTGAACACTAATTCTGGTTGGGTTTGGTGCAATGTTCTCTCCAGTTTAGAGTTTGGATCCTGAAGGTTGGCTTGCACTCCCCAAGACATATTTCAGTGTGCTATTGCCTGTTGGATGAAAAGCCTTTATGAAAGAAGTTGGTACACAGCACTAGCTTGTCTTGGCAGAGATGGGAAGCTCCTTGGAACCCAAACCAGTTGCTAATTCAGGGTATAGCTCCGCTTCCTTGGCTGCAGGTTCTGTGTTTTCAAGCAAAGTCTCTGCAGCCTGAGAGTATATCCAACCTCCTTCTGACCAGCATGCCCAGGTACCACAGAGGGACATTCAGCAAAGCTGGTTTTGCTCAGACCAGACCTGTCACAGTCCAATGGTCTTGTGAAAGATGATCTGAACTGGTGGGTTTTCTCTCTGGTTACCTGAAGTGATGAAAACCTTTCTGCTGGAGGGTCAGAATTAACTGACCAGTGAAGTGACATTCCTCCAGCTTGCTGAACTGAAAGCATTTTTTTGAAGGCTCTTGGTGAAAGCTGCCTTTGACTTTGAACTCAGGAATGCTGGTGGTGTGATGGGTAAGGGAAAGGAGAAGGATAGGATTTTTTCATCCCTGGCATGACTGCTTTTTTACTTTGTTCTCTGAGTTTCTCTGGGCCAAAGTATCTCAATTTGGTGTGGAAAAGGCTGAGGGGCTCTAGCAGAAGTTGATGTAGGTGCTCGTGGTGTGAGCTGGACACAAAGGACAGGTCTACTCCCCTCTGAATGTTTCATAACTGTGTCCCTGAGAGCTTCTTCCCTGCAGTCTGAAGTAGAGGGTGGTTGGCTGAGGCCCTCCTGGCCATAAGACTTCAGGAATGAGCAGATGGTGTGAAAAGCAGACTCACTTTCCTGAGCTTTCCTGGTCTGGGAAGCTTAAGGATGGTACAGAATCACTGCCAGACTGGGAGGGGGTCCCATGTTAGAGGTTTGCTGCACCTCTCCTGCTCTGCCTTTAGAGGTTTTGCTGATGGAGGTGTGCTGGCTCAGTCTGGGAAAAATGCCATGTCTGCAGGGCAGAGTTCACAGATTGGGTGGAAAAGAGACAACTTTGACAGCTGAAAAATTCCTTCTGCCTGTGTGAACTGCGTGTGCAGCGAGAGGGAGTCCCCACTGGTGCAGCAAGAGAGTCTCTGGAGGGTGAACAAGGTCTTAATGAGGCCCAAGTGAAAGCTGCTTCAAGTCTTTCTCAGCCTGGAAATGCATTAGGATAAAGATTATGATCTACTCTGTGGGCAGTTCAGCTGCCTTAAAGCTTTCTTAAACCATCCAGCCTCCTCCATCTGTCTGCAACTCAAGGGGATTTGTGGGACTGTTCATCATTTAGCTGAAGGAAGCAGGAAAACTGGACTTTTTAGGGACTGTCCTGCCTCTGACAGCTGCGAGCTGTTTATCTGCTGAAAGTTTAGTCTCCTTTGGGCCTTTCTTTAGCTCCTTAGCAGCAGTACAGCAAAACAGGGTGGTCTTGGAAGTTCAGGAGCACTTATCTCTATGTTACCAAGTGCTGCAAGTGCACAAATAGAGACCAGATGGTTCTATGTTTAGGAACAAAACAGAAAAAAACATAACCCTAAAGAACAACCAAAAGTATCTTTGAAAGGTCCTCCTGGATTTCCAGCTATAGTAAAGTGAGTTGTTAGAAAATGCATGGTTGATCCAGAAAGCCTCAGCAGAGGAATGCAATACCTCAAGTAATTTTTTCTTATCTGTGGAGCATCAGACACACTGTAAGTATGTTCTGTGTAACAAAAGATGTGCTGTTCTGACAGGGACATAAAAGGCTGTTCCTTTTCAGTGAACTAAACAGCTGCTTCTAGCAAACCATCAGCCCTGGTTTATCAGCAAAATGTTGTTTGTAGCCTTGTACAGCTCAGTTTAAAGGATGGAGCAGAATGATGAAGTAGCTGTGCTGAAGCCAGTGTTTGTTTTCTCCTTGAACTAGCAGTCCCTTGGAGAGATGCAGCAGCAGCTGCAGGAGAAGGCGCTGGCATCTCCTACCCAGGATTCTCCTGGGTTTCTGCATGGATCCAAGGACTCTGCAGGAAGCAGCAGCAAGAATTCCTCCTGTGACACAGATGACTTTGTCATGGTCCCAGCACAGTTCTCAAGTAAGGTGGTTTCTGAAAATGCTGGTGTTCTGTGCAGAGTGGGGTATGGATGTTAAGAATAGATATGGGAAGGTTGAAAGGATGATTAAAACTGTTTTGACTGAACAGTAGGTAATGGTTTTGTTCTCAAGCTGGCAGAGACATCTGGCTCACTGGCTAGTTTCATAGGATATTTCGTAATTACCTTTAAAGACAGGATTTGAGAGTAAAGATTATGTGAGGACCTCAATAAGAGATTGAACCTGGAAATCCAACTGGAAAAGAAGATAAATAGGCTCACAGGGAAAAGTCTTTCTCACACAGAAGCTTTTACCTTGTTATCCTGTCTTCAGTTTCCCTCAGCATCACAGTCCAAGGCAAGATTTCAGCCATGGATTTTACACTTAAAAAAAATCCCCAAGGAAAACTAAAATATGTTAGTTTTTTCTTCAAACACTCTAAATTTCATCTTAGCACCTTTTTATGTTTATGCTTTGATAGGACTTGCTTGAAAATACAAATGTATATAGGGCCTCAGTTGATCCACATGCCTAAGTATGTTCATGCACAAGTCCTTACTTAACCAGCAGAACTTTGTTCAGCCTTGCCCATGTGTGATGCTTTGCTGAGTTGGAACTTGGTGATAAAAGCTGTGATGCCTCCTTTCACAGTTGCACCACTTGTATTAGAACAGGAATTTGGAGGGGTAGAACTGTAATCTCTGAAAGATCTCTTCAATCCTTATGAGAAGGAGGAGCTTGTGTTTCCCTGGAATCAGTCATGGGGCCAGTATGCACTTGCCTGGTGCTGGTCATGTTCCAGTGTTCAGATGTTTGTTGTGTATCCAACTGCCAGCTCATTTGGCTGCCCTGGATTTTTGCTGTGGAGGACAGGGATGTTCCAAGGCCCTACAAGCAGCATGTACCACTTCTACACAGCAGCCAGTGACTTGCACCAAGTGGACATGGACCTGTTGCCACAAATGATTCTGTAAGGTTTTGGCCCCTTTTCAAGAGGACTTGCTTTCAGCCTAAATTTTTCTAACACCTCAGGGTGTAAGAGATCAGCAGCATCCACCATGAGCTTCAGCTTCAGCCCACATGTGTTTTGCAAAACACTGACTTCAGGAACAAGCAGGCTTGGGGGAGCAGGAAATTCTACACAAAATCTCAATTGCTATGAATGTATAAAGATTTTTAAGAAAATTTTCTTGAATTAACCTTTTTCTGCACTTCCTTGTCCCTCAGGTGATTTAACTGCTGAGGCTGCAGGAGGGAAACCAATCCAGGACAGCCTGATGTACAGTGGGTAAGACCACCAAGGCACCTGAAATGGTCCAGCCACAGGAGCCTACTGGGTGTTTGGGACTGTGGGATTCTGGTGGGTGGGAGGGAAGATGTTTCTGAGTTAGCCTTTTTTCCAGGGCTATCACCTGCCTGGTTCTGACCATTTTCAGTTTCCTGTGGTGGGAGCAGCATGACAGTCTCCAGAGCTCCCACAGCTGAGGTGCTGGGCAGACACAGCTCTGTTGTTGTGTTTTGTAGGAGGGAAACAGGGTTGTTTCCCAGGCTCTTGATAGCTGGGTTCTTTCTGTTTTCCTCAGGAGTTCCCTGGTGACTTCAGCAGGCTTGGAAAGCCAGGGAAGGACACCATCTCCATCACCCCCATACAGCAGTTCTCCAAGCCCATCTGGGTAAGAAAAATTGTTTGGTGGTGTCTGTGCAACACTGAATAATTGAACACCCATTGACTTCCAGGGGGGATTTTACTGCTGTTGGTGTGCTGGGCAAGATCCACATCTCTCCTCTTAATTAAAGGGTAGCAAGAAACACCCAGGAGAAACTCCCCAGCCTTGGGCACTGATCAGTGCCAACTACAGAGCCTGTCTCTCCTTCTTCTGGCTCTCAGGAGGGGCTAGGAGAGAATGCAGGGGAGCTGGAATTAACTCTGTTCCTGGAGGGGGCAGGGACTGTTCTCAAGCAGAAGGTAAATGTGCTCCACTGGCACATGTGTGCTGGTCATTCCCCCAGTGCTCAGCCCTCAGAGGAGGGGGATACTCCAGCTAAAGACCTTTGTTTCCAATTCATGCAGTGAATTACAGCACAACACTTCTTCCAAGGCTGAAGTTATGATGGACTTGAGTTACTGGACAAATGTGGGGGAGTGTTGCTCATCTCCCTTTGCTGTTGAAGGACAGATGAGAGCCTGCTTAGTTGTTTGTGGTTTGTTGCAAAGCTTCTTGCACTGTCTTTGTAAAGTAATGATGATACTGGACCTTATTTCCTAACGGGGGATGCAGGAGTAGGAGGAACATGTGCAAACAGGCGTGGTCGTGGGTTTAATTCCAACTCAGCCAGTTGCTCTAGACTCTGTTTTGGCCTTCAGAAACGTTGTAGGTGACAGCTGCCCACGTGTAACAGCACCAGCTGCCCTGTGGGGCCAGACACTTTCGTGCTCCGAAGGTGTTAATGGTCTGTGGAAGGTGATCCCCTTGACTCTGGGCCCTGAAGCTTTAGGGTATGTACTTAGCTGGCAGGGAACTGATGCTGTTGCTTCCCATCTTGTTCTTGGCTGCTAGGGAAGCAGGACAGCTTTCATCTTCTTTTCTGTCAATATGGCACCTGTCGGGGGAGGATAGTTGAAGGGGATTTTACACTGGGAGATGGATGACCCTAAAATCTTTTTTAAGAAGAAAATACAGTCCCAGGCTATGTGTTGAACACATTTGTCATGTGAACAGAGCCCAGAAAATGACAAAACATAGCCTCAAAGCATACAAATTTAACAGAGAATAATAGAGCCTCACTGACGTGATCAGATTAATTGGCAAGCGTGTACCACAGTGTGGAGTTTAATTGCATGAGGCTTCTCATGCCATCGCCTGCTAAGCTTTTTAACAGCTTATTCCTTAACTGATTCCTTTGCATTCTGGAGATCAGTCTCTATTAAAGGATTTGGCCTTGCTTCTGGGCAGCAGTGAAGGGAAATTCATGGAAGCTGACTACAAATACTGTCCACTTCTCACTGTTGACCAAACTGGCCTCATGGTCTTCTGTGGTGTCCCAAGGTGGCCAGTCAATGCCAGAGGCTTTGATCTAAACACGTTTCTGCTCTCACTGTCTTTCCTGCCCATTCCCAGCAGCCTCTGTGGAGCAGATTCCAAACCCTTCAGTGCTACTTCCCACTTCTATCTGCATTGAAGAACCACTGAAAAGTTCCTTTCTGTGCTGTCCAGGATGGGGAATAAGATATCACTAATGAAAGCTTAGAGCAGTTACTGTGAGTCCAGAGGATAAAGCGTGCTCTTGTATCTGTCCTCTGAAAATGCTGGGAGCTGGTGCCACCCAGGAGTGCCCTCACTGGGTTTCAGTGCCCTTCCCTGTAGATGGCACGAGACCTGTTGGTTCAGGACTTGGCTCCACTAGTGCAGAGGACTCATGGTTTTCCCTCTGCCTGCTCACTTGGAAGCAGGAGTTCTCCCTTCTGTGTGTGGCTCCAGGCTAGCAAGCAGTGCTGGCTGTACTCCAACTGGGACAGAAAGCAAGGGCTGTTTCAGAGTGGCCAGCAGTGCATTTTCCACAGGATGTCATGGTACACTCTAGGACAGCTCTCCTTGCTCTTAATTAAGAGATTAAGGACTGGGCAGAATTAAATTCGCTGATAGTTGATCCCTTTTTTAATTTTTTTTTTTAAACACTTCCTTGAAGATGCTTAGTAAATCTAATGAAAAGTAATTTCTTGGATGTACCCCACAGCAGTAGATTTAATACCATTTCCAAAGAACTTTTAATGACTGCTAAGTAATTAAACTCCCTGTCCCAGCTTTATCTCTTGAATTTTGCAGGTTTATGGTCAATTGCATTCTTTAGGGCTTGAGGCCACTTATCAGGTTTAGTGTATGTCACCTCATTTGGATCATTGCAACTTGCACCATGTGAAGGAAATAACTCTTGGGGAGAGGGAGAATCCTTTTACCCAAGAACTTCTGTTCTGATAAAGAATTTTGACCAGATAGAAAAGATAGCATTTGAAATGTATGTTCAAAGTGAGTACAAGGCTTCACATGTACCTTCAGCTTTCTTGGTTAAAGCTTTGTTTAATTTATGTCTGTCACAACACCATGTTTCATAGTCATGGAAAGCAGAGAAACCAAAGTCTCACCTTTTTGCTGATCTACTGGAAACCTTGACTGCCTTTATTTTATTGTGTGTCCATGAAGAATCAAGGCATCCATGCTGCCTTTTGGAGACAAGGCAGGAAATTAGGAGTCTGTTTTCTTTGTGGAAGAAATAAGAGCACACAATGAAGAATAATATGGAAGTTAAAAAAGTTGAGAGAGGAATGAAAAGATTGGAATCATTTGATCATTCAGCCTTGATGAAAGATCTCTTCCAGTTATTCAGCTCTCCTGTGATGGAGGAGTGTCTTCACATGCCCTGTGTGGAGATCTGCTGACACTTTCCTGCAGGACAGCTTTGTTCTGTGCTGTCACTATAAACCACAGAATGCTACAATCTTCCCCAAAACAGAAATTCTGGAAATGGGGTGCTTTGAACTGCCAAATAAGACACAAACTCTTCTTTCTTCCCAAGTACACATGTGTGTTCTTGGCTGAATTAAATATATAATTTCATCTCATGTAAAATATTTCCATTCCAAGTGTTAGACCTGAAGGAGTGATGCTTCCAGCTTGTGAGGGGCAGAGCAAGGTCTGTGTCCTCAGCTGACAGTGAGTGAGGCTGCTGAAGCCTTCATTAGCAATAAAATCTTCCTGTAATTGTTCAACATCCCAGCAATTGGTGTTGGCAGTTGCAAATAGCATTGCCATGGCAATTAATCCTAGAATTCTGGGGCCTTTGGGAAAAGACTTTAGGTGCCTACTTAGTTAAATGTGTCATTTGCATGGGTTTTGTACAGCGTGGTTCATGTGTAGCCTGGTGGACAGGCCAGGAGTAACCTGGGGGAGCAGGTATCAGACATGAGCCAATTAACCTGCTTGGATGGAAGGAGCCTGAAATTTGCAGAATGGGCTTGTCCCATTTTGTGTGTGTGATACTCTGTTTTGCCCTTGATGGGTATGTAGATACCAGCTCCTGTCCCTCAAATTTATTTTCTCCTGAGTTGCCTTCTGCACCCTGTAGTTAACTTGCCAATACCTTGATCTGCTCCACTGCATTCCCTTCGTGGTGTGAGACTTCCATGGAGATGCTGTGGCTGCACCAGTGCCTCTGCATGAGTCAGTCACAAGCAGCTCCTGTCAGCAGAGTCTGTGCCTGTGTCCTTTGTGAGCCACGTATGTTTAGCCCCTGCTCAGTGCTGTCTGCTTGGCTGTGGATCTGAGCTGTTGGAAACTAGGCCAGCCCTGGCCTGAAATAGCAGGGCTCCAGCTTTCCTGCAGGGAGGGGTGCACTTGGGTGTACATTTTAACATCAGGCTGTGGGTGGGAATGGTGCTGGAGGAAAGGTGCCTGTTTCCAGGAGATGTGTGGTGCTGCCACTTCCCTTTGATATGACTTTGAACCACCTCCCAGTGCAAACCCACAGCCACAGAGCAGCCCAGGGGATGCTCCCTGCGTGCAGTTGCTTCATGAAGATAAAATCTCCAATTACCTGGTTGAAGGCCCAGCCCTTACAGGAGGTTGTCTCTGTGTGTCTCCTTTCCACAGCCGGCCAGGGCAGTTTTCCAGCAGCAAGTACGGACACTCCGTGCCCATCCCGGTCCCCACACAAATCCACAACTACCGTCGGATCGAGCAGAACCTGCAGTCTCCCAATCCATACTCCTCTCCCCGGTAAGTGCTGGGGCTGGGACGAGGGGATCTGTAAACAAACTGCTTCATACTTTACTCTCTGTGCCTGTATAACTCTCCCTGTGTGTTGGGTTCCCCCCTTGCTGCAGGGAGCCAGGGTGTTGTGTTTTGCGCTGTTTGTCTGGTGATGTTGAGGTTTATTTGTTAGCACTGTAAATTTTGCCTGTGTTTTATGTGAGAAAGCTCCTGTCAGCTCAGAGAGAAGGCTGAGCTACTTTGAGTCTGACAGCTTTTCCCATGCCAGCTATGGGTTGGGTGTCCCAGTCTCCAAGCAGAGGGAACATCCATCTGGCAGATGCCTTTATAAAAGGAAAATTTGAGATAAACAACTAAAATGGATGGGGCTACAGAACCTACCTGACTTTACCTTAATTGGTTCCTGTATCCAGTCATGCCGTAGATGATGTGTTGTGCACGAGCTGCATATTAATGTGGTTATGCAGCCAGGACTGAGTAAATCATGAGCAATTTATGCCTGTGAGGCAGAGCATGTTTTCTGAAGGCTGTCAGGAAGACCCTGATGCCAAGTCTGCAGCAGACAGCTGACCTCCTGAGTTCAGAGGTGATGCCTGGTACATCCAAGACATGTAGGGCTTCTGTCTCTTCTCACACATGATTTCTGGTTGGCAGCAACCCAGGTCACAGACTGATGGGAAGGAAACCAGTACAGGATCTTAAAGAGCTTGTGCAGCAGGGGCACTCAAATAGAAGTGTCTAGGATGTGTCATGTCTTTTTTTTGGATGAGTTGTATTGGTATCTGGATTAGTTAAAGTTTAGATTTTGAAAGTAGGGTAATACTTACATCAGCCTAAGTATGGTTTTCAGCCAGCCTAATTCAGGATAAGGCTTATTTGAAGTGGACCCAGAAGCAGAGACACAATATGCTGATATATCAGGGACAGGGATTAGCAGAAGGATTGGTTTGTGCCACTTCCTTTAATACTGTTTTATGTTCACTTCCTTGAGTGTGTGCCAGGTTGGTAAACTCTGTCGTGTTTCCTACGTGCCTTGTGTTTTTGACAGCAGAACTTGTGGACACTGTTGGGTTTGGAGCTCACAAGAGTCCTGGTTATCCCTGTGAGAAGGTGCTGTGCCAGCCCAGACCTGGTGATGGGCTGCTGAGCTGAGGCTACAGTCAGGGAGCAAGCTGCCATGTTTTGCTCCTTTTAGTCACCACGGTGTAATGCTGAGATTGGCATGTCCCTGCACAGGAACTCGAGGAATGGGCCCAATCAGGGTGACTCACAGGCTGCTTTTAGCATCTTCTCAGCATCTCTGGCGTCATGTTTTTTCTGCCCCAGGAAGCCATACTTATCTCTGGCCATCACTTCCTCTAATCAGCAGGTTCAGTAGACACCCTTCAGGAATGGCAGGAGAAAACTCCACCAGGCATTTAGTGTGTGATTCCACTTCTCCATCGAGTGTATCAAGCAGGCCATTGCTGCCAAGTGCCCAGTCATGTTTGCTGAGTCATTTGATGGCAAACCTTGACGTACACTCTGAGAAATGTCCCCCTGTCACCTGCCTGGCTGCTGTGTGCCTGTGTAACATGGTGTGGTCGTGGACAGATGTGTGGCTTGGTGAGGTGCTAATTAGGTGTATGTACCTCTGGTCACATCACCTGTCCTGCTCGTCTGCTGGCATACCCCAGGTCTCGTAGGGTGACATTTGACATTCCACATCTTCCAGCAGCAGCAGTCACCTGGCAGCTTTCTTCTGCGAGTTCCTGATAGATAAGATAGATAAAATTCAGCCTTCTGTATGGCTCATGATGTGGAGAATTAAAAACATGGCAGGGCAATACTTGCTGTCACTGAAAATCTATGTATCTTCTCACCTTTCTCTTTGGAAATTGATTTTGCTTCAGGGCCAGGCACTTGATGAGCATTAGCCTCTGAATCTGGAGCAACCTGAAGAGAGGTGATTTTTAGGTTAAAATTTTCAAGTATTTCCTTTTTTTCCAGGCGTGTGTTATAGCATGGAATTACTTGGCTGCAGAATGTGGTAACACACTGAATAGAGGCAGGGAGGGTGGCAGATCAACTAATCTCAACTATCTCAACTACGGAAATAGATTTTTTTAAAAAATTTATTTATTTTCTGAAATATGGCATAAAGTGAAATATTCACCTAGAAGTGTTGCTGAGTAGTTCTGCTGACAGTTCATCAGGATGATTCTGCCATTCCTGGCACTGCTGAAACCCATATCCTTTGTTCCTTCTGTTCCAATACATGAGGACAGCTAAATGCAGCATCCCTGGCAGAGGAGGCAGGATACCTTAGTGACAGCATCTTTCAGTGGCTCAAGCATGGAGGGTTTTTTTCAGCATAGTCATTGATTCCTGTCCAGAAAGCCACCTACTGGTTGAGACTAATGTTCTTTTAACAAGAGAAAAAAGTTTCCAAATTGAGAAATTAAGGATTTGATGAAAAGACTGTGTTCTCATATAGAGAAGTGTAATGGGAATCTTGGTGAAGGAGCCTGCAGAGGCAGAATGGCATTGCTGTTTAGGGTGAGTGTTCTTAGTGACGGTGAAAAGAGTAACATACTGAGAAATAATTCATTAATATGCAATAATCCTGTCTCTCTCCAGACGGATGGTGTGGATGTACTCACTTTCCCACTAGTTTCCTCTTCTGTTTCATTTTAGCACTGAGTAATACTCAAGGTTGCTGCATGTGTGGGCTTCACAAATTTATTTTAACTCCCTAAGTTGAGGCTTCACAAGGAGTTGAAGGCGATTAGACAGGCAATTCTGAGTGTCCAGCCCAAAAACGCAAATTCCTGTGGGTAGTTGTGAAATGTTTCAGATCTGACAGCCACACACTGTTGTGTTTTGCTGTTTTGCTCTGTAGCTCCTGATTTGAGTCCAAGCTCTGTTGCAGAGCAGTGCTTTGGCACACTTCATCTAGGCACTGAGCACAGAGCTTTCTGCCTAAAGGCTGCTCTGACTGAAGGGCAAGTGGCTCAGCACAGGAGGCACACTTGAATAAAGACCTCCCAGGGCATTCTGGAGACACTGCCTACAATAAACATCTTGGACATGGCAAGCTAGGAAACTGTGTCTTGTTCAGGATTGATGTAGATACCTGAAAGCATCTAAAGTATCCCTGAAAAATGACTGTGCTGCTTACAGCTAAGATAACCTTGATTGTTCTTTTCTTTCATTTGAATTGAAACTGTTGAGAACAAGGATTATCACCTTACTCTGTATTGGGGGAGTCCTAGAACAGTGGGATTTTGATCCAGGATGAACAGTCATGAAACTGTGCTTTTGTGGGAGGAGCTCTGTGTGTGTTGGGTGATGCTGTTCTCTTTCCTCTTTTGTACTGGCTCTTGAGTAACCTGTGTGCTATTCTTGTTTCCTGTAAGGTCTGGTGCGGTCAGGAGGTCCAGCAGTACAAGTCCTCTTGGTTTTCCCAAAACTGGTGCTTCCCCTCCTTATCCTGGAGAGCATGGGCCTGTGCCCAGCACTAAAAAGCTCTCCTTTGGTGGTGCCAAGCCGTTTATGCCATCACCACAAGGTAAGATGTCAGCTGCCCTAATAAAATCTCTTGCCTCTTTCCTGTAATAAAGAGAGGGGTTTGGCCAGCTGTAGCTTCCAGGTAGTGGAGAGTTCAGATTGTTGTGTTCCCCTGTGGTTCTTCTCCACAGATTATTTGACAAGTGTTTTGGCCTCAGTAAAATGGAGAGAAAAATACCTGTTAGCCCCAGGAGAGGCAAGCTTTGCTTTGGTGCCTGCATCAAACATTTTGCTACCCTCAGAAAAGGGCTTCTATAAGTGCAAAGTATCTTTTTACTGGCTTGGGTTGGGATTAGAACAAAAGTAAGCCAATTATCATCAAAGCAAAATTCTGACCAGCTTTGAAAGGGCTTGAAATTTCAGACTGAAAAGTTTTGATTAAATACCTGGTAGCCTGATCTAGATGCTAAGAAGCAGTTCAAGTGGAAAGGGACAAAAGAAAACCCAGTGTGCAGTGGAGGCAATTTGCTGTTTTCAGTAAAAGAACAGACCAGTGTAATGAGCTGTTCTATATCCCTGGTGTCTCCAATCCTGTATTTATTAGTCTCTGCTGTTGGCAAAATACAGAATATTCATATTCTATTCCTCTGAACTAATATCATTGCAAAGTCAGACTAAAACTTGCTAAACTAATACCAGGCAGAGTTTTTATTAGTTCCTCTCTCAGGAGTTGAGGATCTTCTCACCACACAGCTAGGGCTGAGAAGATGGAAGAGAGAACTGGCATCTTTCTGTGAACAGGCAGTGCACAGTGCTGTTCTTGCCTATGGAAACTTAATACTGAATGAATTTCTTTTTATTGCATTCCCTGACAGTTGCAACTATCCCAGAGCAGCCCAGCCAGACTGTTATCCCATCTTCTCTTGGAGCAGAAGTGAGAAGCCGTGTTCCTGTTGCTGGTGCGTTGGTCCTTAACCTTCCTTCGTTATTCCTGTAGATAAAGCCAGAACCTCACTCTCAGGGTATTCTAGGTTGGGTTGGTTGCTTCAGCAGCTTCTCTGGATGCTTGGCCAGCCAGGATCTCTGTGTGCTGGTGGGAGTTGGGGTTGATCCATTCACATCCCATCAGCCAGCATCTTCAGTGCTGACAGACCCTGTGTCGCAAAACCTCAAATTTGTGATTTTGAAGCCAGTGGATGGAATGAAGGAAAAGCATTTCCAACAACCCCTCTGCTAAGGGGCCTCTTTGATGTGTAGTTTCCTTGCTGCTGAGCTCTGACAGTCATGGTCTGTGTCCCTGAAAGGGCAGCAGTGAAGGAAAGAAGCTGCCCTTTAATTTCCCTGTTGTTCATATCTCATCCTCCCACAGACTCAAAACCTGACCAGGCCTGGCAGTGCTGTGGCTCTGCTCAGTGCCATCCTTAGCTGTAGAAGGTTTTGGTCTGCAGCTGTTTGAGCTGTGGATCCTGGGATCAGGCTGTCTCTCTGTGTTAGAACCAGACAGTGATGTGATTTGTCACTCTGTGCCCTCCAGCTTCCTCAGCGCCTGAACAGTCTCCTCGAGGGATGGGCTCCCGGCTCCACAGTGCTCCCAACCTGTCGGATTTGCATTCCTGCAGGCAGAAGATAACCAAGCAGCACTCTGATCCTCTTGTTGCTCACTTTGGTCATACCCCAGTCAGCCAGCCTCTGCAGATTCATGGCCTACAGCACTGCCGGCAGCTCCGATCCTCACCAAAGCTCTCCGAGTTCATGCAGAGAAGCCCTTTGCCAACGATCCTGGGCTCCCCTACAAAGGTATACCTAGGAGTCTGCTTTTGGGCCTCTCACACCTTCATCTTCTGGGTGATTTGGGGATGAGCTGCTGCATGAGCAGATAACTCTGACCTGGATTTATCAGCACTTGCTTCTATCCTGTGAAGGCTGAGCAGTGATCTGTGTGAAACGGGGTGGTGTCCTACTTACCGTGGGCAGCTCTCCCCTGGAAGCAGCACTCAGCAGCTGAGCAGAGCCCGGGGCTGGGAGCAGGCCGGGGAAGGAGCTGCCCCGATGGCCGGAGCTGCCCCGATGGCCGGAGCTGCCCCGAGGCCGGAGCGCGCGGCGCCGGCAGCGTCCCGGCTGTGACACCGGCGTGTGTCCGGCAGGAATCCCCAGCAGAGCCAGCAGCCAGGGACAGCCCTGTGCCTCGTGGAGAGCAGGCACTGTGACAGCATTTGCTCTGCTTACAAAAGTCTCAGCAGTTTTGTTGTCTTTTCATTTTAGCCTTTCTGGGATTAGGGACAAATAACTGTTCGGGGTGATTTCGACCTTTATTTCAGGCAGGTTGTTAAACAGTTTAATTCTGATAAACAAATAGGGACCAAAAAGAACCTTCCTCCTTCATTTTAAAGGCAGATCTCTGTTCTTTCTGTTCTTCTTAGGCTGTGTCCCCATTTGAGTTTCCCAAAACCCCAAGCTCCCAGAATCTCCTCACCCTCTTGGCCCATCAGGGGGTCATGATGACTCCAACACGGAACAAGACCTTGCCAGATCTGAAGGAGATGGGTCATTTCCACTGCCAGCAAACTGGTTTGGGATTGAGGCCTGTGGAAGAGATCAAGGGCAGGTGAGCTGGAGTCTGCTTCGTGCAGTGGTGCTTCATTCCTCAATACAGGATGGATGGGGAAAATTTCAAACCCCAGCTAATGCTGAAGTTGTGAAGCATCTGTAAACATTGTGTAGTTGTCTGCTAGCCTTTGGATTGCAAAGAGATATGGTGCAGATTTTAAAAGTCTTCCTCTACAGGGGCAGGCCTTGGCCTGTATTTTTAAAAATGAAATATTATCTGCAGCTTCACACCATGTTTAGTGTGCAGAGTTTCATCAAGTGGGGATGCAGGATTTTGTTACCAGACAAGCAGTCACTCAGATGCTTGGCTTGCTCTCTGTGAGGCTTGTCATGGAGGAGAGGCTGTTCTGGGTGTTCCTCCTACATCAAACAGTGGGCCCAGGTCTTCAGAAGAGAGATCTGTTGGAAGGCCATGTGCTGGCTGTCATGAGCACTGCAGGATAGAAACTCACTGCTGCTGTTAAGTTTTTCTTACGTGCCTCTCTGCGCACTGCAGCTTTCCCCAGTGTTCTGGAGGAGTCCTCTGATGCTAATTTTCATACCTTTCAACAAAAACAAATTGTGTTGCATTAATGTAGTGAGGACTTGCATTACTGCAGTTAGTCATGATAGTTTTGTGCTTTCTACAAGTAGCAGGAGGTGCTTCAGATGCTCTGTTGAGTGTTTTTTTTCAGCTCCAGACTGTTTACTGTGTCCTGCTAAGGGGCTGTTGACCAGGAGTGGCACAAAGAAGTGAAGTTAGCTGACATCTTGCACCTGTTGACTTTTCAGTGTCATGTTGTATGTACTCTTTTCAGATCTCTGAGCACAGGCAGGCTCACTGACCTGCTCCTGAAAGCAGCTTTTGGGGCACAGATCTCGGAAGCTGGCAGCAGCGACAGCCTGAACAATGAGAAGCCAATGGAAATTGCAGGTAGGTGGGGAAGCCAGGCAGATCTGGCAGGATGTCCTGGGTTGGGGTTTGCCTACACCCCTCCTACAGATGGGAGGCTGCTTTGCCGGTGGCTCTTGGCACAGGAAGCGAGTGCCGTGTGTGAGGAGTGCAGTGGTGTTTGCTTCCCCCTGCTCTGTGGGCTGTGTGTGCTGTGTAACTGCTGCACAGTGGTGTGACTTTTGTAGGCAGGGCTTCCTCTCCTGGCCCGTTCTGAGTGAGATAAGCTGTGGAAGTGGTGACTTGGTGCCAGGCGGCTCCAGTGTGAATGGCTCTGCAGGGGTGGGTGTTCTGGGCGTGCAGGTCAGGCAGCGAGGAGGGAGAGCAGCTGCAGCAGTGGCTGGTGCTGCCCAGGCTCTGTCCTGTGGCCTGTGGTGCTGGGGGATGCCTCACTGGCCTGTGCTGGTACCCACTGTGTCCCAGGAGAGTCTGCAGGAACACACCCGCTGGGCAAGGCACCCGTGCTCTGAGTAACCTTCCTGTAATGCCGGTCTGCACCTTTCAACTGTCTCCCCAGCTCCCTCAGGTGCTTACGGAGGGACCCTGCACTCTGGTGCCCGGGCTGGGGGCTCTGCCAGCCCATCCCCAGTGATTTTTACTGTCGGATCCCCTCCCAGTGGAACAACCCCCCCACAGACCACGAGGACCAGGATGTTTTCAGGTAAAGGGCCGATACCTGCCTGTTCCAGTGGGAATGCCTGGGGGCAGAGAGATGTGTTGCATTCCTTGCTGCTGGGTGCTGGTGATGGCAGAAGGCTGCTCAGTGCCATCTGTAGAGCTCAGGTGGTCTCAGCACCTTTGAGGTTCTTGTGCTGGCTCCTGCCAACCCCAGTTATTGCTGTCAACTGTTTGCACTGGCATTGGTGCCAGAGAGTGGTTTTCCAGTTCTGTAAGAGACAGACAGACTTCTACTTTATTGCTTTTTGCTTCAGGAATAGTGCTGCAGCTGTTCACAGAACCACTGTTGCTGAGAGGTCAACAAATGTAAAGTTTGTGTTGTGTTCTGATTGTTCTCGCCATGGGTTATGGATGAGCTATAAAAGATGTGTGTGACTATCCATGCCCAACAATTTCAGTGCACAAGGACTGCTGGGAAAGGGCCAGGATGGCTCTGTGTGCAAAACTATTAGTGGTGTTACCTATGCTCTGAGCTGCTTAGGTAGGAGATGGGGAAATGCTCTCCTGCTTGACAGATACTCCTTGTAAGACACCCACCTGTGCTCTGGCCTCATCAGCCAGCAGTTGAGGCTGTGGTAATTGGCCCTTTTGGGATAGAGTGGCTGGGAGTTGGAGTCTATGTTCAGTTTAAGAAAATATTTGGACACATTTTGATTTGCATATTTGGCTTGTTTGGTTTTTTGTCTTGGCTGTTCCTCATCTGAATGCACTTTACTCTATTGTTCTCAATTACTGCAGGGAAAGTTTGGATGTGACCATGAATAAGATGCTTGACTGGGATGGGAGGACATGTGGGCTCAGTTCCTGTGTATAACTTGCATTTCCATCCTAACTAAAACCACTCGTTGTCTTTGATTGCCTGGCAGGTTGGAACCACAATTCTTTCTTTGTCTCATTTATTTGAAGGAGGAGCTTTAAGACTCTTAAAAAGCGTGTGAGGGGCCTGTCACACAGTGGGGTTTCTGTCCTGGCTGCAGCCTCCAGCTAGTACTGCAATGTGATGGATAGAGGATTCAGGCTTCCTGTATTGCTTTTGCAGGAATAATGGCAATCTGGAAGTATACCCAAGCACCAGATTTTAGCAGGTTGATACTCGGGTGCTCCAGGGTCTGCCCAGCTGTCAGGATGTCAGATGGGAGGCCTGGAACAGGAGGCTGTTGAAAGTGAACCTACAACACACACACAGCATTAGACCAAGGTGACCAAAGCACTGCTGTGGGACAAGCTTTGTTTATTAAGCTTGTGCAGGAACTCCTCTTGTTATAGTTAATGCATAAAGTTAATGGTGGAAAGGGGAGATTTGCCAGCTGAAACTTTTCACCCCAAGTGCTTGGACAAGCCATGAGTAAGGACACTTGTAAAGGCAGAGCCTTTCTGTGAATCATCATAACAATTTCTGCAAACAGCCTCTTGGAATTACAGGGCATCCAGAATGAAATGTTGTAGGTCCTCTCCTCTCCTGTCTCTGAGAGAATTGGAAATACTCTGCCTGTCTTTGATGATCCACTTAGCTTTGAAGCATCGTTGCCAAAATGGAGAAAGCTTTGTGAGGAAAGGATCTGTGCCTCTCTACAGATCAGTTGTGCATTATTATATTGCTGAACCTTTTGAAAGCAGGGTAGGGCAGTAAATTAAACTTGTGGTTACAAGAGAAACATCTTCCTCCAAAGGATCAGTGACAGTGGTGAATACCACCTGGGCAGAAGTAGCAGAGTGTTGGAGCTGGTATTGACATCCCCCACAGTGTTTCCCTCTGTGGCAGTGTGCCAGGGGTAGGAAGCCTTCTGGAAGTGGTGAATGTCTGTGAATACTCTGAGACAAAAACTCCATTGTGCTCCTAGGGTACATTCAGTGGTCAAGAAGGGGAAAAGCTGATGGTGAGCGAATTGTCTGATGGACACCACACCTTCAGGGTCTCCAGAATCCTGGGATCAGGGTCTCAACTCAGCTGGTCACTCTTTCTCTGCCCAGCCTCTTATTTATAAAGAGGAGAAAGCAAAAGAGCATGGATGTAATGGAAAACTGTCCTGGCTTGCATACAGGATGTTCTAGAACCATCACCTATCAGAGTGCTCATTCAGTGACAGTGACAGCAAACAGGCAGGGAGCCAGGGTTCAAACTGTGCTGTTCCTTGGAGGGGAAGTCGCCTATGACAGTGTGTGATAAAGATCAGCCCAGGATGTTGTGGCAGGATTCAGAAAGGGTTTAGCCAAAAAAAGGGAAAATCATTTCTTCTGAATGGTCTCCATAAATGATCATCGTTCTGGAAGGTGCTTTAAATCTGCCGGAGTCGCTGAGGAGTTTATGGTGGGGAGTGATTATTCTGCATCCAGAGTCCTTTCATCTTCCTCCAAAGTACCTCTTGCTGGCTTCTATCAGATCCAGGATCCTGAATCCTACAGAACTGTCCTCTCTCCTGTGTGAGGAATGTCTGCCTGTCCTGTCTTTACTACCTCCAGTTAATTCCTTTGTCTGTTTTTCTTCACAGTGGGGTCTTCCAGCTCTCTCAGTTCTGGAGGCTCCTTCAGTGGGAGGCACTTGGCAGTGGGAGCTGCTGGGGAAGCTCTGGAGGGCCCCTCGAGTCTCCGGTACGCTTTTGCTGATCCCATCGCCGCCAACCTGGAAGGTGCTGTTACATTTGAGGCACCAGAGCTGCCTGAAGAGACACTCATGGAGGTGGGTATATCCTGGGGCAAAGCACAGGGGAATAAAAGTAAAGCAAATCCAGACAACTCCATGCTTGTAGTCAAGAGGGTTGCTTCCAAAGGTGGAGTGAACTGTTTTCAAGAGAGCAAGGCCAATGCAGTGCTCAGAAAGCCGTGGGCATATTTAGCACCAAGCCCTTTAGTCCATGAGACTAAAAGTCCATGAGACATAAAGCCCATAACTGGGGTTAAAATTCCTCATTTCCAAAGCTGGGATTGCAGGTTGGAAGATCAGTTATCCGATGCATTCTGTATTAAGGGCTCCTGAAGCAAGGCTGCCTGCTTTGGGCCTCTCCCTTTTGAAAAGGCTCAGCTTTAGTACTGGCTGACCTGAGAGCATGAGTAGCTCAGTGTGTCAGGTGCCTGCCTGGTGCACTTGGGGAGTCAGCAGTGATGTGGTCTCTGCTGAAGGGACCTGAAAACAAAGTAAACCTGACCCTTCTGTTCCTCCTGGGGGTGGGGGGACACCATGTTCTGCACCAGAACAGCTGAACCAGATTGTGAAACTGAAAAGCTGCCAGGCTCCCCTTCTCTGCAGGCTGAAGCAGAGCAAATGCTGTTATAGCTGAGATATATTTGAAATGTAGGTCAGGCTGCCCATTTGCAGTGGAGGTGGGAGGCAGATCCAGTCACACTTTTGGCTCTGATTGTGATACCTCCTTGGGCTGTCTGGGACTGGAGAAGACTCTTTGTGTCTGACACTTGCCAGTGCTGCTGAAAACCCCAAGATACCAACAGAGATATGCACACTTTGTTTTAAGGATGTGGGTTTGCTCTGCTACTTCAGATTTTGTTGAGCTCATTTTTCCTGTCAGTTCTGCATTGGATTGCATTTATTGGCTTCATTACCTGTGAAGCCACAGGGTAAGGGCTTCCAGCAATGACATGATCACAATAGCAGTCAGTTTAACTGAGCATCCTACCTGTGTGAGGTGACAGAAGTTTGAGGCCCTGCCAGCTGCCACCACTCCAGACTCTGGTCTGCAGAGAAGTGTCCTAAGGAAGTATCAGTTCATCTTGGAATAGCATTCACCTTCTCTGTCTCTAATGAGTCATTTGGCTTCAGTCCTTCGTTTCTGTTGAGCACGGTAATCCATTTGCGTGTCACAAAACCTTTACAGCAGATTTCAAGACTCTTTTGTGCTCTGTGGAGTTGGCCAGAATGCAAACCTGGCAGGTTTTCTGATTTCTGCTCATCTTTCAGGGCACTGAAGTCTTGCTGTTTAAGTGCCCTTGTTTATCTTGAGCAGCTCTGTTGTGTTCAGATGGGTGATTCTTCCATCTTTTGTAAAAGTTTCTTTAGGTGCAGACAAGGCATACTGGAGGCTGGGGTTTAGTTTCTTTTGCAGTGCTCTAAAAACAATACAGAGATGGCTGTGGAAGGCTTGTGATGGCAAATGGGGCCATAAATGCCAGCACAGTTAACAGAAGCTGCCTGTAGGCAGAGGAAGGACTGCCTGTTGGTTAGAGATAGGAGGCTGAGACCTGCAAGATCTCAGCAGTTTCCTGCTCTGCCACAAACTTCTTGTATGACTTGGTAATTACTTAATCTCCAAGTTCCTCCTCTGCTTTTAAAGAAAATTGAGGAGGATGGAGATAACACTTCCTCACCATACTGGACTGTCCAGGTAGCTAGGTAGTGGGAAGAGAGATTCATATTCTTGATAGTCAAAGCTGCCTGAGCAGCCAAGTGCCTGAGCCAGTAAAGGAAAGAAAGAAGCTCTCAGGTCTTGAGCGTGGGGGTTATGTTAAATTCATGTAGGAAGCATCCTTACCAGCCCCCTCTGAGAGAACTGAGCCTGTGAATCTTTGAAGACCAAGCAGGTTACCCACTTCTCAACAGAGAGTACAAACAATGGAGTTGGCATCTGATTCAGGCAGCAATTCACTTTGCAGACCCACAAGCATTCAGTTTTTCCACAAATACTAACTTCCCAGAACTGGTTGCAGTGACTTAAGCAATGCAGCTTCCCAGAAATGGGATAATCCCCTTTGATCTGTAATAGCAGAGGAAAAACTACTCTAAAATGACTGCAGCACTCAGTGTGAGCACTTCCCTCACCAGCTGGACAGGAGTTGTAGATAAAAGGTTGTCCTAGCTGTCTTCTCAGAGAACCTCACCCAGGGCTCACTTCACTGAGCTGGGAGGGGGTGAAGGCTGGAATGTAGGGTGGGAGACACTTTGTTGGCAGTTTTCTGTGGTGTAGGAGGTTGTCACTCTCATGAAATGCACACTGGCATTGCTGTAGTGGGAGCAAGAGCTGTGCCCGTGGTGCAGATGGTCTCTCCTCCTTCCTGGCTGACTACTGAAAGAATCCCACAGAGCTGGGATCCTTCTTGGGAAGGGAACTTGTAATTTTAAAGTAAGTCTCACCAGCTTCTCCTGGGAGCTGTCTAGAAATTTCTGGCCTGGGGCTGTTGTTTGTTGCTGTTACTGAGGAAGAGGAACCAGTGCAGGCTCCAGGCTGAGTTTGGCCCAAAGCAGAGGTGTAGCAGGGTCTGGGGGTGAGGTGTTGTTTCTGTGAGCTGGGGTGGCTTGCTGGCACAGCTCAGGTGAGCAGCTTTCCTGTAACCCTCCCTTGGCATCCCTTCAACAGCAAGAGCACACGGACATCCTGCGCAGCCTGCGCTTCACGCTGGCCTTCGTGCACTATGTGATGGAAATCGCTGCTCTGAAGGGCAGCTCCAGTGACATGAGCAGCTCAGTGACATCTGAGTACCAGCTCCAGGAGAGCGTGGTGGCCGACCAGATCAGCCTCCTGAGCCGGGAGTGGAGGTAAGGATGGGCAGAGCTGCCCAGCTCCCAGGGCTTCTGTTGCTCCCTCCCACCCCACACATCCTTATGGACCCACAGAGCTGCTGTCACACTGATCTCTCTGCACTGCTCTGCTTTCTTTGCAGTTATGCAGAGCAGCTCGTGTTGTACCTGAAAGTGGCAGAGCTTTTGTCCTCAGGGCTGCAGATGGCCATAGAGCAGATCAAAGCTGGCAAGCTGTGCCTCTCCTCCACCGTCAAGCAAGGTAAGAGGCTGCTGCACTCATGGGGCAAAGGACTCACCTGGAATGGAACTATTAAAAGTGTCACAGAGGGTATGGAGGGGGTAGAGTGAGTGTGAACCACACTGGGATGGTGGGAACTCATTTATAATTGTCCATTTGTGCAGCCAGATCTTTATTCACACTGAGAATATTCCTCTCTTCACCTTGACTTTATGTCTCAGAGCTATTGTCATGCTCCTGTGAGACTCTTCAGCATTAATTGTGAGGGGGGGATATATCTTATCTGATTCCTTGTATATCTCTGTCTCAGGTGCTTATTTGTACTTGATGTAAACCCAGCCTAATTACACAGTGCATGTCCTAGGAAGTGCTTACTTGGCAAAAGAGACTTGTCCTGGCAGTGATGATTTTTCAAGTGAAACAAAAACACAGGAAGTGAAGTACTGGTAATGCCAGAGTTACTTCTTTGCTGGTGTTACAGCCTTACATTTGCATCTGGCTGGCTGTGTTGAGACCTGGCTGTAAGTCAGTGATCAGAAAAAATAATTTTAAAACTCCTATTATAATATTACTGAGGGAGCTTTTTGAAGCACTTGAAATACTTGACCCACCAGCTACCTGGTGAGATTTGTCTTTGCAATTATTTGTGCTGCCTTGGGATGGGCTGTAAAAAAATGGATGTTAAATATGATGAGCACACATGCATTGTAGCAGGCAGTGTGGAGCAAAATACACCAGAATTAGCTACACATCTTCCACAAGTTCAGGCTAACAGGAAAGTTGTCATAACCCAAATAAATCACTCCTTTTCAGAACAGACTGCAGCTTCTAGATTTGTAGTGTCATTTGTGCTTCTCTGTGTGGGAATTGGGCAAGGCTGGCTTGTTTCATGCAGCGTGGGGATTTTCAAATGTGCGTGTAGGAGTTAGTACTCATCAGATGTTGGTGGGAGTTTGTGTTCAGTACTCTGTGTAGATCATGCCATGTAGCTAGGGAAACTCAGCCATGGCATCCCTTGCAGTTTTGGATTGTTATTTAACCACTCAGAGTCACATTTGATTCCTGATTCTCTATTCCGTAACCTTCCCGTGCAAGCTGCCACGGTTCAGGAAAGGAGTGGCCTTTCACAGGCATCCATGTCTTTTCTTAGTGGGAAAGCAGAGTCCCAGGAGAGATTCCCTTGCTTAGTCAGTGCTGCTGATCCACACTGCAAGAGCTCCCACGTGTGAGCCAAGCACTCCTTCACAGCACATCATCACCCATCAAGCAGCAGGAGCTCTGTATCTGCTGTTGCTGGTGGTGTGTGAGACATCCTGTACAGAGCAAACTGCTCCTGCCTTGTGACAGCTGAGGGAAACAAAAATAGACCTGGCCTCAGGTGAACCAGATGTGTGTAGGAGTTGTCATGTGCAGGCTTGTAAGTGTGAAGGTGACAGAGGAAAGGGAAAAAACCCTCTTGGTGCAGGGCTTTCCTGCCAGTCTCTTGGTTTTAACATAACCCTGTTGTCTCCAGATTAATCCTTCGGGGTCCTGCACGTGGAGATGGGGAGGCATGGGGAGAACTGGAAGTAGTGCCTAAAGCATTTCTTTCTTTTACTGTAGTTGTGAAGAAGCTGAATGAGCTTTACAAATCCAGTGTGTCCTCCTGCCACTGCCTCAACATGAGACTGCAGAGGTTCTTCTTGGACAAACAGAAGCTCATGGATCGGATCAACAGCATCACTGCAGAGAAGCTCATCTTCAGCTACGCTGTGCAAATGGTAAAAATCTGGGACTGGGGTTAGCATGGAGCAGTGTTGTGCATTAGGGGTTCCTGCTGGTGGCCTTAGCAGGTGGTTTCCCTCATGAGGCTCCTCTCTGGAGGCTGGGCAAGTGGGCTGTCCATGCAGCTGAGGGGCCGTGCTGGGAAAGCTGGATCCACTCTGAGAGTAAGCTCTTGGCACTGGGTTGTTGCCCTCAGGTGCAGTCTGCAGCCCTGGATGAGATGTTCCACCACAGAGAGGACTGTGCACAGAGGTACCACAAGGCTCTGCTGCTAATGGAGGGGCTCCTGAACATCATCACTGAACAGGGGGACATAGAAAACATCAGTAAATGTGAGTATTTGGTGACTTTCTGTTTTCTCCCCAACCAGAACATGTGGGCTTTTTAGCTGCATGATCAGAAATTTCAGGTTCCAGCACCATATTTTTCCTTTGGCTGCATCTTGGTGGACATAGCAGAGATCTCTCAGCTTGTTACAGCTCTTCACAGCCTGGCCTCCTGCTTTTCCAACAGAAAAACTTAGAAATGCAGGTCCCTGTTCTGAGACACATTTTGAGAGCTTCCCATGCAGAGCAATTGCAGCACTTTGTTGGAACTTTTGATGTGTGAAAGAACTCGCTGAAGGAAGTGGTTTGGCAGCAGCAGGGGCCTGAGGTTGGTTTCCAGCCAGAGCCATCCCTTTGAACAGAGCACTTGGGAAATGAACCTGCAGTGGCTGCAGGGCAGAGATGGCTGCTCAGCACAGCAAGGGCTCCTTCCAGCCTATGAACCAGGACTGCTCACCTGCCTGGTTCCCCAGCCCTGAGCCTGGCTGGGAAGGCAGCAGACACAAACTCTTCTCATCAGCAAGTGCTTGCTGTAGCAGTGAAAGCTGAGCTCTGACCTGTGTGCTGTCGTTGGGCCTGCTCTCCCAGAGACTCTGCTACTCTGAGCTGTCCTCTCCCATGCTCTCCCTGGCACTGAGGGGTGCTACTCTCCATCTGGAGGGGAAAGGACTGACTGCTCTGAGCATGCTTTCCCTGCACTTATGGCTGGGGTTTAATCACCTCTGTTGCCTCTCCCCACCAATGGTGGGAAGAGGGGATGGGGAATGACCATCATCTGTAGGAGCAGCTTGGCTTGGCCTGGGCTCTGCTCCACCACAGCCAGCCCAGCCCACCTGCAGTAGTCCCAGCAGTGTCCCTGTGGCCACAGGGGGGGCCACAGCTGGCAGACCATGTCCCTGTCCCCTCTGCTGGCCACCCACTGCCTGCCTTGGGCCAGCATCCAGCGCACTGGACGGCTCCAGTTGTCTGTGGAGGCAGAGCCCTTGGATGGGAAATGAGGGAAGAGATCTCTGGCTCCCAGGCAATCAGTCAGTTAATTGTCACCAACTTTCACAGCTGACAGGAGGCTCACTGAGGGAGAGCAAAGGGAAATGGGGAGGTGGTGTGTAGTACTGGAGGGCTAAGTGAATAGGGAATACTAAGTAGTTTCTCTTGTGCTGTTTCTTACCAAACCTAGATCCCATCTTTTGATCCAGAGATACAGTTAATGCATGTAATAGATTTCTTTTCCCAGTTGTTATCCTGGTGTTGCAAGTTCCAGCTTCCTGATTGAGCTGTTCTCTGATAGGCAGTAGTGGGTGTGTGTTTCATTTTAGATCTCAGGTCAACGATTACATATTTCTGAAAAGTAAAATGATGAACCTAGAAATACAGCAAGTGTTCCTGTGAGAGGTGTGAATTCCACCAAACATTTTTCTTTGAAAGATTCTTGGGCTTAGGTGAGGAGAATGTGGCACTGATGATGCTAGGTGGGCTGTCTCCCAGTGTAAGCCAAGGCAAATGGCACTGGAGACCTGAGTCATTTTACCTACTGGCAAAAGCTGCTCCAGTAACTGGAAATGAATAAATTCTTCCTGAAGAATGGTGATCCTTTGTCACATCTCGATACCTCTGTTAGAACTGCTGCCTCCCAGCTTTCACTGTCAGATCTCTGACTGCTCAACCTTTTGACCTGTCCCTTCCCAGCAGGGTGTTCCTGGTCAGGTCATCACTGGCCTGATGGGTACCTGGTAAGGACTTTCAAAGTGCTGCTTAGATTTGTTGAAAATCTACTGTCTTTTTTTCCTTCTTTGCACAATCTCCAGTCACGATCTTTATGTTGCCAGGAAAAAAAAGAGAAGCTGATTGCTTGTGCTGTTTTTTTTCCCTCAGGTAAGCTGTGCATCGAGCGCAGGCTGTCAGCTCTGCTGTCGGGGTTCTGTGCCTGATCTCAGTGGTCTTGTCCTTCCCACACCTCACCCCAGCTGGTCGTTTTATTCCCAACAGCCTGTGCTGTGGTGGGAAACGATTCTGGCAGTAGGACACCTGGAGGATGAACTGCTCACTGTTGTGTATTTGGATGTTTTGGGAAGTTGTTCCACAGACTCAGATTCCTTTGTGGGGACGTGTGACTGCAGCAAGCACAAATACTTCCCTGCCCGAAGGCCTGGGTGAAGACGTAGCTGATGTGGAAAGGCCTCCCTCGTTGTCAGAGGGGGTGAAGGATAGAAGTCTGCTTCTTCCCAGCACTTTGAAGGATAAGACTGCTGCCTATCCCTCTTGCTTAAGAACAGGGTATTCCAGTGCTGTGTCCATTGCAGGCAATGGATGTGCTGAAACTGCTGGCTTCAGTTGATGTCCGAGTGTGTCATTCAGACATAAAGGCCAGTTTGTGTACTTTCCCCTTCCTAGCTGAGAGCCAGGCATCTTCAAGCTCCCTGGCAACTGGAGGCTCCTCTCCACTCTCTCCTGTGTCCTTTCACCTTGTGTTTATGCCTTGGAGTGCTTGGAGGGGAGGGAGTTGGCGCTGTGAAGTAGCTCCCACCTCTTACAGACTTGCTGAGTGAGGCAGAGGACGTGTGGCTGCTGGGAAGCTTGGAAATCCCATGGCTGCTGTGTGGGCTCCCTGTCTGCCTGCCTGGATGGGCAAACAACACAGGGACAGGGACTGTGCAGGAAACAGGAGGACAACAGAAAGCGTCACACTCCTGTGTTTGTAAGAAGCCAAAATGAATCTGTTCCTCCCTTGGTCCCCAGGCTCAGTGGGATCAATATGAAAGACTCGTGGCTGTTGGGCTCGGCCTGTCAGCACGCACCTACCGGGAGGAAGCACTAGCGCTGTCCTGCTTTCAGCTGTTGGCTCAATAACCCCTTTCCTGGAGCCCCCCAAACTGAAAACACTAGCTTTGTGAATCAAAGGAGCACTTTACACACTATGGGAACTTTGAGAAGTTGACTTTGCATCACACAACAACCCAGGAACATCACGACTGTTAGGAATGCTGTTCTTTTTATTCCTTTCCTTGCTTCCTGGTTGTTTTATTGCACTACGTGTGTGCGTATATTAATATGTATTCCTAAGAGTGAATATATATTGATATTGATATGGTTTGTGTGTAACTGTACGTATTTAACTGTACTGTATCTCGTGAGTGTGAGGCAAAGAGCACTGCAGAGTCTGTGCTGTTCCTCCTCCACACCAGGCAAAGCTGACTTGCAGTCTGGCAGTACCAAGATTTGTTTTTTATTTAAATGTTCTTTTAAAAAGGACAGTCATTACAAAGCTCCATGCTTTTTAAGAGCTGAAGAACAGGCGTTAGGATCCCACACACTTGGAAATGCATTTTATAAGAAGTTTCATTTGCTGCTTTTTGTTTGTTGGGGTTTTTTTTTATAAAGAAATCTCGTCGCGTTCAGTTTTACGTTCAGCATTTCTTTCAAGGAGACTCTGTAGCCAAATGTGACTGCGGGTGCGAGTGGCTGGAGTTCTGGTTGAGGCTTCGGGTGCTGTGAGCATGTGTGTGAGAGGAGAGCTGCCTGCCTTCCATCTGTCTGTGAGAGCATGAGTGTGACGTTCCAGAGTCGTGGCAGTATTGTGGTAGTGCTGGGCAGAAAAGCATCTTTGAAAGCAACTCGAAACCTCAGGCTTAGTTTTTGGGGATCTAAAAATATTTTGCACATGGTGGTTAAATCCTCATAGCTTTTTTTTTCCTCTCAAGATTGGCACGTTCAGTGTGATATTTTACAAGGGTTTCAGGAGCAACTTCATGGGCTTTGGAGCTGGCACCGTGTTTAGCAACATGGGTGTTTCTGTTTGCAGAGCAGAAATGCCAATAAAGAAATTTAAAAATATTTCCAATTGCCCCAACCAGGGAAGCTTAAGTGTAGCTTTCACAAATGCTTCAGTATTTGGCTCACAGTCTGCTGCTTCTGTGGCCATTTGTGTTTGTGCCTGGGAAAAAAAAGGAAAAAAACAAAGAAGACAGAACCAACCAACCCCCCCAGCCTGTTGTGGACAGAAATGCTGAGGAGACCCAGTCTGCTTCTGAAAGGCTTTGGCCAGCTGTGCAAAGGGCTACACTGCAGGCAGGAGCACTGGGAGGCAGCACGGAAGCACCAAGCCAGGAGTGACTCTGCAATACCAACCCCTGCACCCCGGAGCCTCCTGGCACAGCCCCCAGGGACCCCTGCCCAGGAGAGGCCCAGCCCGGGATCCACGTCTGCCCTCGTGAGCCGTGTGTGTGGCAAGCTCAGCACTAACCTTCCAGCTGTACTTAATTACTTGAATGTATCAAAATCGTCCACATTCAATGTATAAAAGTATATATTGCTCCAAAAAACAAAAAAGATTGTGGTTTACAGGCCTACAACCGGTATATATGTATGTGTTTGTGTATATACATGCAAGGCTGTGTGTGTGTATGTGTGTGCATGGGTAGAGATACACACACAAACACAAACGTGTATATATATGTTTTTGCTCTCAATACTTGAAACTTAGCCACTGTGCTTGAATTAAAAAGAAAAAAAGAAAAAAACCAACAAAAAAAAACCAACAAAAAAACCCACACAAAATAACCCCAAAAATAGGGGAGGAAAAAAAAAAAGAAATAAAAAAAAGAAAAATCTGACAGGTGATTTATTTTGCCATCACTTTGGTGACTTTCTTTTTTATCTAACTGCATGTAGCGTGAAACCAACTTTTTTGGTGAAAAATATTTATTGCTTTGTAGACAATAAGGTATGCAAAAAAAAGGAAAAAAAAAGAAAGAAAACACCCCAAAAACCAACCCCCAACCATTGCTGAAGTTGCTAGTGTAGTCCACCTGCTATTGTCATGGCTTTGTTGCTGTTGCAGCGTTTGTGTCTGGCGTCTTTTAATAGATTTCAAGAAACCTCAGTCTAATTACACGTACCTTCAGGTTTGTGAGAGCGTATGATGATGTTCTTTATAAGGTAATGCTTGATACTTTGTCAACATTTTTTATTTGTGTTTTGTGTGACCTTTTTTTGGCTTTAAATTGTACACCACCAATTTAAGACAATAAAATTGATTTGAAATTGTTAGTGGCCTGTTTTCAGTCCTTCATAATTCCAGTTCATGTGGCATCTGAGTGAGGTCTTTATAATGCATGTGGTTCTACTAGCCTCGACTTTTGGGGCAAAAAAGGGCTGTTGCCCCCTTATCACAGCAGGTGAAGCTTGGGGCAGAAAAGCCACCTTGCCTGAATCCACATGAAATCTGTGAATTTGGGAAAAGTTGAAGCCAGTTGCTGAGTGGGAACTGTAATTGCTGGTTTCTCTGTCCATATTACCTGTCCTCTCCTCCTGCAGCAGTGAGGAACTGTCCCAAGTTGATAACAAACCCCATCCCCAGCTGGATGCTTAAATTCCATCCATATTTCAGTATTTGCAGGATTATACTGTCAGAGTCAGCAAGCTTGTTGCTGAACAAGAAAGGGACTTAAAGGTGAAGTGTGATGTCATAGTAAGATGTGTTTGTACTCGTTGCAATTTTGTTTTTTGAACAGAGCAGGCACGTGGCTTAGAATTCTCTTGCCCACATAGTTTTGAAAAAGTCACTGAAGATGGCAAAAGGGACAGTGAGGATGCTGAGAGTGCTGGTCCTGTGCATGATGGGCCCCTGCTCTGTCTGGATTGGAATGTTCTAGGAGGAAAAGCTAAGCCCTGCATCTGGGATGTGGGAGAGATGCTGAATTTATCACTCCAGTCCTTCCATTCTTGCAGGAATTTCAGCAACACAGCTGCAAACTTTCATGAGCCAAATACTGTAATTCCACCCAACATTTCCCAAAACTTGCTGAACTCTGTGTGTTACTGTTGCCCATGAGCATCACTGGGGAAAGTCCTGCTCACCAGCCCTTGTGTGATCACCCCACAGTTACTGCACAGTGTTGTGGGTTTGTAAGAAAAAAATCTTATTTCAAAATCACCATTTACCGTGAGCTGGAATTGTTTTTTTTTTTCTTGCTCTGCCCTGTTTATAATCTGTTTCCTGCCCCTGCCTTTCCCACACTGGGGAATTTCTCTGTGAGAATGGTCCTGCCTGGAAACGCTGGGCTCTTGTTGGTGCTGACTCACATGCAAGGACAGTCGCTCCCTTCTCCCTGCAGAGCTGCAGCACCATCAGTGCTGGGGACAACTCTGAGAAACTGCAATTCTGAGGGGTGAAAATGTGGGGGCACAACCTGGGCAAGAACCCATGGCAGCCCTTGGAAAGCTGGTCAGAGCTGAATAACTAAAAATGCTGCTGTTGCTTGAAGTTTGACAGCTCAGCACACTTGGGTCTTTTTTGAGGGTTTGGGGAGTTTTGTTGGTTGGTTTTTTAAACATTTTTTTCCTTTTGTGGAAAAACCTTGTGTATGTTTGTTCCCTGCAGCAAGGGATAGCAGTAGAATATATAAATGTAAAAGTTTCTGGTGCTGGGGGTGAGGGAGGGGGTTTCTTTTGAAGCTGCCCATGAAGAATTTCAAAGGTTCAGGTGAAAACACTGTAGCCAAACAAAAGAGAGACCACTGTGTGTCACATGCCTGTGTGGATAGAGACATCTCTGCTGAATGCATAGGGCTCTCAAAGGCAGCAGAGCAGAGGGGGAAAGTGCTAGCTGGGAAAACTTCCAACAACAGAAATACACAGTCTCTTCTAAAAGCACTGAACCATGGGACATGGATAGTTCAAAAGCACCAGTGGAAATTGCACAACTTTCTAGATGTGGACTGTGACGTCGTGCTGCTGTTGATTCTAGGAGAAAACAAACCCGAGCCATTCTTCCAGGGCATTTGGCTTTGTTCCCGCATTTTATATTTAGTTGTTGGTAAGTACGTCAGCAAAAACATGCTCATTCAACTCTGAAAGATCAGAGGTGACAGTGACATCAAGGAAGCAGAAACGGGTGGGTGTGCGTTGAACCAAGGCGATACAAAGATCAATTATTCCGCTTCCAGCTCTTTTAAAGCTTTATTTCACGAGGAGTTAACTCCTTCACAGCACATTTCAGCATTCTGGTGTTTAACTTGATGTTGGCTTCTCTGCAGTGGCCCACTGTGCCCACTCACACTCCAGGGAGGGTTTTTGCTGAAGGAGGGGAAGGGTTGTGTGCAGGGAGACAATATCCTGGCGTAGCTCTGCAGGGCAGGAGCTAATGCTCTCCAGAGAAATGCTAGCAGTTGGATTTATTTAGATTTATTGCCATAAATGTAGCACTGAGCATGGGTGCCATTCCCTGGGTAAGGAATAGCACGTAGTGCAGAGATACAAACTTCCCTGGGACATTTCTTTCTAAAAACAGCCTTTTTAGGGACAATAGAGTCAGAACCACCCCCCCTCCTGGGAGCTGGAACCTGGCAAGGGATTTTAATGCCTTCAGAAAACATGTTAAATTGTGTATTTCTAAGAAAGAGCTGAAGCAAATGTCAAACACAGATTTCCCCTTACCATGGACAGAAGATACCTGAATTCCCAAATGTGCACAATTTTTCTTCATGTTTCCAGCTAATGCCCAATAATACACAACTGCCGGGGAGGAGCTCTTTGTCCCTGGAGTTCAGCATGTCACCAGTTCCCAACATGGATGTAAAATGGCTTTTAACCACAACGTTTGGCATCTCCTGAACTTCAAGTGCTGTGCAACAAAGCCCTTAAACTCACTAAAGATCAGTTTAGCAGGTTTTTTCCTTCTCTTTAACAGAAAACAATTGGAAAAAAAGTGTCTTTCAAAACAGTGTTTACTTGGAGCCTTTTTTATCGATTTAAAAGGAATTTTATTTCTCTGTGAATTGAAAGCAAATCCTCTTTAAGTAAATATCTCCTTTTACAAAGCAGGCCTTGGGGAGGAAGATGAGGAAGCTGCTGGGATGACATTGCCACAGCAGATCAGGAACAGGCTGCTCAGGGAGGGGACAGCCAGCTGCAGTGGGGCCACTGCTCAGGGAGGGGACAGCCCGCAGTGTCCCCAGGCTGGGAGGAGTGGGAGGTGCGTGCCAGAGGTGCCTGGCCGGGGACAGCTGTGGAGCCAGGGCTGTGGGTGTTCCCAGGACAGGCAGGGAGGTGCCGGTTTGCGTTGCCAGAGCCCCATCTGCAGGCGGCCGCTGCCCGGGCACCCCTCGCAATTTGGGGTGAAGAGTGACACCGACATCGTTACGAGAATTAAATTAACTGCCTCAAAAAACATGCCAACCCCTTGTCCTACAGCCATGCTACCCCCTGCTCGACGGAGGTCAGTTGTCTGTGAGGCCCTAGGGAGTTTTGACGATGCTGATTTCAGTGCCTCCTTGAGCGTCTGCCTTCCCATCCTTGAGAGTCTGACTCCTCCAGCAGCAGCAACTCTGTCAAGTCTCTTCCGTTTCTCCTTGCTTTTGGTAGCAAGATAAAATAGATAAATTATATATCTTTGTTTCAGGAATATTAAAATAGATAAATTATATATCTTTGTTTCGAGATGAAATAGGTAAGTCTAAAAAGGGAAGAGGCAGTATGTGCAGTGGCAGGTTGAGAGCACAGCTTGTGCTGCCTGTTTTGAAGCTTCTTGGCTGATCTTAGGATGGGTAAGGAACTGGGATACCAAAGCTTTTTCCCTCATGGGATATCCATGTAAGTCTTTCTCCTATCCCATCACTGTTTTCCATATTGCCTTCTTCCCTCTCTCAAATTTACTGAAATGAACCAAACTCAGAAATCAGGGCAGGGAAGGAGGAGGATGGGATGTGGTGGACAGACAGTGCAATTGCATAAGCTCCACTTCCTAAGGAAATGAGGCAAAAAAAGATGCAGACACCCTGGTTGCAGTGATAGAGAAATTTGTATTCCTGTTTCTTTTGGCAGCAGCACTGCACTGTGACAGGCCATCTTTTATCACTTCTCTAAACAAAGTGCAGCTGGGACCCTGTGATAAATCTTCCCATTGCTCTATCCTGCTCCTGAAATAACTCAGAAGTGTCAGTTCAAAAAAGAACGTGCTGCATTTCTTCCCCTTATTAGCTGAAATAACAAGCCTGTGATAATCTGGCCAGCTTGGAAGTGTCAACCCTTCCATATTCCATCTGAATTGATAAATGGAGCTTTCCTACACTGATCCTGCAGGGTGCCAGGGAACACACGTCCTTGCTGGATATCTCCATACTACAGAGCACTGGAGAAAACAACTATTCCAGGTGCATTTGGCTTTTTGGGAGGTACATGCTGTGGCTTGGTAAGGGCTCCTGTTGTGCTCAGCTTCCCCATGAAGTTTTATTTGCATCACTACAGATAAAACTTGCCGCACAAAACACGAGCACGAGGGACTGCCTGAGCAAGCCAGCTGAAGGAAAACCTGAGGGGAAGGGGGAACAGAGGGGCCCGTGCTTGACACTGGCATGAACAGAAGGTGTGTGGGAAAGGGATCCAGTGTGACATCCCTCTGGGAAGGGAACCGTGAGCTTTCACTGCAGACCCGTGTCCGCTGGGCTCCCTCCGCCTTGTGCTCACCTCACCGGGACTGCAGCGCTGTCAGTGCCCGTCTGCCCACGGACAGGGAGAAACGGGCTGCTTTACTTACTATGTACCACTATGTACCACCGGAATGTATTTGCTACTTTGCCTTTTCCCCTGCTTTTCCTGATTTAACAACCTGACAGGCGTTTTGCGTGAAAGCCCGTGTGCGGGAGGCGCGGCTGAGCAGGGCAATACCCCACCTGGTCACTGCCAGCACCGGAGCAGGGTGAGCTCTCCCGGATGGGAATCCCGGAGCAAACCCAGCTCTACACGCCATCCCTTTTTACCCTCATAGAGAGATCTAGGAAGGGCTCGGTTTGCTGCACGGAGCCCGCACAGCGCTGCCCTCACAGCGCTGCCCTCACAGCGCTGCCCTCACAGCGCTGCCCTCACGGCGCTGCCCTCACAGCGCTGCCCTCACAGCGCTGCCCTCACGGCGCCCCGCTGCCTTCGCCCTTCCCGCCGTGTCCCCGCGCGGCCGCCGTACCCGGCGCACGTGTGTGTCCCGCGCGGTGGCGTCGCTGCGCAGCGCCCGCGTAAGTGGCGGCGGCGGCGGGGCTGAGGGCGGCGGCGGCGGGGCTGAGGGCGGCGGCGGTGGCCTCTCCTGCCCGGCACATCCGGCCACGATGCTGCGGTGGGGGCTCAGGGTCGTGAGCTGCGGCCTCTCCGCCCCGGGGGGCGCGGCGTGCGCCGGGCCGTGGCGGCGGCAGCAGCGCAGCGTGGGTACCGCTGGGCCCTGCCGCACCCCGCCCTGCGCTGGGGACGGGACGGGCCGGGCGGGTCCGTCGCCGCTCTCCCTGCCGGCCTTCCCAGCTGTCCCGCCGGGTGTCCGGGCAGTGCAGGCCCTGCCTCACTTCTCCAGGGAATGGTGACACGGCCTAGGGGGTGAACTGTGGTGCTCGCCCTTCCTGCCTCCGGCTTGTTCATGCGCTGTCCCTTTCTGCGCCCCGGGGAATGGAGCCGTCGCTTTCTGCCCGGGTTTCATGCTATTCATGCTCATCCCATCTGCGGTTGTTTCCCTGCAGGTTCTTACAATGGCCGAGGATTTAAGAGCAGTGGTTGCCAGCCAGACAAAGAGACTCAACAGCAGCAGCGGCAGCGAGGTGGTTCAAAGGCTGGAAGAAAACGGGCGTCAAAACAAACGGTTGAAGAGCAATACAGATGAGGAAGATGCAGAGGATCAGAATAAGAAGTCACCCAAAAGGAAGATTGTGCTGTTGATGGCATATTCTGGGAAAGGCTACCATGGGATGCAAGTATGTAGTTTGGCAAAGCAACATAGCCAGCTTATTTTTTGTTTTGTGATGTGTTAGTTTTATAACTGTAGTCACAGAGCCTGGGCTGGGAAACAGTTGAGCATTTGCAGTGTGAAAAGCTGGGGTGGGAACAGTGTATGAATGGATTCAAATGGCTTGGTAGTAACTTAATTTTAAAATTAAGTCAGTGGTGCATCTCTTATGATTGTAGGGACTGTGCTTTGTCATAGCACCGGACCTGCCCGTGCAGGGTGGTGTGTGGCACAGAGCTGGCAGCAAGAGGGTGATGCTGCTCCATCTGCTGCTCCTCTCCACGTACTGCAAGCTCCAGACACTTAGGGAATACTTCAGAACCTCCAAGGAATGACTGACAATCTTGCATACAGACAGGGAAGGGAGCCTTTCCTGCTTATACATCAAAGGAGGTTTGTTCACCAGCAGTAAACCTCATGCTTACAGGCACATCAGGTGAACTGAGCAAAAGAGCCCAGTCTAATTTCTAGAAGCAGAATTTGCCAAGGCTGGGTTTGGAGCAGCAGCTGTTAGCTTGCAGGTGCTGGGACAGTATTTCATTGGTGCTGTTTCATGCAGTTGAAGGAAATGTCAACTCCAGAAGTGTTGCACAGTGAAATTAGAAATGAGTCTTTATTTGCCATAACAGTAACAGCTAAATAAGAATGATGTTCTAATAACACTCCCAGGTAAAATACAGTTAGTTTTGTTAGAAAATGGCAGTGCTCTTTAGGCTGGGAAGGGAAGACTTTTAAAGAATTTCACAAGGTGTGATTAACAAATTTGCTGTCTTCAGTTATCCAATTACTACTATTTGTTCTATTCCTTATTTTTGCTGTGTATTTCCTCTTAGAGAAACGTGGGATCTTCACAGTTCAAGACAATTGAAGATGACTTAGTCTCTGCCCTTGTTCAGTCAGGATGCATCCCAGAAAACCACGGGGAAGATATGAAGAAGATGTCCTTCCAGCGGTGTGCTCGAACAGATAAGGTACATTGGGCAGGGGCTGTGCTCTCCTAAACTCTGGGGTTTGCACATCACTGCTGCTGGGATGGACTGGTAAAGCATTGTCTAGAGGGAGATCCAGCAGCAAGTGCTACTCACAGTGAATATGGCTTGAAACTTCTCCTTTTGTCCACTGTTAAACTAAAGTACAACCAAATAAACTTGTTACTCAGCTATTTCAATTCTGCAGGTGCTGTCCCAGAGCTTCCAAAGTGCCTAATTACGTGGGCTTTTGTGTTTTATGGTTTTTACAGGGTGTGTCTGCAGCTGGGCAGATTGTGTCACTGAAGGTCAGGCTAAGAGATGACATCTTAGAAAAGATCAATAATCATCTTCCTTCTCACATCAGAATTCTGGGTAAGAGTACTCAGATGGGCAGAGAAAATGTCTTCAAGAGAAGCTTCCTCCTGCAGAAGGTTTCTCTCTTACCATTATAATTTTACTTATAAGGGGTTTAGTTTAACATGCTTCTGTTAGCTTGAAATCGGTGTTCTCTTAAATCTATTTTTTGCTTGTATTTTACTTAAAAATATTGTTGGAGTGAGATCACAATCAATCTGTAACCTGCTAATTGAAAAACCTAATGTCACTTTTAAATCCAGGCCTGAAGAGAGTCACTGGGGGATTCAACTCCAAGAACAAATGTGATGCCAGAACCTACTCTTACATGCTGCCAACATTTGCCTTTGCCCATAAGGACCATGATGTGCAGGAAGAGCTTTATCGACTGGACACAGAGACCCTTGAAAGGGTCAATAAACTGCTGGCCTGCTACAAAGGGACACACAACTTCCACAACTTCACATCCCAGAAGGGCCCCAGGGACCCCAGTGCCAAGCGGTACATCATGGAGATGTACTGTGGAGAACCCTTTGTCAGGGCAAACATGGAATTTGCAGTGATCAAAGTGAAAGGTCAGAGTTTCATGATGCACCAGATCAGGAAGATGATTGGGCTGGTGATTGCCATTGTGAAAGGTTATGCTGCTGAGTCCATCATGGAACGCAGCTGGGGAGAGGAGAAGGTGGACATCCCCAAAGCCCCAGGACTTGGGCTGGTTTTGGAGAAAGTACACTTTGAAAAATACAACAGGCGTTTTGGGAATGATGGGCTGCATGAGCCACTGGAGTGGACAGAGGAGGAGGAGAAGATTGCTGTTTTCAAAGAGCAGTACATCTATCCTACCATTATCAACACAGAAAGGGAGGAGAAATCCATGGCAAACTGGCTAAATACCCTCCCCATTCACGACTTCAACTCCTCTGCTGTTGAGATGCAAACTAACAACAAAAATTCAAAGGTAATGATTGAAGCCATTATTTTACAAATGGAAGCTGTCAAGTTGAAGAAATGTCTCTTCCCTTTGGTACCTTTTTGTTTTCCATGAATGTGCTGTGGAAGATGACAGTCATCTGGAGTGTGAAATGTGCATAATCTTTTCTGTCTTTGTGCACCTGATGATAGTGGAATGAACTGTACAAAGAATTGTTTTCACAGGGTTTTACTGGGAGCAGTTGATGAGGGAGGAAGGAAAGCTTTAAGCACAAGCAATTGGCATAATCATAAACTGACAGCAAATTATGGACACATTACCAGCCTTTGCTGTTGTGAAATTATGGACACATTACCAGCCTTTGGGGGTCTAGGTTTCAGGTTTGCTTTAAATACCTGCTGGCTTCTCTGATTTTGGGCTAATTCTCATTTTGTATAATTCCCTGTTAACAGATAAAAGTTTGGGATCAGGGAAATTTAGGACCAGCTCTTTTAAATAAATCTGCCATGAGCTCGTAAAAGGCCATCAGAACAGCTACTGAATAATTGGGATATTGTGGAATTGGATTTGTGCCAACAGCATCTCCTGAGAGCTGTAAGGTGCAATACAGCAAATTTTTAGCAAAATGGAAATTTCAGTTAAAGGCTGGCAAGTCTTTGAAGGATGAATGATGGGCAGGGCTAAAACTTGTTTGAAGTGCAACTCAGAAGAAAATAATGACCTTTTTTCATTTTAACAGGGTCCTTAAAATTAGCTTTATTTTGTGGAGAATATTAGGTTTAATTATGTCTCTGCCTTTTTTTTTTTTTTGCTTGAGTTCAAGAGTTTCAGTACATAATATAAAACTTAGGGCCTTGTTGAATAGCACAAGCAAGATACCATAAATTTCTCAGGGTTATTTTTTCTGGATTCTGGAGCCATGGGAGGGGTGTTTGTGACAGGAGGTCACGGCAAAAGCCATGTCAGCTTGGTTAAATGAGACCCAAAGAGACCTTGTGGCTCAGAGTCCTTCTCCTGGTGATGTTGGCAGGACCTGGTGTTGCCAGGTTCCCAATCCCTGACATATTCCTGGCAGGATGCAGGTTCTGCTCCCTGCAGATAGACCCAACCAAGTTTGGGTTTGGCATCACAGTTAGCACAAGCTGTGTGGGAAGGATAAATAAGGCATGATATGACAGACTCTGCTGAGATTTTGCAGGCTGTTTGCACTTCAGTGAGCTGTGCTTGCTGGTATGGAGTCAACTGTGTGAGTGTCTTGGAATTTGTTTTGTAGTAAGATGTTAAACTGCCAGTGTTAAATTTGTGGGATTTGGTGGTTTCAGCAAGTGGTGGTGAGGGAAAGAAAAAGGAGTAACTACAGACATGTAGTCTATAGACACACATACCATGCCAGCTTCTCTTTATAAAAGTACTTTGATATCAGTCATATCAGTTCAAATACTTGCTTCAAAAAAATACATAAACCTTCCAAATTAATTGCACCATACTGACCTACTCCTGAAGGAGTCAGAGATCTCTGACTTCAGTTTCCTTGTAAGTTTCTAACATTTGTAGTTTTTCTTTAGTATCGGCTACTTTGTGCAAAGGACTTCACTTTTAAACCAGTATTAGTGAGCCCTGGCATATCTGCAGTACAAGTTGGACATAAATTCTCTGCAGCAGACAAAATTCTCAAATCTGGCTTTAGACAATGTAACAAAGGTGGCTTCTGAGGGACTTGCATAAAAAAACAGTTAACTTGTCTCACCTGCATTTATTTTAAATACCAGCATTTCATGTTGCTATCCCACTTTTATGTTTTCCACATACTGCGGGTTGTAATTACGGAGTTGTATGTAAATGTGAGAAGAAATTTCCTCTGCTGGTAATTGTAATCCAAAGTGCTTTTTTTTCTACAAGAAAGCAGCATTTGCCACCAGAAATTTACTACAACAGATGGGTTTAAGACATGAAGTTGGGATCCAGGACTATTTTCTTATACTTTTTGAGAGGTTTAAAGTCAGTATCTTTGATTTAGGTTGGTCTGTGGATGTAAATGCAGTACTGATGAACCATTTCCCATTTTGCTTTGCAGAAGAGCAGCGATCTTGAAGGCAGTGATGGTTGTGGTGATGATTCTGACTGAGCCAGCAAGTGGCTGGATGTGGGACCTTTGCTGCTTGCAACTTCCCTTTGTCTACAAAAAAGTGGCCTTTCTAAATCCAAGAATCCAGTAAAGCAGGAATTTGGGTGCTTGCAGAACGAAAACTGGGTGCCCAGGAGAAACTGGGTGGGGAAGACAGTGCAGCAGAAAAAACAGAAGCTTTTTATGCCACTGATCGATTCACCTGACTGATATACTTGAAAACAGTGTAGTGAGAAAGCAGCTTCCTAAAAGAATCTTGAAATGCAGGATATCTTAACTCCTATTTGAATTATGTTTTTATTATGTTTACTTGGAAAATAGTATTTTAATTATGTATAATCTCTACATAAAGATGGGGCAAATCATTTTAATATACTCTTTTATTATTAAGTTACAAGTCCATGAGCTTTTGGGGTTTTTTTAATCATTTATCTTTACTTAAACTGAATCTCTAAACACCATTAAGCTTATTTTCTGTGTTATCCATGGTTTTCCTATGGAATAACATAAATGACCCTGAGATTAACTCAGTTAGTGAGAGTGTGGTGCTAAAAATGACAGGGTTGTGGATTCAATCCCTTTATGGGCCATTCTCTTAGGAGTTGAACTCAGTGATCCTTACAGGTCCCTTCCAACCCAGAATACTCTGTGATTTAGACATGATGGGTTAGGAGCTCATTATCATGCTGACTGCTGTGCACTTTTCTGGTATTGAAACAAATTTCTGTGTTTTCTAGAGCTTTTCAGGTCTAAAAGAAACGATTCCCTACTCAGCGAGAGGGCTTCAGTTTGGAATGGACTGAACCATCCATTCCAAGATGAGACCTTTCTGTGGAAGGTGTCATCCTCCCAGCATTGCCCTCATGCTTGGGCCAGTTCAAGGCTATAAATCCACAGTTCCATGTGTAGTTGGGCCTTCTCTGCCTGGGGTGTAACCCAGAAATCCTCTTGAGCCATCTGCAGGATCCAGAGTTGGATCGACTTGGCACGTGTGAAAGAAATGGTGCTGAATTCTTCTGGGCTTTAATCAAGCCTGGATGTGTGAACTCTTCAATCCCATCAAGCTGCTCAGAACAGGGAATGTGTGCAAATGATATGGGAAGCACATATCTGAGCACTGCCATCCCCTGGGAATCGATTTTAATTTTCTGTGTTTTCAGGAATTGTGTATTCTGGAGTTCATGCTCCTTTTTCCCATCAGTGGTTTAACTTCTGGTTCTTGTTTTCAACTCGTGGACATGGCAGAAGAAATGACACCCTCCTGCCTTACCAGCCTGCAGAACACTACTGAAGGGTTGGAACAAGACTCCAAGCATTTGGATATTGGCACAAGTGCTTGATACACTTCCCTGGCTGAGTCTGTGTGAAGACTTGCTTTGTAATATGGGACTTGCTGAAAATGAGGAGACAACTCTTTGTTCTCGCATTTAGTGTTTTTTGGCCAAAGCCTTTCTGAAATTATTCTTTTGGTTTTGCAGGGTTTTTTTGGGTTGGTGTGGATTTTGGGGGAATTATTTGGGGCACAGCTGCCCTTTAAAAAAGGATTCTCATGTTCACTTTATATGCATTTTCTTTAGAGCTTTATATTTTATCATGAAGGTCTTACTTGATTTTATGGACCAGCAAG
>JACBWW010000031.1:5456839-5523088 GCA_020086605.1 Lanius collurio | reverse complement strand
CCCGCCGGGCTGATCCCCGGTGCGGGAGAGGCGAGACCCGCCGGGCTGAGCCCCGGTGCGGGAGAGGGAGCCCCGCCGGGATGATCCCCGGTGCGGGAGAGGCGGAACCCGCCCGGAGCAGCCGTGGTGCCGGCTGCGCTCCCCAGTACCCCCGGCACGGGAGGGCCTGGGCTTTCGGCCCCCTGTCGCTGCTGGCACGTGTGTGACAGCGCTGCTTTGCTCCACCTTCCCGAACGCTCGCCTCTTTCCCGGGGCAAGGAAGGGAAAATCTCCATCCCCAGGGCTTGGGAAGATTCCTGCAGATAGCGCTGGACAGGGGAGCGGAGGAGCGGGAGAGCTGGCAGCACCCGCTGCATCCCGAGCTTCCCAGTAGTGCTGCCGTGCCGGTGTGCTGCTGCCTGTTGCCGCTTGCGGCCAGCTTGGAGTTAGGAACGCAAAGGAGTGGCAGCATATTTGTGTATGTTTGGCCAGAAATGCTAAAAAGGAAAGTGTTGTTTTTAAAATAGGAGAGATCTTGAAAGGAACGAAACCCCATCGGGTTTCATTTTCTCTTGCTGCTGTTTGTGTGTAAATCCCAGCCCTGAATCTACCTGTCAGTGCATGTCATTGGAATTTTTGTTTGTCTGTGATTGAAATACAAAACCAGAATGTTTTTGGGTTTCTGGGTAGCTTGACTCATTAAACAGCATTTTAAATAAAATGCAGATTTAGTTAATTTTCATCTATTTATTTGTTCTGAAGGAAGGAGAATGGAAAGTTAAGTATCAAGTACAGTAGTTTTACATACATTTAGATGATTTGGCTTTCAGCAGCTAGAACAATGAAGTTGAATAGTCTGTCCATTTTCATATTTTTAGTTACTGTTGAAACAATGGACTGTGCTTTAAGCAGTTATGTTTACAAGAACTTTGTATTAAGAGTTAAAAACACCAAAGCGCTGGGAATAATGAACACAAAAAAAGGAGTAGATGTCTTTGACACTGGAGACTCTCTTTTCTTGAAGTTCCACGGCAAGGGAAAAAGTCCTGTTTGGATTTTTTTATTATTTGAAGTCATTCTACCTAGCTAAGGGGAACACAGCATTTATAAAACTAATCAATAGCATTATTAGCTAGAGAAATTTACGAGGATTAAGTGAGCTTTTGTTGTGCTGAGGGTTTTGGATCGTTTGAAACATTTTAAATAACCGCAAAACCAGAATAACACAGTTCTTACAATAAGGTAATCTTTCTAGTTGTAACTAAATAGTTTCAGTTGCAGAAGAGTTTTTCCCTTCCCTGAATTTCTGTTTTTGTGTTATTTCTTTAGAGTATATTGTAAAACCTTATATCAGTGAGAATGCACCATGGCAATGGTCCTCAGAATGCCCAGCGCCAGCTCCAGAGATCCAGGTCCTTCACAGGCAGCGAGGGAGAAGAACAACAGGCAAATTTACCCCAGTCCCCTGCAGCCTCTTTTGCACCTTCTGCAAGTCCCTCTGCGCCGCAGTCCCCCAGTTACCAAATCCAGCAGTTCATCATGAGCCGGAGCCCGGTGGCTGGGCAGAATGTGAACATCACCCTGCAGAACGTGGGCCCGGTGGCCTCGGGCAACCAGCAGATAACGCTCACCCCGCTGCCACTGCCAAACCCGACGTCTCCGAGCTTTCAGTTCAGCCCCCAGCAGAGGCGCTTTGAGCATGGATCCCCCTCCTACATCCAAGTCACCTCTCCCCTGCCTCAGCAAGTGCAGTCCCAGAGCCCCACCCAGCCTAACCCGGTGCCGGTGCAGGCGCTGCCCAACGTCCGGGCAGGCACTCCCGGCCCCGGCCTGGGGATGTGCAGCCAGAGCCCCACCAGAGGATTTGTGGATGCGAGCGTGCTCGTGAGACAGATCAGCCTGAGTCCCTCCAACGGCGGACACTTTGTGTACCAGGAAGGACCGGGAATTGCACAAATTGCTCAAGGAGCTGCTGCACAAGTGCAGCTTCCTTCGTCTGGGACGCCTGCCACGGTGAGGGAGCGCAGGCTCTCGCAGCCTCACTCGCAGTCTGGGGGCACCATCCACCACCTCGGGCCTCAGAGCCCCGTGGCCAGCGGGGCAAATATGCAATCTTTGACTAGCCCGGGCCACATCACAACGACCAGCTTGCCACCCCAAATCAGCAATATAATCCAGGGGCAACTCATGCAACAGCAGCAGCAAGTGCTTCAAGGGCAGCAGCTGAGTAGACCCATTGGATTTGACAGGACTTCTGGTGGATTGATAGCAGGAGTTGGAGGGCCAAGTGCATTTGGAATGACATCACCTCCTCCTCCCACAAGTCCTTCACGGGCCACTGTGCCACAGGGGCTGTCGAGTCTTCCTCTCACTCCTACGGCTAACACAGCAGTGAAAAAACAACCCAAAAAGTTGGAGGAGATTCCTCCAGCCAACCAAGAAACTGCTCAAATGAGAAAACTGTGTTTGGATCATCACCACAAGCAGATGGAAATTCTTAAGGAAACTTTTAAAGAATGTTTGATTGAACTGTTTTTCCTGCAACATCTTCAAGGGAATATGATGGACTTTTTAGCTTTTAAGAAGAAACATTGTGTTCCTCTGCAAGCATACCTGAGGCAGAATGATTTGGATCTGGAGGAGGAAGAAGAGGAAGAGCAATCTGAGGTCATCAATGATGAGGTAAGAAACTTTTTTGGAATAAAATCATAGATGAAGTTGTAGCACTGGGATTGTGGAGTATTAAAAAATGTGACAGTACATGAAAAATGATTTTTTCTTGATGAAGTATGGCAGTTTTTCATAAAATAGTTGGCCTGAGAGAATGAAGTTCTGCTGGGTAGTGTGGTTTGGTAGGTCAGTTTGAGTGTGCTGTTAGACTTAGGGATTTAAAATAATAGAGAGGTGAAAGGAGCTTTTATTGTCCTAGTTAGTTGCACACAAATAAAGATGGTATTAGTGTGGAAATCGTTTTAGGCTCTCAGAATGGTTATAAGTAGGAATCATAGCTTGAATTTCACTTAACTAGACTTGTACAAACCAAAAAAAGAATGAGCAAAAGCATTACAAGAGGTTAGCCTGACTCATTTGACTTCTAACCATAAATGTTACTGAAGTTCAGTGTTGCCACAGCCAACAGAAAATGTGAATTAATCTAATTAGTGAGAGAGAACATGTGTAAGGGTCCACGCTTTAGGTTATTTAGGCTGCCTGGTTATTTAGGTTATTTAACTCTGTGTATGAGTTGCTGTCTAAAGGATTAACAACCAGTGCTTACAGACTGGACATTGACAAGTTCACTTTGTTCCTTATGCAAAGGTTTAAATTACTAACTACCTCGAATTCACTGTTTATTAATGACAAAGAACTTGAAAGAAGCTTGCCACAAACAGGTGCTGGGCAGCTTTTCCTGCACGTTTGTACCCATCCATGGGTGCTTGGAGCCTGCCAACAAACCAACATGGCAAGTGGTTGCAGCAGGATAGATAGAACTTAAGCCCCTGCACCACTTGGCACTCATAAATATCTTCTAAAATTTGTGAAAATATCTATGGATATGTGGTTACCAGTTTGTAGAAGAACCGATACTATGTAAAGAACCTTGTGTTGCTTTGAATATCTTTTGGAAATGAGTGCCTTCAGTGAAATTTGGTGACTCTTAGGTATGGATCACTAGCAGTCATACCTTCAGTTGGAATTTGTGGGAAATTTTAAAGGAACAATGGCTGAAGTTTATTTTATTCATTGCTTTGTTGTCTAAACTTCTTTGTTAGGAAAAATATATTTCTACTTGTGACAGTTATTGACAATTTGGAAGGAATAATTTCTTTATATAGTAACATAAAAGCTAGCCTGTTACAGTAATTTATTGACAATGGATATTCAGTATTTTTGTTTCACCTAGTTTGTGTTTTGTCAAATTGTTTAGGTATTCTTGTTGGGTTGCGTGTTTGTCAGCTGAAATGACCAGGTATTTTTAACTACCATCTGCACACTTTGAGGGATCTTTAGTGGGTGTAAATTGTACAGGTTCATTGAAGTCAGTGGTGCTGCTACACTTTAAATGAGTTGAGGCTCTACCCCTCTGTGTTTCGGGTTGAGAATTTGCTGTACTTCGCTGCCTTCTCGTGGTGGATCCTCTTTTGTTTGTGGAAGCTGCATGTCCCTGTAACTGCTGGAGAATTTTGCAGAGTGAAAACAGCAGTGTCTTAATGTGTTTTCAAGTGATGAATCCTTCTGAAAGATTAAGACATCTTTTGAGTATGTTCTTTCTTTGTATTTTTTTGTCGTCTTCTGTTTTATTTCCCCCTCCCCCTCTTTATCACTTTCTGCTAAAGCAACACGCTTCATCTCTTGCCTGGAAGGTTGATCTCTTTGGGAATTCAGGGGGAGAGTGAATGGTGGCTGTGCTCATTGCTTAAATAAATGTTGAAGCTCTCTTACGTTCAAACTGTCTGTCATGCTAATTTGTTGTCCATTAGCAGCAGCAATCATTAAATTTGAAACACACTTTTATGTTAACTGGATTTAAGAAAACATTTCCAGTGACGAGAAGTCACAATAAACAGTCAAGGCTGTGCTCTGTTCTGCTATAAAAAGTAAGACAGAACTCTAAAAATGGGCTGTGCTCAAAGCAAGCTGCACTGATGGTGGTTTAGTTATTATCCCCTCTTCACTGAGGTGCCATCAGTACCAAAGGAGCGTGTTGAACAGTTAAAAAAAAAGAAAAACTTTTAAAAAGAAAATGATTCTCCCTTCTTTTTTTTTTCCCAAAATATTTCTCTCAGGTAAAGGTTGTGACAGGAAAGGATGGGCAGACTGGTACTCCTGTCGCTATAGCAACCCAGCTTCCTCCAAATGTTTCTGCTGCTTTTTCATCCCAGCAGCAACCATTTCAGGTACTTTTCAATGGTTCTAAAATGTAGTTTCATCCCAGATTTTTTTTCTTCATTCAGATTTGATATTTCTTAGATGAATTAGAATTTTCCCAAGAGCCCATCCCTTATCATCTAAACAAAACCAAAAAACCTTTGCAGTCTTCAAATGCATCAATATAACTGAAGCCTTGAGGAAGTTAAAGCTTTGTCTCCAGGTTGCTGGCTTATTGCATTAACTTTCAGCTTGAATGTTTTCACTTTGGTTTGTTTGTCTTTTGTATCCCTAATGCATTTGGTTCATTTGTGCATTCTGCGTAGTGATAATATGGATTCTTTGTCTGTGGCATTGTAATTGTGGATTTCTTCTAAAATTCTTTTCTTTTTTTTTTCTTCCTTATGTATTAAAGGTTTTAAATGTGGCTACAGAAGGTTTTGGATTTGCCTTCCCTGAAATGTGTTAAACAACAATACTAATCCTCTGACACAATTTGTTTTAAATAATTAACTGCTTTCCATTAGCTCTGCCGTAAATGTTGGGAAGAAGAAACAGAAGTGCTTATTTTTATTATAAAAGTCCTTTTTAACAATTTTTTTCTATTTTCATGAGGAATGCGGAAGAAAGTCAAGAAATAAATGTGATGATCAGTTAAAATTTTTCTGTATCAGTGATGATGCAGCTTTTCAGTTCAGTGTGGTTTTATGCAGCTCCCTTCAACTCTGACATCACCACATACATGCCCTGAGAAGTAATATACCCTAATTCCATCTGCAACTAAAATATTTACCTTTTAGCTGGATGACATGCTTAGCAGGTGTTACAGGGTGAATTACTGTGCTGTACCACAGCAGCTGTACAGTCTGTGCTGCCTTCATCTAGGCTTTGGAAATGGGAAGTTAAATGAAATACAAGCTGGGTTGTGTTCCTGCATGTAACAAATGGGATGTTCCCTGTGATACTGCACAAAGGAGTTGTGTAGTGAAGGGGATTGCACTGAGGGCTCTTCCTTATGGCCACTACTGACATGTCTTGGAAGTCTCCTTAGGTAGTCAGGCTTGATTTAAGCTGTTTAAAATACCTAATATTATATCAGGTTATTTATTGTAGTTATTAGGGTTATCATCAAGCTGTAGCTGCAGCAATGATGATACTTTTGTAGGTGTTGTACCATTTCAGACCAGTTTCAGAGAAACTGGTTCATGCTAAAAATGTACAAAACTCTGTGTGACACTGACCTTTCAGCACAAACTGCTAACAGAAAGTGGCATTTCTTTCCATCAGTGTTGCTCTTTTGCAATTGTTTATGGAGAAATAATGTGTCCCATTCAAATCCCAGTGCATAAGCACAGCACTCAGAGTGATTATTGTGTGTGTGCTGCATAATCATGACCTCGGGAGAGCTACATTATTTTAATTAAAGTTGGGACACTTTTAGTCTAATATTAGTGGTATGTGACTGCAATTTATAAAGACATATAACATGTCTGTTCTCTGAAGAGTCTGACCTAAATTACACAGTGATAATGCAGACAGCTGGGAGGCATATTCTTAAGGAAATGTCAGTCAAAAATCCTAAAGTAGAGATTCAGCCTGAAACTGTGAGTATGCAGTCATCCAGAGGGAGAGTGCAGGTGAAACAAATGGCATTTCATGTGGAGTTTGAAGAATGTACTTTCTTAAGCTAATGTCCCAGAAGCATCTGATGCAAATGGGACATAAACTGAATTTGTTTGTCAGCAGCGTTTACAAAATCAGTTTTTGTGATTTACTTTGAAAATTCTGTAAATGCCCAGGTCTGTGATGCTGTGCCAGACATTGGCTGTTGGACCTGAAATGTGCTGCATGTCTGCCTCGTGAGAAGACAAATATTTGAAATCTTAATCCCTATTGAGTGTGAAATGGCAGTGAAGTGTGAATATGAGTCAGAGATTCTTAAAACCAAAATTTACATCTTAAGGCTGTAGCTGTATTGCTGAAGTGGCCCAAATGCCCTCAGAGCAGCAAAGAGATTAAGTGTTATTAATTCATAGCTATTGATTGAGTCTGAGGGGCATGAGATGTATTCAGGTCAAAAAGGAGCATTTGAAACCCAGTAATTGTAGGTGATTTTGGCTGTGATTATTAATACCATGCAGTGAAGCACTGAAGATGCAGTATGTCACTGCTGTGATTTATTTCAATATAGACTGGCATTTATCTCCATGGGTTTAATTTACATTGGTAAAATTTCAGTTAAAATCAGAGAAGAAAATACCTGTGAATAAAGTAAAAGATTCTTATGGGAAATCATTGTCTTTGTATGTTGTCCTAAAAAATTTTCACATTTGCAGATTCTTAACTGTACCTCAACATATTTAAGGCTCTCACCTTCAGAAAATTACACTTTGAGAACTAGAGTGCTAAATTAATTAATTTCTTAGGATGCAGAGACTGTCATACATAAAGTCTGTGTTTGTATTTTCTGATGGAATCTCTTAAGGTGTTTTTTGGGATAGTCCTTATTTTTCTCATATTAAGTTTCATAGTAGAATATATGATACAACATGGCCAAATACTGAGGAGAATCTAAAAATTACTTGGAAACTCACTGAAAGGAATTGGACTTGCACAGACCCTGATGGACATTATTAAGTACTTGCCAGTATGCTGAGGCCCAAAGAGCATGAAAATTGTCATATACACAAATTTGTTTGCTTCAATAATCCTGTACATGAACCTGTCACCTGTGTTTGATGCTGAAAGGATTCTCTGGGATATGTTCATGCCATCATTGCCAATATTAAATGTAGTGATTTAAAAATAAAAGTTTGAATGCACTGTGTAATCTTACTGAAGCTAAATTCCATCTTGCTGAATCAGAGCCCAGTGATTCCTTTTGCATCTCAATATCAAAAATGCTCTTCCAGACTTGTTAATTCATAGCTTGTGTGCTGTTTATCCTCAGACAAAATGGATAGTAATTTCTGATGAGCTTATATGTCACTTTAGCCTTATGGCAATATTGTTTCTCCTCTCTGAGTTTATTCATGAAACTCATTTTGCCAGCTGTGCAAACAGGTACAAGTTCAGCATCTGGAATCCTGTAGCTGGAACTTGTGTAACTTGGCTGAGGTTATTTATTCCATCTTCCCAGCTTTCTCCTGAAATATTTCAACAGGAACTCTCACAAAGCTCTATCCTGAGAGTGAAAGTGGTGGAGACTCAAACTGTTTTCAGGATGAGGATGAATTTGTGTGTTACTGATGACCCACACAGATGTACTACACTAATGAAAATTTCCATTAATCAAAAAAAAAAAAGTAACAAAAAATACTGGGCAAGTTTATTTTTTACATATCCCATTTTCCTGAGTTTGGTATCACTTAACAAAATATTGGTGTGCATTATATATAACCAACTTCATCACTGTAAAATTTAAACTCAACGAAGAGTTGAGTGCATTGTGGACAACTAAAACTTCATAGCGGATATTGAATGAGTCTTGCTTCCTTTGCTGTACAGCTGTTCTGAAGGACTCATTCTGTGCTGGCCTCCATAGATCCCTGTGTAAATTCTCTCCTGGTGTTAGACCATCTGCAGATTGAACTTCTGTGATTTGTTTTCTTTTCCCTGTAGCAAACGCATACAGGGACTCCAGGGACGGGGACTGTGAGCACCATAGAGATTGAAGCTTTTAAGAGACAGCAGCAGGCCCTTGCACCAGCAGGTATGTTCCACAGGCACAATTCCACTTCAGTTCTCTTTCCTTTCCAAACAGTGATTGGAGCCCACTGTTCTGTAACTCTTGAAATACATTTTTGCCTCACCTTGGGAATCACCAGATCCTTAGGACTATCTACTGTGACTGGTGCTGTGGGGAGAGTGCACTCCACTCCCAGTAGATAGGCCCGGATTTGGCAGGCATGGAGACATTGTTAGGTTGATTGTTCTGGCTGAGAAGATTGGAGATGGCCAACTTGAAGTCAGAGGGACTCTGCCCCTGGAGCATGTTCTTCATAAATGCTACACATGTACAGTAGTTGTAGCTTTCGGAGCTGATGTTGGAGTCATGTGTAGTAGTTTGCTTTGTGAAATTGAACCCATTCCATTATACCATGCCATAAATGGAATTTGAATATCACAGATTCGTCTAAGAGACCACGAATTGAAGTGGGCCGTCATGGGATGGTTTTTCAGCACCCGGGTGTGGCTTCAGGAGTTCCTCTTCAACAGCTAATGCCAACGGCACAAGGTACTGTGTCACCACATGCCAGCTGCACATTAATTTAACAAGGAGATGTTGGTGATGGGACTAGAAACTTGGGCTTCTGGCCTGCCAAGATCCTAGTCCCACCACACACTTCTCCATGTAAATTAATACTTGGTATGCAATGCCTGGTTTGTTTAAGGAGCTGAGTGACGGGCTCCAGAAGTGCATGTGGGCATGGAAATACGTCACAGGTGCTGATGCAAAATGGCCAATCTGAGAATTCTGGAACTGAGCCAATGATTTGTGAAAAGGAAACCACCTAATTGGAACATCATGACAAATTTTTATTCATTAGTCATGCCAAGCTTTAGAATACGTGTTAGAGTGAATGTGTTAAGAGCTAAGTAGTATTTAGACTTGATGCTGGTTTTTTAGGTTAAGTTCCATTAGCTCACCAGTCCTTTTTTTTGAGTATACAGCATTTAGAAGACCTATAATGACATGCTCTTTTATAGCTGCTGTGCTCCAAATTTTAGTTACAGTCCTGTGCATGAAGTACTTTGTTATTTATTGTAATGGTGATTTATTTTGTGATTGTGATGTGGTATTTTCAAGTGATGGTGTCTTGTGGCAAAGTAAGTAACAAAACCACTCTCTTGGCAGTTGATTTCCTCCTTAAATCAACAGAGAGCATTGGGCATTTTAATCTCACCCGTGCCGTGTCTCCTGTTGCCCTGCAGGTGGAATGCCTCCCACTCCGCAGACGGTGCAGCTGACGGGGCAGAAGCAGAGCCAGCAGCAGTACGACCCCTCCAAGGGCCCTCCGGTGCAGAACGCGGCCAGCCTGCACACGCCGCCGCCGCAGCTGCCAGCGCGCCTGCAGCCCGCCGGCGTGCCCATGGCGCCGCTCCCGGCCACCCTGCAGCTCCCGCAGCAGCAGCCGCAGCTCGTGGAACCTCCGGCCCAGCCACAGATCCAGGTGAAGATCCAGCCCCAAAGCGTGCCCCTGACGGCCGCTCCGCTTCCAGCCCCGCTGCAGCAGCAGGTGCCACCAGCAATCCACGTGCAAGGACAGACTCCCAGCCAAGTGTCGCAGCCTCAAGCTACGGTACAGCAGCAGGTATGGGAGTGTTGGTGGGGTGGCAATCTGTTTGTTTCCATGGCCAGTAAAATCTGAGAATGCTGTCTTTTCATTTTTTTAATTCCACTGGACACTTAAATCCTTTCCTTGTAAAAGTGCAGGTGTACATTTGTTACTGAAATCTCCATTATGTTCTGCTGTAGTGTAGACTTAGGTATTGAATCCTCAACTCATCAGTAACCAGTGTGTTTCTTGGGCAGACTGTGACTCTGACACGACCATCTGTGGACCCTGCTCAGAGTTCTCAGCGTCTTGCAGCAAATCCACTGCCACCTACCTCATCCATTGCTCCAGCAGCGATCCCAGGCACAACACCGCCTTCTCCATACCCAGTGCAAACAAACAGGACCTCTCCAGCAACCAACAAGTCCCTGTCTCCTATTGCATCCAAGCCTCCGGGCTTAGCAGTAGCAGCAGCAGCACCTAAAACACAAAGTCCAGCTCAGAATGCAGCAGTGTTGCCACAGGAAAACTCTCAAGACAAGCTGGCTGAGCAAGTAAAGCTGGTAAGATATTTTCTGTGTCACTCTTTTACACCTTTTCCTGTCAATTAATTTAATGAAGTGGGAGCAATTACTGTTTTCCTATGATTCTGCAACTTCACGTGCATTCTGCAGCTTCATTGTCATTCTCTGTACTTCTTTTCAAGGAAAATCAAATCCATCAGCGGATAGCAGAACTGAGAAAGGAAGGTTTATGGTCCCCCAGGCGACTGCCTAAACTCCAAGAGGCTCCAAGACCAAAATCCCACTGGGATTATTTGCTGGAAGAAATGCAATGGATGGCAACTGATTTTGCCCAGGAGAGAAAGTGGAAGATGGCAACTGCTAAGAAGGTACTTGAAAAACATTTTTTTAGCTCAGAAAAATCAATGTTGATGTCACTCACTTTGGTAGCAAAGCTATGGAGATATCTTTTGCTGCAGATGAAAGTGATGGAAAGATGAGGCACTAACTTTTACCTTTAAGAAGTCATGTTGTCAGTTTTGGATATGGCATCTGAGACAGGCTGGATAATTGTATAGATTGTGGATGCAAATCACAGTTTGTGGATTTTATTCCTCTGGAAATCAAATAGCTTTTTAGGGACCCACTCAATATGTTGACTGGGTTATATTTAAATAAAAGTGTTATCATGCCTGTCTCACAAATGAGTTATTTCCTCTCAATGAAGAGTAAATAGAGAATTTTGTAAATAACTTCCAATGGGTGGGGTTGTCTGTCTAGTTCTTTTTTCTTAATCTCAGAGAAAAATAAGAGTAAAGACAGCAGTGAGAACGTGGTAGAGAACTTTTTCATGGGGAAAGAGAGCAGCACAGCAGGAATACAGTAGTGGAATGAAAATTCATATGGTGTGAGATGAAATATATAAAATTTGTTAATTTACAATGAGCAAGGGTTTTCTAGGGATACCATCAATGTTGCATCTTTTTTTGATACATTTATGACCAGTTTAGGATAATGAAGAAGCAACTGAAGGACATTAGTGGAAATTGCCATGTGGTTTTCTAATGTATGTTCTGAAATGATGGAAACTCAGCAGCAAAGTATTTAAATAAGTGTATTATTGTGTACAATAAACATCTGCATTTTGAATATAATTTAAATCTGGATTTCCATTTGTGGCCAATGGTAGGTTTTTAAGAATAGGAGAAACAGGAAGGGCAAATGTGAAATGATCCTTCCCCTGGCACTATGCTTCAAACTTCTGGAAGTCAATGTTTTAGGGACCTCCTGAGCTAAAGGTTGCAATCAAGTCAGTCTTAACAGCCATTGACTGATCTTTCACTCATGTATGTACACTCTTTTTGAACTCATTTTAGCTTTGGTCTCTGACATTTTGTGGTGTGATTTCTGTGACTTCATATGTGCTGTCTGGAAAAAAAAGTTTTCTTTTGTGTGCTTGCTGCTAATTTCAGTGGAATTTTTTTCTAATTTTTGTATTCAGAGAGTGAATTAAGAGTTTCCTACTTGATTGCTTAGTTATAGTTGTATTTTTTATTTCTTTGAGTTTCATGTCTTGCTTTACTGGCATGGTAAGAATTAGAAATACTGGAGGTAAGTGCTATGTGTGTAAAGCTATGGTCAACATCTGGCTGCTGATAACCACTATAATGTTAAGAAATGCAGTGATATGTATTTTGAAGTAACCTAATCCAGTATTTCATGGCATTTTAGATGGTAAGAACTGTGGCTCGTTATCATGAAGAAAAGAAACTTAATGAAGAGCGAGCTAAAAGGGAAGAACAGAACAAACTGAGGAGGATTGCAGCATCCATTGCTAGAGAAATAGAGTATTTCTGGTCTAACATTGAGCAGGTGAAGTACCCACTCACTAAGACTTGTGTAATTTGTGCTGGTTTTCTCATCTTCACTAGTTTATTTGTAAAATAGAAGTGCTTTATTAGACTTGCTTTGCATTTCAGGTTGTTGAAATTAAACTGCAAATTGAATTTCAAGAGAAAAGGAAAAAAGCTTTGAATTTAAAGAGATTTTCAAGGAAAGGTAATTGTATTCCATTTCATAAGAAGTACAGTGTGAATTCTGATATTACTGTTTTACATAATGTCACTCAATGCAGGTTAATCTTGCTGGCAATAAAATTGTGAGTTGCTAATAATAGGTTGTGAATAGATCTGAGTGTTGAATTATGGAGTTTTTATGTTTTTGTGCTAGATTTTGTTTTTAATTCATGTGTTTTGCTTTGAATACAGTTAAAAGTTCATGTAAGAAATGTAAAGTTGCTAAGTGATGAATGCATGCATCGTGTAATAATTTTCCAGGTAAGGATACAAAAGAAGACCTTTATTTGGAAAAAGAAAGTGAAATGGTAAGCCTTTCTGTTTTTTGAAAAACCCATCAGATAAGTTTAGAAATGACTACATATATGAAAAAAGTCTTGGTAAAGGTGAATTTTTTTTTAAGTACATGGTGATGATAAGTAGATTTCACTGTAGTTACTGACAGCTGAATATTCAGTCACAAGCACAAGCATAATTTTTTTTTTTCTGGTTAGGAAGGAAAGTGGATTACGGTTGATACATGGTTTTAGTGGTTGTGAATTGTTCATTCTGAGTTTGAAGACCAAAAAGCTGTACAAATTAATTGCCAGACCTGGGCAGGAGTTTCATCTGCAGTAGCCAGAGCTAGACTTTTTGGGGCATGACACATGTTTTCAGGTGTTCAGCAGAGATTTGTCTGTTGAGAGATGAAGGTGTATGTTACAGAATGGATCTGACTGAATGAAGCTTGGATATCTTTTTCCCTGGATGAAATGTGTGCTAGGAATCCTTGGCTGTGTCAGTGCAATTGGAAAAAAATGGACAAGGGATCTGAGGCCCTGAGCCATCTGTTGTGGCACAGCTGATGCCCATGTGCTGAAATACTCCCCCTCCACTAAGCAGAATGCCTACATCTGAATTTCCTGCTAGGAACAAGCCTTAGCATGTGTTATCAGCCAAACTGTGGCCCAGCACTGGCTGTGAGAGTTAATTGGCCCAGGCTGAACAATTCTGCAGAGTGCACTGGACAGCTGAGACAATTGGAGGCCTGTGCCATATCCCTCTTTTATTGAGTAGTGAAAAAATTCAGTCCTTGAGCCAAACTAGGTAAAAGTTTTGTGTCACAGCTGGACCTGAATGATTTGACCCATGAACACTGGAAATGGCTGATTGCACACTCCCATCAGTTCAGGAGCAGAGTTTCTGTTTTTGCATGACCAGGGAAGTGCTGATAGGTGTTAACTGTCTATCAGCAAATGCTTTTGGGACTGCAAGGCATATTTTGTTGTCTTTAAAAAAACAACTAAAACCCCCTGCTTATCGTTGTTTTCTATGATTTTAAATATTATAATTATTTAATGCTAGGGGGGTTCATCATCTGGAAGGAAAAGAAAGGCAAGCACATCTTTGACTGATGAGGAAGGTAAGTCACTTCTCAAAATTTTGCATCCATAGCATAGTACATAAGTTGAATATTAAACCCTCAGGTTTTCAGTCTGTTATTTTATGGGGGCAGTGCTTTTCATGAACCAAATACCAGCCTTCATTTATTTCTTAGAGAGATTAGATAGTCAATTAAATAGTAAATTATCCCTAAAAGAGCTTCAGTGAAAATTTGAAAACAGCATTTTCCTTGAAATTATATGGCCATCATTATTGGCAGATTTTAATTCTTTCTGTCCTCATTCCTTTGTTTATCAAGCCTTACTAATGGTCTTGAACTTCTTTTGAAGATTTTAGACTGAAATACCCATCTGCTTTGGGTCCTTTCTTGTGATAACAACTCTGTCATGTTTCTGACAAAGGAACTCCCCTGTTTAAAGCTACAGAACAACCTGTGGTGAACATTGTCCATCAACACTTAACTGCCTTTTGTCCTGAGGCAGAAGTGCTTCTCTCCTTATCACTTATCTTCTAAGTACTACATATAGTTGCTTTCAGATTATCTTATTTTTCATACATGTTTAGTTCTTTTAAATATTCTCTGCTAGTTCACTTCAGTGATATATAATTACAAGCCTCCTGAATTATTATATCATTTGAATTCCAAGATTTGCATTTGTTTTTCTTGTAGTTGAAGATGAAGAAGAAACAATTGAAGAACAAGAAGCTAAAGAAGGAAACATAAACCATCAAACTGAATTGTCTAATCTAGCCAAAGAAGGTAGGCATGTGACTTGATTCTTTTCTGGGCTTGGCTCTGAAACAACACCTGGAAACACCCAGCAGTTGTATTTGTAAAGAGGATTGGAGGTGGGAAATTGAGTGTATCCAGATGTTCAGTCCTGTGTAGTCTGTACTTAGTTTTTTCTGTTTGCAAAGCTGCAGCAGTTTATAGGGTGGTGATGGACATCTGTACTTCATAAAGCAGTCCTAGTGGTCACACAGAGAGTAGTTCTCTAGTGAATCACTGCATTAAAACCTTACTCCAAGACTCTCAACCCGAGTTCTAGGAGTGCATGACAATCACTTAAAATCACGGTTATATCAGAATGAGTAGGGACATTTTATCATCTACTGTCTTGAGTATCTCAGAAGGGTTTTGTGACTGACTTGGTAGGTCTGAAAGGGCCCTTAAGTGCTGATTTGAAGGGGGGGTATAAATATTTGAAGATAAGGGGCTTTTAGGGACAGTGCTCTGGCTAGCAGCTCTCTCTCATTAGCAATGTAATTGCTGTGCTGAGCTTGATGTGTGCAAGATTCCCCACAGAGATGTGTCACTTACCCTGGTAAAAGCAGGTTTTTACAGGCAGGCTGCCCATTAGGCTGAGCCTGCCTGGCAATTAACATGTGGTTTCCAAATCTGTTTGTTTGGTCTGTTTGGCAGCTTAGTGGCTGCAGTGAACTGGCCAGTTGGAGGGATTATAACCCTTGGCCAGTCAGCCAAGTTCCTAATGAGGATGTTTGCTGATTGATTGGCCACTGCCTGCATGTACATTCCTACTTTACCAGCTCAGACAAGGGATCCTGGAGTTGCTGGTTAGAGGAGCTGAGCTACCAACTCCGTTTTGAAACTTTTGAAGTCTTGCATTGTCTTCCAGCCACAGCTGGATTTGATGTCTGTACCTTCCCATTTAGGGGTTTACTGAGGGTTGTGTGTTTGTAACAGAGTAAAAAGCAAGATGTGAGAGCAAACCGCTTGGTGTAATGCCAAATGTTCTCTGTAATCAAGGTTATTAAATAAATACTGTCATAATTCACCTAATAATTACCTCTGAAGTTAACTTCTGATTAGAGAACTGGCTTTATGCAGTTGTGAAGAATGTAATGGAATTAATAGCAACTATTGTTTCAAGTTTTGGTGTTTTTAAACTTAAATCCTTTAATAACCGTCAGCTGAATTGCCTCTGGAAGATCTGGTAAAGATGTATGAAGGTGCCTTTGCAGAAAATTTTCACTGGCCCCAGCCGAAGCCTGACAGTGAGGAGGAGAGCAGTGAGGAAGGTAAATTACTCTTTGTTTAGAAGAAGCTGTGCTGATTTACAAGGTGAAATAAGTTCTTTGGGTCTTCAGGACTCTGTGAAAAGACATTTGGTTCTGGGGGAAAATGCATATTGAGTGAATCACATTTAAAATTTCTCAGTTTGTGAAAAGAGGGCAGTGTTTGCCTGTCTTAAAGTGAAGATGTGTGAGATTTTCAAGAACAATCCTGAGCCTCAGAAGAGCCTCTCTACACTGAATTAAACAGCACACTTCATAGGTAGCTATAATTACACCTCTGCTCTGTACTAATGTGATGGTAGGTCTACATACTTGAAGACAGGTTTTAAGTAGTATGATAGGACCTCCCTAGAAGCTGAAAAGCTAATGATCATGTTAGCCTAGCTAGTGTGAATGTCCAGAACATGTGCATGAACCTCAGCTTAGGCTATTTGCATTTTAATTGAACTAGCTTGAAAATCATGGAATTCCTTTTAAAAGTTAGCTGCCTCCTTTACACCGTGTCTGAACCCTGGTTATCTCAGTTCCTTTGGGTAACTGCTACTGAACTTTGTTAGATGCCACTGTAATTTTCCTCTCTCTCCTAGAAATGGAAGACCATATGTCTGATAGGGAAAGTCCTCAGAAAGAAGTTGTTCTCATAGACTCCCTTCTCAGCATTGACCAGTACAAGGGCATGGACAGAGCGAGTCCTCCCAAGAAGCACATGCGAGACATAGCAGAAGTTGCTGCTGCAGCAGAGATGTTGTTACCTAAAGGGAGCTCCAGGATAACAACAGCAGTAAGAATCCCTGTTTTCTGCTGCTCTGTGTGCTGATGTTTACATAAAGAATGATTTTTTTTTCTTCATTATTTTGTAACTTTCAGCAAGAAATTGCATTTTTTTTTCAAGTTACCTGTAGAATGTTTATGCTTTATGCCATGCTCTATGAATTTAACTCAGGAAAAAAGATCAAATTATTCACATTACAGGTAAAATACAACACTCCATCGCTGTTGTATGGGTCTCTCAGAGAATATCAGAAGATTGGGCTGGATTGGCTGGCAAAGCTTTACAGAAAGAATCTCAATGGCATCCTGGCAGATGAGGCTGGGCTTGGAAAAACAGTGCAAATTATTGCCTTTTTTGCCCATTTGGCTTGTAATGAAGGTAAGTTCATTTGGCTAACAGTTTTAGACAGGTACTGGGCCAGCATTATCTTTGTGAATTGTAGCCTAGAGTCAGTTCTATTTCTCTGCTGAACCATATCCAGCTTTAGTTAATGATGAGAGTAAGATTATGTCAGAATAACTTTCTCATACTTTGTGACATAGGGGTGCCATCTAGTCAAGTACAGTATCTGATCAATCTGTTACCCTCTAGAAATTCTTCTGAATACTTGTAAATTCTTACTAAAATAGAAAAGCTTTACAAATTATTTAATGACCAGGAGCAGATTAGTCATTAGAATACCTCTTTTGTTACTGGATGTCATTTTCAATGATTAATTTAGTGCAATGCACTTAAGAAATCAAGGGGGAATATAAGGCACATGCATTGTAAGGAGTCTCTTTCCAGTGTTAACTGCTGTGTTTCCCCTTCTGTAGGGAACTGGGGCCCTCACCTTGTTGTTGTCCGGAGCTGTAACATATTGAAATGGGAGCTGGAATTGAAACGCTGGTGCCCGGGGTTGAAAATACTTCTCTACTTTGGGAGCCAAAGAGAACTTAGGGCAAAAAGACAGGTGCTGTATTTTGCAGCTCTTAACACTGTTGCCTAAGACCTTTAGCCTGTATTTATCTATATGTTCCTTCCATGGTGATGTGATAAGAGGAGTTTTACCACACTCCAAGTTGATGTACAAAGAGATTCACAGCTAATGGTTCTAGATTTTCAAAGGCATTTTTTGAACCCTTTGGCATTGAGCAATACTTGCAATACTTCACCTGCTTTCTGAACTGACAATAATTCAAAGACCAAGACTTACTTTTAGAATGTGTTGGGTTTGTAGTGTCTTTTTTAATGAAGAAGTAGCTGGTTGTAAGATATTTGAGAGTTTTGCCTTAACTTTTCTGTCTCATCCTTTCCTTTCCCATAGGAATGGATGGAACCCAACAGCTTCAATGTATGTATCACTTCCTACAAGCAGCTGTTCAAAGGCCACACAGCATTTATGAAAATGCGATGGAAATACTTAATAGTAGATGAGATGCAACAAATAAAGAATATGACTGAGAAGCACTGGGAGGCGCTTTTCAGTCTGCGCAGGTACAGAGCAGAGAATTGATTTCCTGCTGAGAGTGAGTTTTTCTCTTTTCATGTGACACAGAAAACTGTTTAAAAAAACCCTCTTTTGACTTGGCCTGCCCAAATTCCTGAGCAAGGTGCACCTATAGAGAGATACCTTTATTTGGAGCATTCAAGATTCAGAGAAATGCTTGAGTTCTTTTTGTTTCCTGTATCATAACACTGTAACTCTTCCTGGCTGATATTCTGTGCTCCCAAACAGATCCCCTGATGTTCTGATACTCTGCAATGAAGAAGCTAGTTTGGTGGTATATTCAAGACTGAAAAGAAACTTTACCCTAGGTTTAATTTAATGACATCTACATGATTCTTCTGTGTATCTGACAAACATAAAGCATAGTAATCAGTCAATTAAAAATCTTCTTTTGTTTGCAGCCAGCATCGTTTGCTTCTGATAGACACTCCTTTGCATAACACGTTGATGGAGCTGTGGACCATGGTACATTTTTTGATTCCGGGAATCTCCAGACCTTACCTGGATTTTCCAGTAAAAGCACCTAATGAAGAGAACCAGGATTATTGCCATAAACTGGTCATCAGGTTGCACAGAGTATGTTGTCATTTTTTCTCATGTGTCCTACTGCAGTAGTAATGCTGTTGAGGAAAGAGGGAATAAAAATACGTGGTTCACATCAGAATTTGTGTCCTTTCTTAACACTTTATTCAGTTTAGACAGAAAATCTGCTGAAAGCAGGGGCTTCTGCTACCAGCAGAGCTTGGAGATTTTTTAAAAAAATAATACAAGGCTCAGATTTTGAAGCATGACATGCAGAAATTAAAGAACAAATTAATGTCTATACAACTGTGTGCATAGCAGTTTGATTATATATAGCATATGCAGTTTATCACATCAAATCTGTTTGGTGTGAATAAGTTTAGATTCCTGTTGTAAACTCTTTGAAGTGAGAATTCTTTTCCTCTCAATTCTGAAACGTTTCAGATGATTCAGCCGTTTATTTTGCGGAGATCAAAGAGAGATGTTGAAAAGCAGCTCACAAAGAAATACGAACACGTGCTCAAGTGCCGTCTGTCTAGTCGACAAAAAGCCATGTATGAGGATGTCATATTGCAACCAGGGTAAGGGCTTAAAACAGGGAGTAAAAAATGCTGTCACTTTTAGTGCTTAAGCAAGTAAATAAATGATTGTCATGGTGGGAAGTGTTTTAATGTTTCTCTGAAACTTTCCATTATGGCCCATGAATAGAATGTGATTGCATTATAGACTAGAATTACAGCAGGTGATGCTATGGCCTTGTGAAAAACATACATTTACCTCTGGAACCTAAGAATGGAGTTATGATGGTCAGGTCTGCTGCTGCACTGTTTTAACATTTATCTCTAATGAGTAGTTCTTCATTTTTTTAAAACACGGGTTTTTTCCTCACCACCCCCCTGCCAGTGGTAATTGACAGGTGAAGGGTGAAACAGAAACAAAGGAGGGAGAGGACAGGGAACTGGATAGGCTGGATTTGTTTCATTTTACCAGATTTACTTTTTATACAGTGCTGCTTAAAATACTGCAGAAGCCCTTGGTGAAATCTAAACTTGTTTTAAGACTTTTGCATAACATACTGCATTGCTCATTCTCACCTTTAGGGACATTTCCATATAAAGCTGCACATAAATCAATGTCTTTCTGTATAATTTATTTGGTAGAACCCAGGAAGCCCTCAAAAGTGGACACTTCATCAGTGTCCTGCACGTCCTGATGCAGCTGCAGCGGATTTGTAACCACCCTGATCTGATAAACCCCCGGCTTTCAAGCTCCTCTTACGTATCAGAAACACTGGAATACAGAACAGCCTCTCTGGTGCTGAGAGCCCTGGAAAGGGATACTTGGAAGGTCAGTAGAAAAGGGGTTTTTCCTCTCTTAGTGCCCTGGCAGAATTCCAGTACTTCCTATTGTTTTCTTATATGTCATAAGTCTACCTGAAGTTTGTAAATAGAAGGAATTCGCTCTTCCATAACTGTGCCTACTGAGTGTAGTGTTGCTGCATCTCTTTTTCTTGTCATAGTGGTTTGAACTTTTCAAGTGGTGTGTAAACAGTAATTTTTCATGAACTACTTGGTCAAAGAGAAATTACCTTTGCTTTCATCATGCTCATGTTTGCAGGAGTTTTCCAGTACTGAAGTCACTCTGGGTATCACTGTGCTTATTTACAGCATTCCACAATTGTCTTTTTGCTTTCAGTAGCTGAAGGAAAGCAAGATTGACTCTTTTTCACATAAAAGTGAACATTCTGTTACAGTGACTAAATTAATACCCTTCTGTCAATCCATTTGTAGTATTGTTAAAATCCGTTATTTCTGTTACTGTTAAACAAGTCATCCCACTCCTTGAGATGATAAAAAAAATAATTAAAAGAAGTATGAGTAATGGAGCAGCTGAAGTTTTTTGTTTGATTTTATTTCCGTCCTTCATATTTTTCTACTCCTAAATTATAGTTTGGCATTTAAGCTTGATAGTTAGCCTTCAAAGAGTTCTATTTAATTCTTTGGAAACTATGATATATGAAGAATTGTTAAGTGTGCCTTGCTTTGATTTCCATTAGTGGCTAATGATGTTAGCTCTTTTTCTTCTAATGCTTAAAATGGGACTGTCAGTTTAGGATTTACTTCCAGCTTTTCTAGACAGTTTTGGATAATTAATAGTTTATTTCTTAAACTTGCGCTATTTCAAGTTAAAAAGTAAATGTATATCAATTTAATTCAACATTTAACATAAAGAGGACGTAACTGTTTGGAGGTCATCTCATAAAACAAACTTAATTTTCTGAAATCCCTAGGAATCGGACCTGTCTCTTTTTGATCTCATTGGAATGGAAGACAAGATGACTCATTATGAAGCACAAATGTTGCCAAAACAAAAGGTTACTAGAAAGTTGATTGAAGAAATCTACAGCTCCCCTCCACCACCAGCGAGGCCCAACCCAGTGAAGCTCAAACCAAGCAGGTGTGTGCACCTGCCCTCCTTCTAAGCTAGAATTACAGCAGCAAAACGTGGTTCTCTTGCAGTCTTTACTGAGTTCTCTCTGCAACTCTGCTAATGTGATTTACACAAAAGCTCAGGCTTACCTTTGCATTTAATTATTCTCTTGCTTTCTTGTTTACCTGTGAAAATAAGCATTTTTGTTTTTTGAGGCATGCAATTTCCATGTTTTTTAATGGATTTCCCATAGTCCTTATTTCACCAGCAGATGAGCTTTGTTCTTGGATCTTGTTTATGGCAGTTGAGTGTTGTTTTGCAAAATTAGCATGAGGATAATTCAAGACTTAGCTGGGCCTACAGTGTCAGCTGTGGTCTCACTGTTGGGTAAGAGAAATACGAAGTTTTATAGCAGTAAATTTTTTCAAAGTGTTTCTCTCCTAGTGAAGTAGTGTTGTCAAAGTAATGTGGAACTGTTTTTCTAATGCAAGAGAGTTGCCTGATGACCTGCAGCATATTGATGTCTCTGTGGAGATTATATTTTTTTCAGATATCTTTTTCCAGATATTGACCTAGCTTCTTTAAGATGTTTACTGTAATTGTGAAGCAACCTGCAACTGGGTGTATGGCAATGAAAGTTTTCTTTCTTGGATTTAGCAAAATCACTTTCTACAGTGTTTACTCAGGAAGTTTATGAAGTGATGAGTCTTGCCAGCTTCAGCCATCTGCAAGAAAGAGATTAGCATCTGACATGATCAGTTTATGTGTTCCTTGGGTGATGGAGTTTGTTTCTAAAGGCCAAGCTATGATCTTCTGTAGCCTTTGACTTTGCCTGTTCTTGTCAGGTTGTTCCAGCCCGTTCAGTATGGTCAGAAGCCCGAGGGCAGGACTGTAGTTTTCCCAAGCACTCAAGTCCAACGAACGGTGACCACGGCGACGGTGACTCAGCAGGGGCAGGTGCGAGGCAGATCCCCCATAGCTACGGTGTCTTCAAATCAAGGTAAGGGAGTCAGTGCCACCTTGGTCACCTGCACCTCTGCATAGACAGGCACAAGTTAGTCTGTTTAATAGCACTCCTTTTCCCTCTAGCTTAATGGTCTAGAATACTAATGGCTTAAAAATACCAACAGACTAATTGCCAGTAAAATTCCCCACTAGCTTCTACAGTATGATCTGCCAGTGTAATGCAAAACTAAACTTTGTGTAACCTGTTAGCATATGGAGTAAATATGCCACAGTTGGTATTTAAACCCTGAAGACGTGTAATGTTCTGTCAAAGATAGGATTGTACAGTGGTTCTCTGTATTTATTTAGCCTTTAAACAATGCTTTCCAAGTAGTTAATGTTGTAAAAATAGGATGGAGTAAGAGGTGTGGCTAGAAATCCCAATCTGTAAGGACAAAACCGTTCTTGTAGCCATTTGATTATCCTGTTGGAAGGTTTCTTTTTAATGCAGGTTGTTTAAAAGAGCGGAGTTAAAACCTCTAACAGCTTGCACAAACAACCCTTATTGATTGCAGCTGCAGCAGCACAGTTTCAGACAACTCAGGCTTCCACCAGTGCTCCAAGACACCAGCCCGCAGTGACCTTCACCACAGCAACTAGCGCAGCCAACCCTGTGAAACCGCGGGGCCAGACCTCTGCGCCGGCCCCGCAGCCGGGCCAGCCCCAGCCCCCCCCCGCACACCATCCAACAGAGTGTGCTGCCTCAGAGGCTCGTACTGACCTCTCAGGCCCAGGCACGGTTGCCTAGTAAGTGGCCTCCCCTTTCAAGGTTTCTCCCACCTTTGTACTACAATGAGGTTAAGTTACTAGGCACCCTAAAATGTGTACAGAATCGTTGTTTTTTTTTCACTCTTCTGATTAGCCTTGCTCAGTACGTTGGTTATGACCAAGGAAAATCGAAAGTTGGATAAGAAACAATAGAATTGCTGTGGACATACATTAGTGGTGTCAACTTAATCTCCTATTTCTGCATGTTTCTTCTGCTGGCAAGACTTCCTTCAGACCAAATGTTTTAGCTCTTTCCTAATTATTCCTTTCATGTTAAACACTAATCCATCTGCTAAAGGCCTCTCTGGCAGAGAGGAGCGTCGCCACTGTTAGGCAGAGAAAAGCGATGAGGCTTTGCTTTAAGGTTGTATGTGCACTGCCTATTAGCATGTGTAGAGAGTACTGAGCACTGATGTATTAATTTTATCTCTGGGGTAATGCACTGCCTTTACAAAAGCTGAATTTTGACACCAATATTTTTTCTGTATCGTAAAACTTAATGCTGAAATGCCTCTAACCTTTCTGCATTTCAATCACAAAAAGCTTGGTCCTTGCCACTTCGAAGCTTTTTGATTTGTCTAAATGCAGATTGCTTGATACAAATCTTGTTACATCAGCAAATTTCAGATGTGTATTGACTGTGCCACACATATGAATATTTTAATTTCTTCCTTGAACCTTCCTTCATGCTGTTGAAAAGGCAGTGAAAGTCACTTCAATGTCTATACTTGTTCTGTTACAAAGTGTCACATGAGTTTTCAGGTAGCTCTTTTTTGCTAATGAAAGTGGTAATTTCTAAAATGTTGATGTTCTTACCCTTTAAGCAATCAACTTCTTTCCAGTTTGTCCTACAAATCTAGAAAGCAATACCTGCTTAACTTTTATATGACACTTTTGATGCACTGAGTATAATTATGCATGGAAGGCGCTTCAGCACCAGTTTACTAACCAAAATGTAGAATTGTGAATATTAAAAACTTTCCTACCACTTTGATTTTTTAATCTTTGTTTCCCTCCTTAACAGGTGGTGAGGTAGTAAAAATAGCCCAGCTGGCTTCTATAGCAGGAGCACAAGGCAGGATTGCTCAGCCAGAGACCCCAGTGACTCTGCAGTTCCAAGGGAACAAGTTCACTTTATCACACAGTCAGCTCCGCCAGCTCACTGCAGGGCAGCCCCTGCAGTTACAAGGTACTTATTTCAACACAGGCAGGTTTCCATTATTCAGAGTGCTCATGTTTTGATATGGGCACCACATTCCTTGTTGTATGATGTGGAGTATAACCATCCCCAGTGGTTATACTGCCCTGCTCTTCCTATTTTCTGTGTGAGACAGGAGTGTCAAGGTAGCTCTGGTTTGAAAGATAAATGCCTATCAAATGAAAGACATGGTTACTTTCTTTTTCTGTACTGTATTTCAAAAATGTTATTATTTGATTTGTTTGTACACCCATGCAGTGCAGCTAAAGTAAGGTGAGGCATTATTTGATATAAACTCCCTGCTGAGCAGAAACAGACAAAACTGAGAACATTTTTGATTTGTTCTAAAATTGTGTAAATAATACTTCAGGATTGGCATGCTTCTGAATTTTGACCCAACCATTGCCCTGAGCTGAGTGCTCTACCTACAATATTTTCTGTTCTCAAATTTCCCTTGCTGGTGGTGTGTATTGCCAAATTTAGGAGAATCTGCGTATCTTGATTCTCTGTGGCCCACAAAATAAATAGAGGGAATGTTAAGTGAAGATTTTTTTGTTTGACTGGATTTTGTCCAAATTCTGTATAAATACAGATATTAGAATGATACCCCTATGACATGAAACTCCTCTTCAGCTATGAATACTTGGGTATTTCCCTCTTTTTTAGCAGGTTGGTGTAATGAACATGTCTGGTAAACTTTAACATATTTAAAGTAATGATCTCCTTGCAACAGTAATAGATTCTGCCAGAGACACTAATTCTCCTCCACTCTCTCCACCCTAATGTGGTTTAAAATCCTCCCCTGCAGGAAGTGTCCTTCAGATTGTGTCAGCCCCTGGGCAGCAGTACCTGAGGCCTCAGGGCCCTGTGGTCATGCAGACAGTTTCCCAAGCAGGAACTGTGCAGAACGCCCTGAATGCTTTAGGAAACCAGCACCAGGCAGGTGTCCCAACTTCCACTGCAGTCACACAGCAAGGTGGGTTTTCCAGCCTGAAAAAATGTCTCTGTCTAAATATTCAAGTGTTAAAATCACATTTATATATAATGCAGAATTGTTGCAGATCATGTTTCTGTAAGTTGAGTTCAGAAGTGGGTAAACTGTGAGGCAAATTCTTCCAGTTTGTACTCGATGTGTGCTGGAATTTTAAGAAAATTTTTAGTACAAACTTGGGAGAGCATGTAACTTAATTATAGGGTTTTTTTGCCAGTTTCGCCTTTGGTCAAATTTTTGTGGGAAGAAGTAAATTTGAAATACTTTGTTAATTTTTGCAAGGAAAAATCAAGGGTGATTATTTTTTATACTGGCAGAGAATGTCCTGTGGTGCTTTCCATTTTCCCACATTGATTTTGCTTTTATCTAATTTCTTTGGCTTCTCCAGCTGATCAAGCTACAGTTTTCCATTTCTCTCTGTGAATGTTGCTTAGATATTTGGTGCCTTGCTGTAAATGTGGTCAGTTCCTTGCTTAAAAACACAACCAAGATGTTGATCAAAAATAATAGAGAAATCAATGCATTTACAACAAAACAGCAGATTATTAAAGGAAGATAAATATAACACTAGGAATTCATTCCCTGAAAATGGCCATCTGCTGTAATTTTCTTGGGATATAAACCATTCCTTCAAAATGGTGTGATGTTCTTGTAGTGTAGTTAACTGTCTGGGAAAATAACTGCTAACAGTTGAATTCACAAGAATGCTACTGAGATTCCATCATATGATTTCACCAATTTGTAGATACACTGAATTGATGTGTTTTCTGAAAAATCTGACATGATTTGCTTAAGATAAGTTAGAACAATCTTTTCCTGAATTAGAACGTTTTCTATTTTCTGTTGTGCTCATGTTAATATTTTCTAAATGTTAATGTGTATTGCACCATACATGACATTTTGAATAAAGTACAAATGCAGCATAGCACTTTGCTTTGTACAAAGCAAAGTAAAATTCCATAGATCTATCTCAGATTTTTGTGAGAACAGTTAGTGTAAATATCTGTCATAGATCTGGTGTATAACAAAGTCCAAATTTGCAATACCCAGTAGACATTCAGACTAAGAATTTATCTGCAGGACAAAAGATGTGTTACAGATATGAAATGTCTACTTATTGAAAATAAGAAATGACAGCAATTTTCAGAAGAATAAATATATAAACACAAAGTTTATCCTCAGTTTGTATTCCAGGTAGAGCTACAGTGACTAACTTGCCATCTGGTGACATGGGAGCAGTGTTAAAACCAGCACCTTTGCATGGACAGTCACAGGTACTCAATTTTTATTTTCTTGTGGGAACACAACTTTTCAGAATCAATCGTAAGTCCATGTCATAGTTGGAAGCTACAATTTGCAAAGCTGGAATCAATTAAAAACTTTGATGATTACAGAGTAGGTAAATATCCCAACTTCTGTCCATGTTTCAGATTGACAGAGCTGATGCATTTTCATTTGTAATCAATAGATAAAATAAATTCTGGTGTATAAAAGCAGCTGACAGCTTTCTTGTGCTTTCCTATGCTGTGATAGACAGGTTCTTGTAACTGTAATATATTTTAATTATGTTATGATGCATAAATAAATCATAAGTTCTTTTTTGTGTTTTGAATACAATGGCAATTGGGCAAATTTTTATAGATTTCTAATCTTAACAAGTTTTTAGAAAAGGTACTCAAGCAACTTACAAAGCATAGGGAAACATCAAGAATATGTCAAAAGCTATGAAAATGTACTTTAAAAAGCAAGAAGATACTAAACTAAGGTAGAATTGACTCTTTAATCTGAATTGAATTCAGCTGTATTCTTCAGATGTTATCTTTAGTAATTGCTGTAAGTAGTAGTTCTGCTCCATCATCTATACTCTGATCCTGACTGTTTCATTCTAAAGAACCTCAAATCCCTCATTTATTGTGATGAGCAACAAATGTGGTTTTTATTCACCTTTTCTTGGCAAAGGAGACCTATGAGGAGAAGAACCGGCTCTTGAAGGAGCGCCTGGACAGGATCTTCTGTGGCAACGAGCGCCGCTGCGGGCGGGCCCCGGTGTACGGCCGGGACGTGCTGAGTGTCTGCTCTCTGGCTGGGGACAGAAAGGCCTCCCAGCTGCCTTCCAGTGAAGGCAACAGCTGGAGGTGGGCTGGCTTTGTCAACTGCTGCCTTTCCTCAAGTGCCTCTGGAGGCCCAAGTAACCCCTTGCGGGAAATGATCCTGGGTTTGGTTCAGCAACAGGAATCTGTAAAGGATCTTGTTAACAGGTAATGGGTGACTCTGCCTCACGTCTGGTTATTTCTAAAACACCTTTCAAAAAGGCTTGAATCTCTCTTGATGAGCTTATTTGGTTTAGACTGGTTTATTTAGCAGTTAACGACGTGCAGCATGGAAGTAAAGATAAGTCACTTCTGTTTCCTTTGCATCTTTATAATAAGTGTTTTCAATGTCTCTTTCCTAATCTCGAGCCCAGATTCAGCTCACCATTCTTATGCTTTGGATTTACTTGAATAGGTACCTCTTGGACCCAACTAATAAGAGTTAAGACCCAGAGATACAGAGAGAAACTAGTTCAGCCAAGACTCACTTTTATTTCTGTGCCTATGATTATTGGTAATCAATTTATGTGTTGCTTTTAAATTGGAATTCCTTATTTTGATGCTTTTCACAGGGCTCTCTTCGTGTTGCCAGCTGCAGTTGCTGCTCCCCCATGTTTGTATGTAGCAAATCCTCCCCCTTCATACAGTCACAGACTGAAACTCCTTAAGCACAGCCTAAGGCAGAAGGCAGCTCCACACTTGCATCAGTTGCAACAGCTGACAACTCCTCACTTGCTGCAGTTCCCTGACCTCCGGCTGGTGCAGTATGACTCAGGTAAAGGACATTTGCTGACAATATTTCATTAATTTCCTGTGTCACATGAATGGAATTTCTATATAAAACTCATTGTTGGTTTTTCTGTTTGAATTACAGGAAAATTGGAAGCTCTCGCTGTCTTGCTTCGGAAGTTGAAATCTGAAGGGCGCCGTGTGCTGATTTTGTCACAGATGATTCTGATGCTGGACATACTGGAGTTGTTCCTGAATTTCCATTTCCTCACATTTGTGAGGATTGATGAATATGCCAACCAGGAACAACGGCAGGTAAGTTTGCCCTGCCAGCTGCCCACTGGCACAGCAGTATGTGCTGCCCAGGTTTTTACATAGTACAATAGGGAAAGGAAATTCGCCTCATTTTGTACTCAGTTTGAAACACTTGCCTTGTTTTTATCTTTTTTTTTAATTAGCCTGTAGTGAATTTGGTTTGGCATTTTATTTTGGTGTGTGGTTTATTTAGTCCTTGCTTTTATTTTGTTTACATAGGAGCTGATGAAAATTTTCAACAGAGACAAGCGCATTTTCTGTGCCATCCTTTCCTCTCACAGCCGTTCCACGGGAGTCAATCTTGTCGAGGCAGACACTGTTGTGTTCTATGACAATGATCTGAACCCAGTGATGGATGCAAAAGCTCAGGAATGGTGTGACAGAATTGGGAGATGTAAAGATATCCATATATACAGGTGATGGTGACAGTCAATGTCTGCTCTTTAACATGTTTTAAACCACCCCCCTTCAATAAAAAAAAAGATGCCAGAGTATCCTGTGAAAAAGTGGGGAGGCTTAACACCAAATGTAATGAATGAATCATACCTGCATGGGTTTTGTCTGTTAGTCTACATCGAATTTTGTAACTTTTCCTTTATATTGTTGGTTTTTTTTGTTTTTTGGTTTTTTTTAATTACATAAATTATTAAAAGAAAGCTCTACAGCAGAGGTGGTAGTGTGGTTTTTTTTCTGGGCCTGCACCATAACTTAAAAAACTCCCAGAAATTATCACATTTTAAGAGTGTACTGTTATTCTCTAGGAACAATTTATCTTTCTGTTTCTGAAAGCTGTTTTGAAAATGACTTATCAGATTTCTATTTTTTTTCCCTTTTTTTTTAGACTTGTCAGTGGTAATTCTGTAGAAGAGAAACTTTTGAAAAATGGCACAAAGGACTTGATCAGAGAAGTAGCTGCTCAGGGAAATGACTATTCAATGGCCTTTTTAACACAGGTAAGTTAATATTCAGAATGCATTGAAACACCCATGTCTCAGTGTTTAATAAATTCAAGCATCTGTGTTGGAGTGTTTAGAAGCAATTTAGTAGAAGTCTGTCTGGACTAGAATTAATAAAGAAGCATATTGGATTTCATGATTGCTTGAACTCTCAGTGTTGGGGCCACATTCTCTAAAATACTGTCCATCTGTTTTGTTCTGTTATTTGCATAGTGATGCACAGATATCACCCATGACTTCAGATATTGTGGTTTCTTCACCCTACTGCAAAATTTTGCAGAGCTTGTAAGGATGAAGGTCTCAATAGCTTTAAAAATGTGAAATAAGAAGTTTGGGTCTTTAGAGAGGTAGGCTCTCAATTGCTGCTCTGAAGATACTTGAGGCAGTGACAGCACTGGTGAAGCCAGACCATCCCAGCTGGCACTCCCAATAAAGAAAAAAAACAGAATGCTTCCAGTAACTGAATGTATTTCTCTTTTTTCCTTCTATTTACCAAGCAAACAATTCAGGAATTGTTTGAGGTTCATTCTCCTATGGAGGATTCTGGATTTAGGGTGAAAGCAGAAGAATTTGTAGTACTTTCTCAAGAGCCGTCTCCAGCAGAAAATATTTCACCTAAAGTTGCAAGACCATTCATAGAGGTAATGATTAACACATACATTAAAAATATAACTGTGCAACATTAGTATTAAACAGCTGACTAATCTTGTTTTATTTGGGTAAATTCAGTCTCTTTTTCTGGTAGTTTTATGCTCTTTTGTCATTTGTGGCAGAACTTCCAAGAGCCCAAAGCTGGGTGTTATACTTTCTGGGACTGTTTCTCTTGCTGCAGCAGAGACCTAGTCCAGAAATTTGTGTTGCATTTCAGTGAACTCCATATGGAGTTTCTTTCCATATTTTTGAATTCTTAATTTTTTTTAAAATGTATCTTTCTGAAAGGCCCTCAACAGCATTGAACGAGAGGATGAGGAGTCAAATGATCACATTCAAGAAATAGGATCTGAGTCAAGCATTGAACCTTTAATCTCAGAGATCTGCGAGACAAAATACAATGAAGAGCCCTCACAGCTGCAGGAGTTAGTTGCTGTTGTGGATCAGGTACCACATCTTCCCTTGAATATCTGGCTAAAAAGTAGTGTTTAGTTCAAATGTTTCAATTTCCTTGCAGTTTGACCTTAAAGCAACTTTGTTGTCTATCCCATTAAATGGATGGGAGCTCTCCCCCTGATTTAGGATGTTGAGTCTTAAGGAGGGCTTTGATACTTCATGTAACACTTATTTTATTGTCCTTACAAAGCCATTTTTTCACTTTGATACTTCCCTCAGCTGACTCCAATTGAGAAGTATGCTTTGAATTATCTGGAGCTCTTCCACGGTTCAGTTGATGACAATGAGCCACGGTTGAGTGAGGTAAAACAAATCTTTCTTTTCCATGTTATTCTGTCACACAACAACATTTATTATGTTTTCAATATGAAATGGAAGTTTCTCCAGTGATGTGGAATATATTGTCAGCACTTCTGTGATCTTTTCTTGCTATACCTTATGAACAGCATAATGTCTTACAGAGAGCTTATTATTTTGGGATTCTCTGGTTTAAGCAGGTGTCAGTTCTTAATTTCCTTTTCATGAAATGGGAAGTACTTTCAGCCCAGCTCAGTAAATATTTGTTGTACTCAATTGATAGCAAGGGAAATAATTTCATTAGTTTCAGTGAGCTTGTATTCTGCTTTTTTTCATTGTTTAACCGAAATTCTTTGATTGCATTATATTGATAGTTTAAAAACCCTCAACAAAGGCCAAGAAATATCTTCTAAATAATTGTGAAAGTATCTGTTAAGAAATTGCTGTAAGATTCCTGTGCCTGAAAATGACAAAGTTCAAGGCATTTATCCATAAAATTACAAATTGATGATTCCTAATCCAGTGTCTGCTACTGTGTAAAGTTTCTAAGGAGTCTGACTTTATCTAGGTGGAACTGAAAACTGCAAAGAAAGCCTGGGAAGTCCAGCATATGAAGGAGTTAAAGGAAAGAGAGCAAAAAATGCTTTGGGAGGATGAAGAGGAACTTCTAACCTACACTCGGGAGGATGCGTACAACAAAGTAATTGCTGATTAGTCTTGTTTTTCTTAATAATGTATTTCTTAACAGTTACTCTGAGAATACCTTTTCCTTTCAGACTTCAGTTGGATCATTTGAATTGTGTTCTCTTTTTGCTGTGTAGGAATATGTCTATGAAGGTCCAGATGGACAAACTGAAATCATGCCAGTAAGTAAAAGTAGGACCAGGCAGCCTAAACAGGCTTTTTATTTTATGAAACCTAAAATAAAGATCAATGGAGAGTTAACATTGCAGTAATTACAAATTTTGTTCTGTGCAGCTCTGGACTCCTCCTACTCCACCTCAGGATGACAATGATATCTACATAGATTCTGTTATGTGTCTGATGTATGATACCACCCCTATTCCAGAGTCTAAATTGCCTCCAGTGTATGTCAGGAAGGAGCGTAAACGACACAAAACAGATCCGTCTGGTGAGTGTTTCCTCAAAACTGTTCTGAGATTTACTGCTGATAGTTTAAAAAATTCGGGTTTTTCATGCCTTCTACATGTCTGGTCCAGTAAAGATTGAATTGGCAGGTTTGAAGAGATGAAAATTTTTGTCTCACCATGGCCTTGAAGCAGTGAAATTACTGGAAGGCCCACTTCTGCTGTGTCTTCTTTTTAGACATAAAAGTGTTCTTAAAAGGACAAGTTTAGAAAACAGACATTCCATTTTGTGAGTTAGGACAGGACTGGTCTTACTTTGTAACAGGCTCTATGTAGTTCCTGACTGCTTTTCAGAGGCAGTGGGGAGTACTCTGTACACTCAGGAGGATTTTGCAGCCGAGGAATCAAAGAATGATAGTATCTGTCCACCAATAATGCTTTGTTTTTTGTCTTAGCAGCAGGTAGAAAGAAGAAGCAGCGTCATGGGGAGACAGTTATCCCACCTCGTTCACTCTTTGATCGAGCAACTCCAGGAATGCTGAAAATGCGCCGAGAGGGCAAAGAGCAGAAGAAGAACATCTTGTTGAAACAACAGACACAGTTTGCAAAGCCTTTGCCAACTCTTGTCAAACCAGCCACTGAAGCTGGGCAGGATAATCCAGAGTGGTTGATCAGTGAAGACTGGGCACTTCTGCAGGTCAGATGATAGCTGCAGCTTCTGCTGTCATGTGTTTATTCCTGCCCTTTATCTCTTCAAGGTTATTTCTAATTCTTAATGGCATTTTGATGGCTTAACTCAGAACAGATTGCCTGTCATTTGTGCTCCTCTTAGGAGAAATTAAAGGCTGAACTACAAAATGTATGATTAAGTCCTACAGTTGTTTTAGAAACCACTTACTATTATTCAGATTAGTTGTGCTGGCTGGATGCTGGGTAATGCATATAATGATCTTCCCACCTTTGGGAGGAGAGCAGTGCTTGAATAGCACTTCTTTATCCCTCTCATACCAATCTCCAGGTGTTTCCCTGCACACCAATCTGCATAATGGCACCTTAAGCTTGTTCATTCTCTGTGACTGGAGGTGACCACAGAGCCTTAGCCCTGAGCTGTCCCACTGTAGTAATGGTGTGGGCACATGCAGGTGAGGGAAGCTTTGGAAGATGGCAACCATTTGTCACCTGCAGCTTTTGTACCTTTCTGTGTTGCAGGCAGTGAAGCAGCTGCTGGAGCTTCCTTTAAACCTTGCTGTTGTGTCACCAGCACACACTCCCAACTGGGACCTGGTTAGTGACGTTGTTAACTCCTGCAGCAGAGTCTATCGCTCGCCCAAGCAGTGCCGCAACAGATACGAGAATGTCATAATCCCAAGGGAGGAAGGAAAGGTGAGTTCACGTAGAAGGATGCGTCTTGTTTTTACCTTAAGTTGTAGAGCTTTTTTTTCCTTATCTCCATAAACACTTGTTTTTTGTTAAACGTTTCAACAGTGTAAATAAATAACTTTTTAAAGACTTTTTAAATTATTCTCATCAGGATTTCCACTTATTTTATGTGATTTCTTTGAAAAGAAAAAGCACCTGAACAAAATCTTCCACAAAAGATCATCTAACTTTCCTTCTTATTTTACAGCTAATGTACGAAGCTAATCCTAAAAAGAAGACAAAAAGTATTTATAAGGTGTGCATTGGTATTCTTTCAAAATCAAATCTAGACACTGTGGTATTTAGCAGCAATGGAGGTGGGCAGATAATTCATATGAGATCCATGTTGAGTGTTACTTGAGTTCTGAAACATCAATTAAAATTCCAAATTTAATTTTCCTTTCTTTGTTGATACAGTGGATTGACACCAGACTTCAGCTTTTGGATTTGATAGATAAATTTTAGATCATGCGAGAAGTTTGTGATTTCACTTAAACTGTAGTTGGCATTTTTCTACCAAACAACCACCAAGTATCTTATCCTGATGGTACTTAAGATCTGTAAGAATGAACTTCATGCTAGAGTCTAAGTGGATTACAAATATATAGTGAATTTGATGCCTGAAACACCTTTTAGTAAATGAGGATGATGGGATGCTACAGAAACAAAACCAAATTCCATGACTGTGAACGCCTTCTTCCAAACCACACAGCAATTTAGTGACAGAGTTGGGTGGAGAATCCAGACCTTCTGGCTGTAGTCCCATTCTCTCACTGCTAAGGAGGTTTGTCCCTGACTGGCAGTTTCTGCTTAGGAGAAGCCAAATGTTAGAGTGGCATGGTGTGTGGATGTTAACCTAGCTTTGTTGGGAGAGCAGTGCAGTGATGGTTTTGTTTTATTATCTTACGTGTGCGCTATGCATAACTGTAAACTAATGGGCTCTTGGTTTGGGTAATGAATTAAACTTGCAAAATCTAAACTAAAGCAAAGATTCTTTTTCAAATTAGAGTTTGCCATTTTGTACGTCCCCAAGTGCTGATGCCAGTGTGACCGTGAGAACTGCTCCTTATTTTGCTCTTTCTTTATATATTTCCCATAGAGTTTTGTGTGACAGTAAGTTATCAGTGACACGAGGCAGGAACCAGTCTGTGATAGATATGTTGGAGTATGTTTTTAAATAATCTACGAGCGCGCCTTGTGTTTAAACATAGACAAAATGCCCTTTTGGGTGTGTTTGCGATTGAAAGTTGGTTTGTTTTCTTTTTTTAGACTAAAAACAGTCGCCCACTTCGTACCAATCAGATCTATGCTCAAGATGAGGGTGCAACCCACACACAGCTTTATACTAATCATTTTGAGATGATGAAAATGATTGCAGGCAAAAGAAGTCCACCTATCAAACCTCTGTAAGTTTACCTGGGATCATTGGATCTCCCTGTCACCACGGATCTCCTGGAAACTGTGTTCTGAATGGTTCTCAAACCCCTGAATTCTTCTACACTCTGTTTCTCTGTTCTTGATCTCTCTGTGTGTGTTCTGTGTTATTGCAAACACCTCCATATTTTGTGTGTTTGGGTCTCACTGCAGGAATTTGCTCTGTGTCGTTAAGAGCAGAACAGCACTCAGTTGGGGTTTTTTTTTTTATCTACTTTATATCCATTTGCCTGAATTATAAACAGTTTGGTGTCTGCTGTTTAGTAGTACATTCTTTTCTATGTATCATCCTGCAGTTTTTCTGTATTTACTTAATATTTACTCTGAGTCTCTTAAATGTCTGTCTGTGTGCAGGCTTCAGTACTGATGGGAATATTATGAAAACTTCACCAAAACTGCAGTGTTATATGCTAAAAGATGTGGAATTAAATATTGGTTTTAAGGTTTTTCTTTCTCCAGTAATACAGTTTTGGTCAATTTCAGACTTGGCATGAATCCTTTCCAGAAGAATCCAAAGCATGCATCGGTGCTTGCAGAAAGGTGAGCACTCCCCATCCTGAAGGATATGTAAATTGCATAAAAGTGAACTTTTTTTTCCCCTTTATCAGGTCTCAGTTATTTTTAAAGATTGTGTGTTTTTTATTGTTTCTAGTGGAATCAACTATGATAAGCCTCTCCCTCCGATTCAAGTCGCTTCCCTCCGAGCAGAACGCATTGCCAAAGAGAAGAAGGTATGGTCCCACCTCTGCTGCACAAACGACTGCAGCAATTCAAAAATTAAGCAACAGATGAGGTATGAGCAAAACTTGCCTGCTGGGAGCAGCTTGGCAGTATAGTAGATGTTGTGAACAGCTACACATTGTTCATGCACAGAGGTTTAAATAACCAAGGCCAAAAGTGGGACCTTTCCTTGGGTCTGTTGTCACACTCAGACCCATTAAACATTGAGGAGCATCTTTTTGCAAAAGATACTAAAGCATGTAAAAATCTTGTTTTATTCTTGACCATTCTGTAGCCTCTTATGTTATTCATAAAGAGCTCCTTGTCCTTGCTTGTGGATGGTAAGTTGCTTGTTGTGCTATGCTCCAAGCCATAAAACCATGACTGAAGCTTGTAGTTTGAAATGAATCAGGTTGTGCAACGTGGACTTGGAGAGTGAAGGTGGCTTTGTGGGCCGTCTCTGGTTAGAATTTAAGGGGTTTTATGGTTAGAATTAAAGGGGTTTTGTCTTTAGAATTAAAGAGGTTTTGTCTGTTGCTTTAATTTGCTCTAAAAAACCCACCTCCTGCTTGTTCCATGCTTGAAGACTGAAGGTGCCCCTTGCCTTGCAGGCGCTGGCGGAGCAGCAGAGGGCCCAGCAGCAGACGGGCCCGCAGCCCCAGCAGCCCCAGGCGGGCCAGCAGCCCCCCCAGCAGCCCCCCGTGCAGCAGGCCCAGGCCCAGCCACAGGCACAGGCACAGGTAGTTCAGCAGCCACAGGCAGTGGTGCAGACTGCAGTCACTACTGTGGCCAACACAGCAGTATTGGTAAGAAAGGGAGAGCTCAGTGCCTCTGATGTAGTAACTTCAGTTCTTTTGTGTGTGCTGTATTTGTGTCGTGCTTTCTCTGGAAAGTGAGGATTTTAGGTCAGTATAGTGAGATAAAAGATATTTTTTCTTGTTTTCTTTCCCTGGTTATGCTGAGTCTCTTCTGGTTTCCTGATTTATTAAGACTGTTCACACCATTGTAGCAACAGGTCTTGGCATTCTGAGGTGGAAAAACACCATGCAAAGATGATTTTCCCTTTTTCACTTTAGACTTTAATGAAGTCTGAGTGAATAGATGTACACAGTCAATGAGAAGTATTTTTACAGAGAACTTGCAGAATACAGAGAATAAAAGAGAATGTAGCTGTAAGAATTACTTGGGTAAAGAGCTTAAAAACCAAAGATTTGTTCACTTTGCAAGGCAAATGAAGTGATGCATCCTACAGGAAATACCATGGTGGTTTTACTGCAAATTTATGCAAATTTTACTTGTCTTCCTTAAATCTAGAGTCTGTTTGAATGAATCTGATGACTGGTCTGAGGCTTTTGTATTTAGAGCTAAGCCAGTTTGCATAGCGATGTGTGCTGGCAGTGGTGGTTTTACTTTGCTTGTTGAAGGGCAAGAGAACAACAGCTTTTGCAGAAAGACACAGAGAATGTGTTCTGACCCACAATCATTGCTGTGTATGAAATGCTCAGGGATGTTCCTGTGTGAGTGGTTGTCTGTGGTGTGCCAGAGTAAGGTATTGCTCCCTTCTTCTGCTAGCAGGGATGTCCAATGACCTGTGTTTGCCACACACTTGGCTGGTCTACAATAGCTTGTTACTGAGGCAGAATATTGATACACACATTAGTTGTTGTGATCTGTAGAGTCAGTGAACAACTGCAGAAATCCCTGAGTGTTCCATTGCATTTTTCTTATTTTGTCACTTCTGGAATACAGCACTGTGTTAAGCAGCATGGTAGAGTAAACAGTGCTCACTTTCCTTTTATTGTTTTTCTGAACTGTTACCTTAATTGTCTTCTAATTAGGCGGGCACCATCAAAACAGCAGTGACGGGGACGAGCATCCAGACTGGTAAGGAGACTTTATAATTAGGCATTGGAGGTGATGGGACATTGGGATTTTCACTTTCAGAATCTCACATTTAATTTTATCTTGCCTTCAGCTACAGTGAGTGGAAATGTCATTGTGAACACTGTTGCTGGGGTCCCTGCTGCTACCTTCCAGCCCATCAATAAACGTCTGGCCTCCCCTGTTATACCTGGGACGCTGACTGTGAGTAGATCCTGTCACTAATTGTGTTCCTGGGCTGATCTGGGTTGCATGTTTTATCAGCATATCTGTTTTCTTCTTCAGCTTTGCATGTTGTCAGAAATTCTGCTCCTTGCAAATTTCCTGTGCATCATGGGGTTGTTCATCAAACCCCTCTCTCTTACCGAAACATCACAACACACTGGAATCATTTATCAGAAAAAAATGCTTGATAGTGTGAAAAATGGTTTATAGGCAAGTGCTGCTAAAAGTAATGTATCGTAATTAACATTTTCAGCCTGTAACTGTTTGTGCTTTATTAATTATGATCTTTATTATTATGTTAGTGGTTTAAGACTATGGATGATAAAGCAAAATATTGAAAGGCACTAAAACTGAATGTCTCTAATGGAGTGAAGGGTTTGATAATCAGCCTGTTGGAAAAAGATTTAACTGCACGCTGATTTTAAGGTGCATCCAAATGGACGTGTTAGGCAGATTTGGGCCTTTTTCTCTTTTGCATTTTTTCTGTTTGTTTATAAAAGTGCCTAGTCCGTTGCTAGAAGGTTCCATGGCTGTGTGTGAGGCGTGGGAATGGAGCAGTAACTCTGGCTGTGGTCTCTTGCAGACTTCAGGAGGCACTGCCACTGCCCAGGTGGTTCACAGCCAGCCCCGAGCGGCCGCAGCGCCGGCAGCGTCCACCGAGCTGGTGACCATCGCCTCCACCCAGGGTGTCCGAGCCGTGACATCAGTGACAGCTTCAGCCGTGGTCACCACCAACCTAACACCTGTGCAGACCCAGACAAGGTCTTTGGTGACCCAGGTTACACCGGGTAATGATCCTGTGTTTAGGGACTTTTTCCGGGAGTGCATGAAGGGCCCCAGAGTTCCTGTAGGTTGTTTGACCACCACAGCCCCACAGTATTGGAAGTCTGGATCACAGTTAAATAGGGCTGTGGTTTTTAACTTGCTCTGTTGTTGGTGCTCAGATTACATTTTTCTCCTGTATTTCTGGATAAAATGTTGCAACAGAGAGCTTGGCCTGTAGGCATTGCAATTTAAAAAGATTATTAACTATCTAGTAGTAAAATATGAGAATTGACTGTCTTGACTAAAAACCATTGTGAAGAAAGGCCTGTGCATTTTATGATCTACTCTGCTTTTACATCATACTCATGATAACGTGTTCTTATATGTAGTAAATTCACAAAGTGCAGTGGAGCAGAAAAATAAGCATTTAACTGCTCGACTTCTCAGGTGAACTTAATGAAATAAACTGAATGCTGAAAAGTTTTCTTCTGAGCATTTTGTCTTTTCTTTATTCACAGCTACACCAACAGTCCAGCTGTCAGGCAAAACCATCACCCCTGCTCACTTCCAGCTTCTGAGGCAACAGCAGCAGCAGGCTGCTCAGGTGCAGGTCCCACAGATCCAGGCTCAGGCACAAGCCCAGTCTCCGGCTCAAATAAAAACTGTAGGGAAATTGTCACAGGTGAGGAAATGCTCATGAAGTAAGGTGGCATGTTGCTCTCATTGTTACTGTAAGCTTCCTTAGCAGTGTGTGTTGTGTCCTGTTTTCTTGGGCTAGAGTGAGATGTATTTCTCTCTTAAATTTCATCCTACTAAAATGTCATGCAGGCGGTGAGTCTGACAGCACTTTCAGTAGTAGAGTAGGGCAGGATGGAAAGCCCTTAGTATTACACACTGTAAGCTGTTGTGTAAAAGAGTTACATTTTAGTTACTTAATCTTAGCTCTAGTCTGGTACAGAATGTTTCTCCTTTGAAGCATCTCCATCTTTCTCCTGTGATGTAAATAGCTGGAAATGATGGAAGTGTGTGATTTTTGCAGGAGCAGCTGATGAAGTTGCAGAAGCAGAAGCTGCAGCTCCCCCAGCAGCAGGCAGCACAGCAGACACAGCAAGGGGCACAGCAGCAAACAGCACAAGTGCAAGTGCAGCAGCAGCAGCAAACTCAACAGCTCACTGCTGTGACAGCCCCTCGTCCTGGCGCTGTCCTCACGGGCACCACGGTGACCAACCTGCAAGTGGCTCGCCTGGTGAGTTGGCTTTGGCTTGGCAGGAACAGTCTCAAACATATCTTGGCTGGTTTAAGTGAACTGGGCACTGATCATTCACACTCACGAGTGTCCTTTGCATTGCTTAGGCAGTTCAGAAGGAACAGCTGTAACATAAACAGCTTGCCATTGCATTTACCAGTTGATACCATCTCTGAACTGTGTCACTGTACAGGAGCCATTACATTTAGAAATATTTACAGCTATCACTTTATAATCACCTGTTATATGCAGCAAATCTCTCTGTGCTGGTACAATAATCTTCATTCCTTACTGCTTAGACTCGTGTTCCTGCTTCCCAGCTCCAAGCCCAAGGACAGATCCAGGCCCAAACTCCACAAGCAGCACAGGTTGCTCTGGCAAAGCCTCCAGTGGTGTCTGTTCCAGCTGCTGTTGTGTCATCTGCAGGAGTCACCACACTCCCCGTGACTGTTGCAGGCATTAGTGTTGCCATCGGGCAGCCACAGAAAGCAGCAGGTATGTGAAAGCAAGTTGGAAATAGGAAGAATTGTATTTTGTAGCAGTCTCCTATAGTACAGAAAGATTTCTTTTTTTCCTGTAGGAAGATTATTATTGGAACACAAAGCTAGCTTACTCATGCCCTTAGGTAACAGATTTTCTCCACTGAAAAGTCATGTCTTATTCCCATTAAAATTAGGGGGTTATTAGTGCTCAAAGCTGTGAAGATGTATCAGCTTATAAAAAGCAGAATCTGTTTGCAAACTGTGAGTACGGGGACAAAGCAATAAACTGAAGACTCTTACAGTTCTAATTATTTCTGTAATTTTCAGGAGGCCAGACAGTAGTTGCACAGCCACTGCATGTCCAGCAGCTGCTAAAACTCAAGCACCACCAAGCAGCACAGCAGCAGAAAGCCATCCAGCCCCAGGTTGCACAGGGACAAGCTACTGTGCAGCAAAAGGTACTGATGTCTGCTCTCCCATTAAGTTATGCAGTGCTTCTGTGGCTGTAAAGCTTTGACTCTGGATTACCAGGACACTCCTAGAGAGTCAGTCAGGATTTCTAGGTGTGAATCTTAAGTATATCTAGAGAGACCAGGTTCTCAGGTGTTTCATTTTTTCTGTAAAGTGGTTGGTTGGTTGGTAGATTTTAGTAAGTGCATTGTTGTGTGAGTGTTGTGTGTAAGAGAGAACCTTTTCATTAAATACTTTAATAATACTTGTGTAAATGCATAAAAGCTTTAATCTAGTGCTCATTTAGTTATTGCTAATCCTGGGAGAATTTTTTTTCAATAATTAAATGTAATTAAACTTGCTATCTACATATATATTCTTTAAAATACAGATATCTTTCATAGTCATTGATGTTTTTTTTCTCTTCTGCAGATAAATGCTCAGCAGGTTACGGTCCAGACACAACAGCAGACTTCACAGCAGCAAAAAGTAACTTATGCTACACAGCCTGCCATTAAAACACAGTTCTTAACAACTCCAATTTCCCAAACCCAGAAACCAGGTGGAACCCAGCAAGTGCAGGCCCAAATTCAGGTACAGGTAACACAGGTTTACACCTTTAAACTGTACTGGGACTGGAGAATTGTAAAGATGACAGGTGAGGTAAGATTCAGCACCCACTCATTTTAATTCTAGTCACACATTCATTTAAATTGACTTTTTAATAAAATTCCTTGGTGCTGAATATGTGGTCTTACAGCAGGTCAGAGGAACTCTGAGCTGTAAGTTCACCTCTCCTCTTTGAAATAAAATAATTGAGTCACTCCTTTTTGTTAGGCAAGAGGTTCCATACTGTGTTTACTAAGGAAAATTCAGCCAGAGTTTTTCCTGTTTCTGGTGCTGCCTCACAGCCTAATTTCTGGCAGCCAAGAGTAGGTGACAACTCACATATTTTGTTTTCTGTGTAACTGCGTCAGTCTAACCAAGGAAAAAGAAGGAGCTTAGGAATTGAAAGCCTTACTCTTTCAAAAGTATATCCCAGATAATTCAACCCCTTAGAACTTGTGTGCTTTCCTTCAATTTTAGAGGTAGTTAGGAGGTAATGAGTATGTTGTAGTTAAAACTGAAAATATGACTTCTCTTCCTCCCCTAGCTAAGTTCTTCAGTTCACAAATCTAAAATGTTTCCCAAACATTCAGCTTCACTGAAAATGCCAGGCTGCAACTTATCCTGAGCAGGCCTTTGGAAAGGTTTTCCCTTGGCAGAAGTTTTGCTAGGTGTGCTGTTCTGCTGCTCTCAGCAGCTTTTTATTTTGATCCAACCTTTCTTTATTTCATGTCACTGCAGGTTGCAAAACTCCCACAAGTGGTCCAGCAGCAGGCTACTGTTGCCAACATTCAGCAGATGGTTTCAGTTTCCCAACAGGTAGGTTTTGCTCCTGTCAAATACAGCACTAGAAACACGATCTTAAAAAAAAAGCTCATTTTTTGGAATGTGTGTATTTTTCACTTTATGTGTGGCATAGTATTTTTAAAGGATATAGCAAGTGCCTTTCTATAAAAATAAGTCTTGAATACTGAATTGGCTGAGGTATATTTTCTAGTCTAAAATTTTGGTAGATGTAGCAATGCTTGTTCATCACTGTAGATAAGCTGAAAAACAGATTTTAAAAAATGTTTTCTAGAGATGAAAGGATTTTTAAAAATTGGTTTCTGGTGATGTATAGTCAATATAACAAATAATTGAACTAATGAGCACTATCTGAGCTCTTTCTACAAAAAACTAGGACAAATTGAAGGTTACAAGTTGTTTTGTTTCAGTTCATAGAGCTGTGCCAAGTGCTCTGTAAATGTCAGAGCAGTGTAGTAGCTGTTCCAAATGTGTGCTGGTAACAGACAGGGCTGGGGCAGGAGAAGGTCAGATGGTTTGGTTCCCCTCCCCTAATGACCAAACAGTTTAATTAACACTCTTTGGAACAATGTCATCCAGATCATTACCAACAGGCATAACTTAGGCAGTTGATTGGCAGGAATGATTTAACTTTGGAGGGTGGATGAAGTTCTTGCCTTTGGTGCACAGAATTCTGGGCCATTTGACTCTTAATCTGCCACAGTTTACAGTGCATTGTTTTATCGCAGAATAAAATCTGTGTTTATCTTAAAATGGTGATAAAATGGTGTAAGCTGTCTGATAACCACCTCAGATGTGAATGCTTTAAGGGCAAAGTAGACAGCAGGGAGTAGGAACCTTATCAGTCAACATGAGTTGCCCTCTGTAGTCAGGAAGAGTTCCTAGATCATTTTCAAAAGTCATCAGTGGTGGCATAACTCTGGGACTGTTGAAATCTGTGGCAAAAAGACAGATAGTTTCCCTCCTGTGTACACAAGTGACTTCAGTGGTAGCAGGTTTAGACCATGATAAACGTTTTTAAAACTATGATCTTTATGTGTATGAGGTTTTCTTTTTACCTGCATTTTTAGTGCTTCCCAGTGGATTCCTTTTGGATCATTCAAGAGTTAATTTTTCCCGTGGAGAAGCCCTTGTAGTTTTATTTGGCTTCTGCATCAGACAAAGGCAGCTGAAGCTCAGTTTTCATTACCTTGTTCTCTGAACAAGGAGGTGTTGATATTTTTTTCTCCCTTGCTCTGGGTAGAGCAATGAAAATTAGAGTTCTGGATGGAGTTCAAAATATTCTACCCTAAACTGGCAATAGAGACTGGCAGCTGTACTCTGAAAGAGTAATGGCAGAGACTGGTGGGAAGCCTCAGTGGCTGTATTTATTGTCACAGTGTGGGTGCATTTTAATCTCTTTGGTCCTCTGGCTGTCCCTCTGTTCTTTTCCCCATTCCTTCATTTCTGCAGTACAGGAATTTTCCTGTATATCTAGTAGGATTTCTATACCTTTTATCTGCCTTCTGAATGTATCTGAGGGCATGTCCTTGGATTTGCACTGCAGAGACCTGAGTTAGAGGCATTTTGGCTCTTAGTTCTGATCTGTAAGGCTCTAGAAAATGGGACAGAATGGTGTTTCTCAATGAAACCACAGAGCCTATGTTCCCAGAATCTTTGAGATGTTTGTCAGTAGCAAATACCTTAATAAGCAGGATTCCTTCTGTAGAGCAGAAATGTAATGAATGCTCAGTTTAATGCCAAACTATTCTTTTATAACTGCCTTTTCATCCTGATGTCTAGGTACAAGCTCAGCCCCAAACTGTGACCCTTTCTCAGACAACAGCAGGTCAACAGCAGGTTCAGGTGATCCCTGCAACCACTGCTACTGCTCAGGTCGTGCAACAGAAACTGATACAGCAGCAGGTGGTGACCACAGCATCTCCCCAGGTTCAGGCTCCAGGTGTACAGAACCCAGCCCAGACACCAGCAACACCTGAAGCCCAGAGTCAGCAAGCAAAAGTACAAATGAGGACACCGACTGTCAGATTAAAGGCACCTACTAAACCAAGTTGAACTATTGCAATAACAGGGAAACACAGTATTTTGTGTTTGCTGAGACAAGTGAGAAGCTACTCCAAACATCCAAATGAAGACAAAACACCTCTATTTTTTTCTTTTTTTGTAGCAGAAAGTTTCTTGCTGGTGAACATTTAAACATGGAAACTCACATGTAACTTCAGTGTATTAGCAACTGTTTAGCACTCAAACTCTGTACAAGATGCATTCTGCCTGTGTTCTCTGTGCTCATTCAAACCAGATAAAGCAAGCATTACTTAGGTTTAAATTCTGCCCAGCTTCTCAAAAGTGAAATGGTGATCTGCCATAAATGTCAGTAAAATCCACTTGTGTTGGAACACCACACCTGCCTGTGGGAATATTCAGCTCCTTGCTGTAGTTCAGTGTGTGCTCAGTACCCACAGTGAAGCCACACAAAGAACCAGGTGTGGCTTCTTCAGCACAGTATTTTCCATCTGTACAAAAGCTCTGTGTTGTTCTTCCCTGTGGTAAATACTCCTGGAAGATCTAACACAGACTTGAAATGCTCCCTGCAAAGTTTAGCCAATAAATGTGAAAACCTGTAAGTATATGTAATTAAAAAGGAAAAAGAAGTTTCATTCTCCATTTTTGTAAGTCTTTTAAAATGTTTGTTAGTAGTTTTTGTGTACAGTTTACTGAATCACCCAACCTGTGTGCTCATTCTCGTATTTCACTCTAAAATATGGATATTTTAGGCATGAGCTGAGTAAATACTGTGTTGATAGTAGATGTGTATTAAAGTGTAGCCCATTTTTTTTTGTAAAAGAATTGTTCAGTAGATACAGCTAAACAGATGATCCATAGCTGTTTCTCATGGCACTTCTGTCACAAAAATTCTCCAGCTGATAAAATCTAATCTGTTTCATTCTGCTCTTGCAACATGTTTAAATGTTCAGTACTTTTTACACGGCTTTCAGCTTGGGGGGTGGGGGGCTGGGGGAAGGGGAGAATAGTGAAAGTAAATCTAAGACTTAATTCTTCAACTGTGTAAAGAGTAAGATCTAACTTTTGTACTATTCTTTTACTAAAGCTAATGATGAATGTATCTTCAGGTGGGTATTTTGGATGTGAATAGAGCGTGGCCTCTTCCTCCAAATCAGTTTGCCTTATTGTTATGGAGAAAAAAAACCGCAAAAAGCTGCATAGAACTGTGGGGAGTTTCTTTACTTTTCTTGCATACAATGAATAACAGACTTTGCAACAGCACTGAGTGAGGAATCAAAAAGCCCATGGTGGCTTGAAGGGATTTATTTTACTTTGGCCATAAAACTGCACAACATGTAAAATCCAGACAAAATTACAACATTCCTTTTCTGAGATGGTTTTAAAATTATTTTTCCATTCTGTGATCTTTTTACTCTTTTATGAAGGGAGCCTGTTTAAGGGCAAGAAAAGCATCTATTTTGTTTTTACCTCTGTATGTCCACACTTGGTACTTGGCAATACACATGGCTTAAACAAGAAAGAATTCTCAGCCAGCTCCTCTGTATTAGTTGTGATAGGTACAGCTCATTCTGTTCAGATCACAAATGTAAACATTGGCTCAGGCAGCGTTCCTGGTATTTTTTTTTTTGATTTATACCTCTGTTGTCCTGCATCCTTTTATTCTCTGTCTGCAAATACAAGGGTATTTTGTTTTTTTTTTTTAAGCTGTTTTTGCATGCAGTAGTATTCCCCTGACCCTGCTAACCACTGGTTTGTGCCATCCCCTAAACTTTTTGGCCAGCCAGGGAGCTGGCATTGCTGGCAGCGGAGTAGTTTAAAATGCAAAGCAAATGCAGTGGTAATGGATAGTGACACTGTGTACAGTATAGCCTTGCTCATCCAAAAATATTGCTTAGTTAGCCCCAGTTTTACTTTTAAGTGTTTAGCTTTTATGATGTGCATGAAAGTCGGGGTGGGGTGGGGGGAACAGATCCAGCAGTGGGAGAGCTGTTGTCTGCATCGTTGTGCTGGTCTGATTTGGTGTCTAAAGAGGCGATTGTTTCTTGTTTAGGTCAGTTGATGAAGATAAAAAGTCACCTTTTTTTTTTTTCCCTCTAATTATTTTTTTTCTCCTTTCGATGTGTCTTTCTCCCAGGAGTGTGTTAGGAAGTCAACCTGTACATAAGTGATGAGCATTTGTACTCGACCCAGTAGGATGATAAGGAATAGTGCTGTATCCTACCTGAAGGTGTAATAAAGTGTACATTTTTATACCGCCGCCTCGCCCTGCCTTCTGTCCCGGGGGAGGAGGGCGGCTTGGGGCGGTTTCCCGGCTTGGGGCGGTGCTGGCTGCGAGGCCGCACCGATCCCCGCCCCGGCCCTGCCTGCGGGCGGGGCGGCCGCGGCTCCTCCTCTCTGCTCCGGCCTCTCCCCTCAGCATGGCGCGGGAGGCCGCGCTCGCCGCCTGCCTGGAGGCCGTGCTGGGCAGCCGCTCCAGCGCCAACCGCGTCTTCGAGCTCCTGGAGCCGCTGGCGGTGCGGGCCGGGCCGGGCGGGCTGAGGGAGGGCAGCGGGGCCGCGCCGCCGCTCTAACACGCTGTTCCCCAGGGCCAGGAGGAGCCGGAGGACATCGTGAGCGCCGCCAGGAGCTGCAGCCGGCTGTTCGGGGCGCTGCTGGAGCGGCGGGAGCTGTTCGTGGGGCCGCTGCCGGAGCAGGACGCCTCTCTGGCCGGTGAGCACGGAGCGGGGCCCCGCGGCGCTGCCCGCGGTAGGCGCGGCCCTGCCCGAGCCCAGCCTGTCGGGGTGTGTGTGTGTCTCTCACAGAGAACTACAGCGCCGAGGACAAGTACAGGATATGGATGAGGCACCGCTACAGGGACTGCGTGGGCTGCCTGGGGGAGCTCATGGGGCACGACGCCTTCCAGGTCAAGGTAGGTCCTGAGGCCGCTGCTGACCCCACGGCGGGGGCGGTTCCTTGGCGTTGTTGCCCCGTATTTCAGTGTGGGTCGGCAGGCAGGGCTGTAAGACAAGCGCTGGTGAGAAAGCATGCAGCTCTCTCAGGGAATAATATCTTAGTTCATTCTTCCTCCTTTTGAAGGTTGCCTCCTTTGGGTCTGACCCCTGGTGTCTTTGTTTAGTTGGAGTTTTTTGTGATGTTGCTTTCTTTTTTTTTAAAAGGAATTGGCACTCTGCACGCTCATGAAGTTTGTCGAATTGGAGGCACAATATCCATTGATCAAAATAGAGTGGAGGGGAACTTTAACTTTTCCTTGTGATCTTCTTAAGGTAAGCTGCAGAGCTGAAAAGTCTCTTCTGTCAATGACCAGATGGCATGTGAACTCATGTCCCCTCAGCCATCTTGCTCTCTGCTCCAGTGGGGTAAGAGACTGACTTGTTGCTTTCCTTTCCAAATCCTTTGTTAGGTCGTTGTTGATGGTTTGCTTCCCATCAAGGAGGACGCCTCACTCCTGATCTCCCGCTTTCAGGAGTACATGGAGTACGACGACGTGCGGTACTTTGTCATGAAGGCTGTCACTGCCAGCATCGGGCAAGTCATGCAAAAGACAAAGGAGGTAACGAATTGTTACTGGTCAGCTGGCTCTGGATGAGCTGCTCTGGGTTGTGTATCTTGTGGGTGAAGCAAGGAGGGATTAGTGGTATATGGAAATATTTGGAAGCCAGAGAAGGGAGTGTGCCCACTGAAGGCATTGGTTTTTTTTCTTATGTGTGTCAGTATGCCAAATCTGGCTTTACTCTGAAATTGAAAGTCTTTCAAGACACATACTGTTGTTTTTTCTGGTCTAAGCTGTAGCTTCTGTTTTACCCAAATCTTTACAGCATGGGTGACACACAGAGAACTTTTAATTCTCTTTACTCTGGTGCAGAGGAAGAATCTATTTCCTTTACTGGATCACCAGTTTTGTTAAACTAGAATTGGTACAGAGACAGGTTTTATGTTGGATAAACAAGTAATACTGAGTTAAATGCAGCAATTGAGAATATACCATCATGCAGTTCAGTCATCAACATTTTCCCTTTCTCTTTCCTAAAAAAATCCAATACTTGGAAACAGGGCAATATTGAAGCCCAGCATCCTGCTGTCTGTTGTGGAACTTGCTTCATGTTTGTTAATATGCTTTTTTCTCAGAGGCCGCTGTCTTTTTACCAGCAGAACGTATTTTCCCTCATCTCACCCATTAACATGCCAAACAAAGAGTCTGAGATGGTCAAATTTATGGTCAAGCAAGGTTAGTAAACTCTGCACGATGAATTGTGTGTGGAAAGGAAAATCAGGTTTAAGATTTTTAGTGTGTAAATTTATTATTGTTTGCTGATGAAGAATATCAGCTTCTTTGATCACTTGATTCTAAACAGTGTTAAAAATCCACATTACTCAGTCTACAGAGGGGTCTGCCATGTATCAAGATAAGTACTTCAGCCAAAATTTTTTGTGTAAATAAAGGTCATCTTAATTTTTTAAACATCCATTTCAAGTTCAACATCTATTTTCCCTTTCTTCTTAGATAACCGTGAAGAGTTGAAACTTTCAAAGCTGCAGGTAACTGTTCATTTGGCTCATTAGAAGTGAAATTTTATCTGCTTGAAATAGAGCTTTGTCTACAGCAGTGTGTTTAACTCACTGTTTGCAATTCTGTTTTAAGGCACACAGGCAGGCATTTGAAAGAATGTGGCTGACTTTTTTGAAGCACAAGGTGAGTGTTACTTCTGCCACTGATCTACATCACTCTTAAAGGATTGCTGATCCTTAGCAATTGTGTCCAGCCTTGCACAGAGCTGCTGGTAGGACCCCAGTTTTGAACTGGGCTGGATGAGAACAGCCCAGTGATCATTTCACTCTGACAAGAAACATGACCTCATATTTGGCCTGTTTCTTCTCCTTACTCTCAGCTTTTTTCCCCCACCTTAAGCATGTGTGCCCATAAGGGTGATCTGCATCATAACACCCTCTCCTCACAAGCTGAAGCTTCCCCAGCCTTTCTCCTGGTGATTTTCCCCATCTGAGTGATGCCACTGTTAGTTGTGAGCACCTGCTTCTTGAATGAACTTAGCTGGTGTCACTTGTAAACTCTCCCATTGGGGAGCTGCTGCTGCAAGCTGTTCTGTATTGTCCTGGCACGCTCCCTTCTGCTTGTGCATTGCCTTTTTAGCCACAGGTTGCTGCTGCTCTCTGAGTTCTCCCTGCAGTGCTTGTTTCACTGCGTGGTTTTGTCCTTCACAGCTGCCCACTGGCCTTTACAAAAACGTTCTTGTCATTCTGCACGACTCTGTCCTGCCTTACATGAACGAGCCCACTCTCATGATGGACTTCTTGACAGTGGCTTATGGCATAGGTGAGTGAGAACAGCCTTTTGTCCTTTATGGTACCTGCAGTATGGGACAGATGGACTTGGGAGCTCTGCTGGATGCAGCACCACGGCCTGGATGATGGAATACATGTACTTTTGGCTGGGATGGAGCTAAGGAACTAGGGTGAACTCCATTGTCCCTGAAAGTGAGATGATTTTACCTGTATTTGTCAATGTGATTGCTCCTTGTGTGTAAGGAAAATCATATTTAAGGCTTTGGGAAGAGTAAAATACTGGAGTGATTTATTTTAAATATAGGGTTCAGCCAGTGCTGCTGATACCTGGGCTGCATCCACAGGTTCCTACAGAAATGTCCTTTCTGAGGAGACCTTTGCCTCCCCAGTGTGGCTTTGTTGAGGAATTAAAACAGCACATTTATGTGTCTCAGTCATTGAACATTTGTTCTGCCAAACTACAGCTTAATCTTTGTAAGAAACTTGGGAGCCTCTGTAAGGGTGTAGATGAAATTGTTTCACCTTCCAGCCATCACACTGGTTCTTATTTCAGGTACTCAGTTTTGTGTTCCTTCTGGGAAGATTTTATTGTATAAAAAACTTGAGGATGATTTTTTTTCCAATTATTTTTGTTGTGTTGATATCTGCCTGCTTTCTTACAGGTGGAGCAATCAGTCTTCTAGCCCTAAATGGGTTATTTATTCTGATTCATCAGCATAATCTGTAAGTAAGAAGAGCATTTTGTATAAAGCAACATGGCTTTGGTGTTTATGTCTTTATGTAAGAGGAACTGAAATGGATTCACCACACCTTCAGGCTTTGAAATTCCCCCATGAGAAAGCCAAACTGCACAAGAGGCTCAACTGTTTGGATGCTGAGCTTTTTTTTGCCTGTGTGATTTCCTTTACAACTGAGCCTAAATATCCTCTTCTCTAGACTGTGGTTGCTCAGCACTTAAAAATCGATTTCCATTGATCTGATTACAGAGTGAAGCCAAAGTCTTTGGTGTGCCTTTCACTGCATCCTGTACCATTTGCAGTCAGTGAACATGGCTTCACCCCCTGAAGATGGCTGGGCACTGCAAGAGCCATAAATTCACCTTGCAGTTTGTTTTCAAGTGGTGACTGTAGAGAGAAGCCTAAGGGAGCTAAACGGAGCACAGCAGTGGGCTGGGGTGGTCTTAATGAAAGCACAAAAACATTGAGGCTCAGTTCCTCTGTATGCCACTAATGGATGTTGTATTTTTCCTTTTTTTCAACAGGGAGTATCCTGACTTCTACAAGAAGCTGTACAGTCTGTTAGACCCTTCCATCTATCACGTGAAGTACCGAGCTCGCTTTTTCCACCTGACTGATCTGTTTTTGTCTTCGTCGTAAGTAGCATCTTTATTATGTATGCTCACATATTTTCCTCCTGCTTTTCTGCTCTTGAACAGTCTCCCACATGTCTGGATATAATGTATTCAGTGTGCCTGCTGCATTAAATACATTTCTACAGAGAAAACCGAATCCAAGAGTGTTACTGTAGTGGCGTGTAATTTTTCATGTGCTATTTTTGAAGATTTGCCTCACAGCCGTAGATTTTCAGAAAGGAAGAATTGCAGTTAGTTATCAGAGTTGGAGCTGCAAGTGCTTATGGATGTGTTTTTGATCTCTGTTCCACTTTGGCTGAAAGTTACGAATTTTCTGTCTTGTCTTTGTAAATATGGAAAAGTAAAATTTGCAGGCTTTTTATAGATTACAAAGCTGTTGATAAATGGATGGCTTTTTGCAGACATAAAGCACTGAAATGTAAAGTGTTTGACAGCCTGTCTTGATGCTGTCAGTTCATTGTACATAGGGAAGAAACTGGGGAGGCAGCTGGTCGTACAGTTGCCATCATATAAAATAAGCCAACAATACCACAGCACTAGGCACTTAATATCCAACCCCTTGTACTCCTGGTGTACTTTGGAGAGAGTGACAAGACCTGTGGGGTGACTTTGTTGAGCCTTGCAGGTGCAGTGAAGTCTGAGTGACTGAAAATTGTCATCTTTTATCCTGACTCTTCTGATGTGAAGAAGATGCCTAAATGAGATGATTACTGTTAGAAATTTGCATTTTTACCATCAGAAAAAAAAAATGCTGCATATCTACACTACACAGCAGCTTTATGTTCCCATTAAAAGCTGCAGTGGTTGGAAGTGTTATGTAAATTTGACACCATGGCCTGTGTATTAATTATACCCACAAAACAATGGCAGAAGAATATAACTAAGGCTGCCTGCCCAAGCACTCAGAAGTTTATAAAAGGACTGAATAAAGTTTGCCATGAAAATGGCCGTGTACAGGGACTGTGCTTGGCACAATGGTACCATATGTCAGGATTGAATCTCACAGTGAGCTGAGATTATTCATGCATTGAATATAAATTCCCCCAAAAATTTGTTCCAGAGAGCACACAAGACCCTATACTGCTGCTTCAAAGCAAGATTCCTAAAGCTTCTCTTTAGTCCATAGCAAAAGAAGTCTGAAGAGCCCCCTGATCTCTAACCTGACATGCTGTTAGGGTGGCTGGGGCTGCTGGCTCCCTGCCAGGACCTTCACAGGCTCCCTCCTTGTCCCCAGGCACTTGCCAGCATACCTGGTGGCAGCGTTCATCAAGCGGCTGTCCCGGCTGGCCCTCACGGCCCCTCCCGAGGCTCTCCTCATGAGCATCCCCTTCATCTGCAACCTCTTCCGGAGGCACCCCGCCTGCAGGGTGCTGGTGCACAGACCAGGAGGGCCAGCAGGTAAGAGGGCAGTTGTCTTAGGCCTTTAGACAGCGTAAAGGGCAGCATTCCTGTGGAGGAAGAGGGGAGATCCCAATTCTGAGGTTTGGAAGGGTCCCTCTGTCCTGTCCCTGGAGTTTTTGGAAGGTCAGCAGGCTCCTGCTATAAATTCAAGGCTATTCCAAGTGCCCTACTTCCTATGCTCCTTAAAAGTAACGTGGTTCTGTGGTGCTGCCAGCAGTGACTCTTGGGTTGTGCTGGGATGTGTCAGCTTGTTCCTGGACCATACATGACTGGGGAAGGAGCAGCTCTGACTGCAGCACTGGTCCTCTGTTCCCTTTGGGTTTACATTCATCACACAGGAGGTGTTACCTCTGTATCTCCTATTTCCTTAGATATGTCAGAAGATCCGTATATTATGGAGGAGGAGGAGCCAGCTCAAAGCAGGGCTTTGGAGAGCTCTCTCTGGGAGATTCAGGTATGTCATCCCAAAATGAGCATCTGGGTTTGGTATGGGTCTCTTCCACCCTTGCTGCTTCCTTGACACGTGTTGGCAGTGGGCAGCCCCTCCCATAAGAACCTCCTTGATAAATGTCTTGCAAATGAGATGAGTTCTTTTACTCTGCATCCTTTTCTGTCCTAGCCAAGAATTCCATACACTGGAGAAATTGCGTGTGCTAATTAGTGGGAGGCTTGTGAGCACACATTTGAGCTTGTGTTTCACAGCTGAAACAGACTAAATAGCTGTAGATGTACCAGGCTTCTCATTAGTTCTGGAGGGGAGGGAGGAACTTGCTGAGCACTGGTGGAAGTTAAGTAGAGCCAGGTTATCCTCTGGAAATGGATGAGAGGGTTGCATAGGGGGCTGAAGCAGCAACAAGAATGATTGCAGGAGCTGGAATCCTGGGGAACTGGAGCATGAGAGCTGGCATGAGAGCACTGTGAGGGAGCAGAATTGGATTATGCAGTGTAGGCATGCCCTGTGGATGAATTTGTCTTGAGCTGGATGTCACCATGTGAGAGGAGCCTTTGACATTGTTTGAAAGATGCCTGAAATGAGGATTTCTTGAAGCTCTGTACTAGCACATGACAGCAAACTTGGCTCTGATGGAATTTGGTGTTCACCAAAGATCTGACCAACAAGGGGCAGAGACCTGTGTGGGAATGCAGATGGATGTGTGTTACCTTGCACTTAGTAGATGATCTCCTGTTTGTCTTGCTTCCTCAGTCTCTGCAGAACCATTATCACCCAGATGTGGCCAAGGCAGCTGCTGTGCTGAACCAGTCTCTGTCAGAAATGGAGGATGACATATCAGGGCTCCTGGAGCTCTCAGCTTATGAGGTAATGCTGCTGTGCCTTTGTGAATGACTGGAGCCAGAGGAAAGGAGATTCTGGATGCAGCAGCCATGTCCTGTTCATCTGCCTTGCTGCTGGGGAGGGAGCTACACTGACTTGGTTACCCAGAACCAGGGCAAGCCAGGAAAATGATCTGTTAAATAACATAGCATGAGCAGCAGTGGTTATAGGGCTGGCTTTTATTTGAAGGGTTTATTTGCTGGATCTTTTGAGACTTTAGAGTGAGCAGTCTTATCGGGGTGAAGAGCTTGTACTGAGTTTTGACAATATTTTCTGGTGTTTATTTTGTAGCTTTTTGATAAAGAAGTAAAGAAAAAGGCTGTTGATGTGCCCCTGGAGTTTGAACAAGTACGAGGTTTGTTTGGGAAGAAAAATGATATTTTTGCAGAGCACTTCAGTTTAGACTGACACCATATCTTATCAAAACACATCTGCCAGCAGCTGGATCTTAGGGACATGCACAAAGCTCCCACGTGCTCAGCAGCCCTTCCCTGTGAGGAGAGCTGGACTGCTTGGCTGTCTTTGGTGACCCTTGCCACTGCCCCTGGATGGACTTTGCTGTCTTTCTCACACTTGCATACTGCCACCTGGTATTTTGGGAGGGATTTTTCCTCGGAGCAAGAGTTTCTGGACTTGTTCCCAACTGGGATCCCAGCCCTTCCCCTACAGCTGCTGGTGCTGTCTCTGACCAGGGGCTGCATCAACAGACATCTCACTGCTGTTCCATGGGACTGAGAGAAGTTGCAGCCTCTGACTGCTCTTATTTTTCAGATGTGTTGCTCTTATATGAGAGCTGACAGCATTTTTGTAATAAATGTCTTCAATACATAAGTGTAAACACCTGATGTATTATAATTATATTTTTATATGCATTTTTAAGCTCATCTTTAGAGGGATGTTTATCTTCCTTTTATTCAGCACTCCCACATTCAAGGCATTGAAACTGGTTTGTCTAACAACTCAGAGGATGCTCAGTAAATCCATCTATGAAATGCTGCTGGTGTTCCTTCAAGTGCATCCATCTCATGCTCTAAGGTTTTTGGATTCCAAATGCTCATGAGCTTTGGAAGTGAACATAATCCTGGTGCCTACTGTAGCCAGGGAGGCCAGCTGATGTGCAGTGGGAGGCTAATCCTTCAGTTTTGCTTCAGAATGATAAGCAGCTTGGTGTGATTTTGCTTGCAGCCTGCATGTGTTTTAGGAGCTCTGACCAGAGTGTACCCAGGGGCTAATGACGTTTTAACTCCACTGTTACCGGATACTTTTGTTAATTTGGATTTTTTATACACTCCATAAGTCATGCAAAAATTCCATTTGAGAGGGTTTCCCCCAAGGTTTTGAGATAAACTCATTATTAACAACACAGACAAACTCAGTACTTTTTAAAAACTCATTTTAAAAAAACTTACCTCTTTAGATTTAAACTCTGCTTGCATAATTTGAAATCTTATTTTGTGGAAGAGTAAATTACAATCAAGAAAGTGGAGGCCAAGAAATCCAATTTCTGGCAGCCAAGTCTGGTTTAGTCAAGGAACACTGCAGCTGTCTTGGAGACACTGAAGTGTTACATTTTCTTCATCCAGTTTTTTTCATGCTTTCCAAACAGTGGACATGTCCTCACAGTGTAGAGCTCTACATTTTTTTTTCCTTTTTGATGCTTTTGAGTTCAAGTGAGGTGTTTCTGAGGATTGATATTTTTCCTCTTTATCTTTGGAAGTCTCTTTCTTTGTTCTCTGGTGAAAAGGCAATGCTGCCTCCTCCCTGGCCAGCCTGCTTTTCTTCTTTCTTTGACTTCTGGTATCTGAGGTAGAAAGGCAGAATGCTTGAGATGTAACTTTCAACTTGAGAGACCTCAGTTCAGGTTTTCCCAAGCCTTGTATTTCAGCTCTAAGATGTATCTCCCTGTTGTCTGTGTTTGGTAAACATCTTGAAGTGCTCTGCAGTAGCAATGAGGACCACATGGCTCACTTTGAAAGAAGTCAGTGTATCATTTCTCAGATGAAATGAATCAATATATTTAAAGGAATTACATGCCTGTGTTGAATGGCTCTCTTGGCATTTTTTTGTTTTATTCAGGTTGGCCCTGGGTTTTATCTGTCTGTAATTGCTGGTGAGCAGTGTCATTCACATCTCTCATTATTTTGACACTCAGGAGTGTTGGGCTCTTTTTGAAAGCACAGGTAATAAACCACTTGGGCATGGGGCAAGTCCCGGTCTCAAGGTGCTGAAAATGAGGGATTTTGGTTGGGTTCTTCTATGTGGACAGAGAGTAAAGAGAGTGTCAACAAGGGCTGTGTGACCTGTGTGCCAGTCTGTCCCTCTGAGGTCTCCTGGCACCAAACAGGGACACTCTGCACGTGGGGCAGATGGAGCTGCTGGGGCATATTGGAAAGCAGCAGCTCCTGCATTGTGATGTGGCCGCCTGCTGCCTGTGAGCAGAGCCTTGTATCTGAGACCAAATACCACTGACTATAGCATTATCCAAGCACCAGGAAAAGGGATGCCACTGGAAAGGGGTGTTTTTTGGGGGGAGGACTGCACAGGCACCAGCATCTCCCGTGTTGCACCAGCTGTGGGTCCCAAGTACCACACTGTGATGAGCAGTGGCTGGATTGGAGCAGGATGCAATTTATGTTTTCCAGAGCATTCCCAGTGCCCTGTGTGCTGCCTGTGGTGGAGGCTCAGGCTGACACAGGGTGTTTTCAGATCCCTCAGCACATTGCAGTGCTGAGCTGGAAATGCTGCTGTTAGTGCTTTACTTGAAGTATGTGCAGCTGACCTGGAGTGACTTAATTATTTGGTGATGATGCCTGGCAGTCCCACTGTGCTTGGTGCAGACAATCAAACCACAGGCAGCTCAGAGGAGCTTACAGCTGGAAGTCTGGGTGCACTTCAGACAAGCCTTGAAGGTCTTCCAGAGACTTCATCCCCCACCACTTACCTGAGTAGTATTTTTAAACCAGCTCTTAGGTGGAGATAGCTTTAAGCCCCTACCTGTCCTTGGAAAAACATTCCACCTGGTCTTTTCATCAAGCTTTTATCTATCAACTTTCACCCCTTTCCCCTCAATAGGAGACATCAGGAAAAAAATCAGCAGTTATAAATATTAAAAGTTTCATCTGCACAGAGCCAACAAGCCTTATCAGGCTGCGCACCTGCTGCTGCTCCTGCTCTACAGGTCTCCACAGACTGTAGATTATAGATGCTTTAATCATGGGGTGTATTAACTGGAAGGCCAGATTGAAGTACCAGGCAGAGAGTGCATAAGTCACTCCTGTTATTATTTGATTTTTATCAGATGTGGGGAGGAGGGAGAGGGCTGTTCTGGGTTTTTTTTGTTGTTGTTAGGCTATTTCAGTGAGCATAAAAGATAGTTTTACAAAAACATTGACATAACCCTGCAGCCTCCCCACCCATCACTGCCTTGGTTCCCCACTGGAGGGTAATGGTAAGGTCTCTGTTTCAATGGACTGGCCTTGGTTTATTTTCCTGAGTTTTCATTCAGAGTCATACTGGCTGCAAAATAGAGCTGCTCATCAAGAGCATGATATGATTTATCTGGGGAGTCAAAGATTGAGGTGGCCGCAATGTTTGTTAATCAGCTTAGATTCTTACTTTTAATATATTCATTGGGAGATAGAGGGAAGTGCAAATTTACATCTGTAAATGACTGCTGCTATTAGCATTTAGGTGGTTTCATATCCCTGAGATAGGGAGAGCTACAGTGCAGCAATAACCCCTATTTTTATCACTACCTAATTTTGAAAAACAAGCTCTCAGTTAATTTACAGCCCTGCTCAGGTAAAAAGGGCTGCAGGATCTCGCTTCAACTGATGCCAGCCTTTTCCAGCACTATCATAATCAATATTCATTAACTGAAGCCTATTGGATTTGGAGATTTACTGCTATTAATAAGCCAGGAGTCTATCTTTGTGTAGTTTATGAAGGAAGTTTGAGACTTGTTAATAGAAAGAGTTGCTTTTCTGCAGTTTCTTTGCCCTGTCCCTGGGCTCTACTTGCACCTCTAAAAAGAGAGTTCTGGACCATGTGAATAGAACCAAAAGAGATAAAAACAGAGTGAAACTGCCTTCCTCTTCCAGAGAAATAAACCCCAGCAGACAGGATGCTCTGGTTGATGGTGCATGCAGAGATGTGAACGTCTTCTCTGTCCTAGCAGAGTTAAAAGCTGCAGACTCCATGTCCTGCTGGTTATCCCCATTTTGTTGATAAATGCACAGAGTGAACCTTATCAAAACGAGCAGGCTGCAGGCCTGCTAATGGAGCTGTGCTTGTGCTGAAGATAATTGATGCCTCAATAATGCCATGCGTTATCCGGAGAGCAGCGGGAGCGGTGGGTGAGGAGAAGCATCAATCACAGCTGCTCGTGTTTAACTTTTATCAGATATTTAGGTGGGTGGCAAGGTGCATTCTTGGGCTGCTCTTGGCGAAAGAGCGTTGGGCTCTGAGATATGAAGTGAGTGAATCATCACATCCCTTTTCTTACATCAGTTTCCTGCAGACTGGGAGAGTGAGGATTTACATTTTAGTCATCTCGGCTGGAGATACCACGTGCTGAGGTGTTGGAAGGAGAGGTTTGATGGCCAAGAGCTGCAGTTCCCAAGCTGGAGCCAGCCTGGCTGGTGATCAGTGTGACAGCTGCAGTGTCGTTCTCGCAAGGGTGACAGTCCCATCTCACCCGGATGGGAGAGGCGCTGCAGTGCGGGCAGCGTGCGATGGATGAAGGGGGCTGCCCCGGCTCTGCCCGCTCCCCCTGCCCTGTGGCTGCTGAAGCGGGGCCGGTGGCCACTAGAGGACGGTGCAGACCGGGCGGCGGTGCCCGCTGTGCTGCTCCGCGGGGCTCTCTGCCAGTGCCGGAGTCTGCTCCCTCGCACCTTCCCTAAATCGACCTCTTCCCGCAGCTCCGCTGGGAATGCCGGTGCCCCCCGGGCTGCAGCATCGCCCTCGGGGCTGTGCGACCCCGCAGGAGAGCAAAACCCGCAGCAATTCGAGGTGCCGTGCGGGTTAGGGACAGCTGCGGTGGCCCTGCCCAAGGATGTGATCCCGCGGGGCCATGGGGATGGTGGCTTTGCAGGGCTGAGGATGATGGAAGAGGGAAAACCAGAAACCCCAGAGCAGCCGGCTGTGGTGTGGAGTGAGGGGTCTGCGGGGAGGTCAGTGGGGGTGACCTGAGCCAGCGTCCTCTGTCCCCTCTCCGGGGCTGCCTGGCTGTGCCCCAGCAGGTGCTGTGAGCTGGGGGCAGGAGATGACCACACTCTTTTTGAACGGACGGTGCCAATCCTTCCTCCCAGCTCTGCCCTGGCAGGCTGTGATGGGGCGGGCTCCAGCCGGTGACCCGTGTGTCACCGGGGGCAATGTCCGAGCCCCCGGCAGTGAGCACTGGGCTGGCTGACCCTGCTCTGCTGGGGGAACAGCCTAACAGCCTTCCCCTGCTTCTTGCCGAAGTAGCCACATGTCAGTCCCAGTTTAGAAAAATATTCTGATTCAGGATAGCGTTTTGATATTTATATGCTTTAAACGTCTTGGCAGATAGAATGTAAATTTGTGCTTTAGAGCACTTGACTATCTTTAACACTCCCCTGAATTTCTCACTGGGGAACTTGGCTTCAAAGCACCCACGAGAGAATGTCTGAGCAACACCCTAACAGGGCGAAACCTGCAGCCCCAAGCACTAGGTTTGCTCTCAGAGCTCCCTTCAACCCACACAGCAATTCCACCTCCAAAAACCTTATGGCAAGACAAAGGACTCAGTGCAATCATGCAGGAAACCTGCTGGAGAGGCTCTGTCCCCAGAGCTGCTGGTTGTGTAGGAACCCCTTTATCCCTCTGTAATGCATCATAAAGGATCTCTTGATATAGTTTTTTACTGCATATAGCAAAAGAGATTTGGATTCTGTTTCTGTTTTAAGTGGTTCTAACACTATTCATCATTGCTGTATCTTAACAGGATCTTACTTTGATAATAGGACTCCAAGCAGTGATGAAATAAAGTGAGATTAAAATAACTACATAATAAAGTTCCAGACTAATCTGAAACCATGGTAAATCTTTCAGGGCTGAAGAAAGGCAATAGCTAAGCTGCACGGACTCAGTGTTCAGTGAATGACTGTGATAAAATGTGTTGATCCACATTATAGCTTTATGTCTGTTTAGGTATAATAACCATAACTATAGTTCAGTTTGGCACCTAAAAAAAAAATCTCCTTTGAATTTGTAACTTGATACATGTCTTTTGTTTGGCTTTGAAAGTCTTCAAATAGTAAAAAAAAAAAAAAAATTACAGGTGATGGTTATTGACTCAGCACAGGAACTGCTAAGAAAATGGGAAGGACAGATTCCTCTCCCCTGCTAGGAGCTCCTTGGTTGTCTTGATTCAGTGTAGGACCCCTGCAATGCTGATTTCAGAGTGTAGCTGTAAAGCAGAGGGAGGTGGGGGGTCACAGGGCTCTGCTGGTGTCAAATTTGAGGCTGCTGAGTCCCCTTTGCCCCATCTTCCATACACGGAGCTGGGTATCCCAGGTTTTACAACCATGCAGCTGGACACTTGTCCCTTCATGGCAATCTAATGGCCCAATCAGCCTTCTGGCCACTGTTCCCATGAGGTGACCCTTGGCTTTTGTTGAGGGCTTGTCAGGGCTTCATCCAGAGTGGGTTTGGGCCAGGGAAGGTGAACACAGCGTTGGGAACCAGGGCCTGCCTGGGCCTTACACAAGAGCTGCAGCTCTGAATCCCTGCAGCAGCAATCCAGGCTGCAGCTCCTCCTCAGGCACAGAGTCTGGTTCAGGAGGAGAGAGGCCTCCTGCTCTCATCCTGCTGAGCTCACAGGCTTGCAAACCTGGGAACTGAATTGCTTGCTGAACAAATTGCAGATCATGTTGCTTTACAGAACCAATGGTATTTTGGTATTCATTGGATTTACTGTTCATTCTTTCAGTTCAGGTCAGTGATCCGGCACCTGGCTCTGTTAGTGTATTGATTAGTCCAGAATCCCATCTGTCACTTCCCTGCAAGATATTATAAAGCTGTCAGGAAGCCCTGAAACATTTCCGAAGGAATATCAGAGCCTCGTGCTTTCTGTGGGAGTAGAAGAGGAGGAAGGTTACTGGGGCAGGCTTTTAAAAGGAAGAGTAGAAATTATTTAACAGGCTGATCCAGCCAGGAATCCCCCTCAGCTTGGCTTACATCAGCCCTCTTGTTGCTGGAGTTTAGCTCGATGGGATGAAGCCTCTGCAATGGCAGAGTGGCACAGCACGTGCTGGGCTCTCCCATCTGCAGAATGTCTGTCCTGCTAAGCCCATCCCTTTCCCATTCCATGGCTCTGGCATACAGCAGCTCTAGATCAGGGACCTGTGTGTTCCTTGAGGCCCAGCATGGAAACCTGAGCATTGCCAAAAAACCTCAGGAGCCTTGTACAGGCCTTGAGGAGGGATGGAAGGGAGGATCAGACTGCAGAGCTGGCTCACAAAGGGGTTTTTCTCCACCTAGGCAAGAGTGGGAGGACGTTCCACAAGAAAGGGCACAGCAGACCTGTCACATGCAGAGCTTTGAATAGCTTGAGTGACATTAATAGAGAGGACTTCTGTTCCCCCTGCTCTGCACTGCTGCAGAGCACTGACTCTCGTCCTCTGGGATGGACCTGATGGGCATTGGGGCTGCTCCTAAGAGCCCAAACATCAGGGATGGACAGACTGATGGACAGGGCTGTCTGCCATCAGTCTCCCAGTCAGGTATGTGGGGGTAAGGCACAGTGGTCAAATCCTTCTCCCCAGTGGAACATCCCTCTCCAAGGACCCCCTTTCTCTCCAGCCTCAGAGCTGCATTTCAACCCTTCTGAACCAGCTGATGTTAGAGAAGGAGACTTTGAATTTTGAACATGCAAGAGATTGCCCCTGTAGGCTTGAATTACTTATAGAGTATAAATGATGCCTGAATGTTAATGCACATTCCAGCATGCACATTCCAGAGGGGATGATAACTTCACCAAGTGCAGCCACGCTGCACCAGAAATGAATTCAGCCTGGGGTGTTTGCTGGCAAACACACCACCATCCATCCCTGTTTATTTGCCCCAAACCCTCAAGTTTGTGCTGACTTGTGAGCCAGGAGGACTCCAGAAGAGAGGCAGGGAGTAGGAAATAACAAAGATATGTCTGTACATCAAAAAGGTAAATTGCTCCCTCAGAAAAAGTGGTCCTGAGGGTTGGCAAGTCACTGGTAGGTAGAGCAGCAGGCTGGAGCTGGAGAAAGTCACTGGGATGAGAAGATGAAGCCTGGAAGGCTGCTATCAGACAGAGCAGCAGGACCAGAGTCTCCAGTGATCTGGGACTAATCCTGACCCTGCCTGCCACAGGCCAGAGCAGTAGTGGGGACAGGGAAGGGAAGGTTGATCTGCCTGGCAGAATGTGCATTTTAATTGCTCGTTTTCTTGCCTTTTATATGTGATTTGATTGTGAATTATGTTTTCTGCATTTGTAATTAGAGGGTAGAGCAGATGGCGAGGTTTTGTCTGAAGTGATGTAGCTGTTGAAGTAACTCATGCTCCTGGCTGACGATTTCCTAGGGAGGGAGGGTTGTGACAGGAAGATACCCAGGGATTTGCTCTAAGAAAGACCCACTTTCTAAACAGTCTGGGACAGAACTTCAAATTATAGAAACCAGCACTGTCCCACTGGAATCAGCATCCAGGCTGGTTACACCACCTATGAGACTGATCACTGGGAAGAAACTATTTTTCCCTTGCACCGAGAAGTGCCTGGTCTCAGACTGTGCCTGCAGTGAACAGTGCTGTATTTATTTACCTGTGACACATGCCACAGCCAGCCCACAAAGTGTCAGTGGGGTTTGCTTGTGAGTCTGAAAGGGGCTGGATGGTGAAAGATGCTCAGTGCTTGACAGAGACTGTGAGCACTGGATTTTCCAGGAGGCAGAGGAGGAGGATGGTGAGCTGGATCTGGGAGCTTTACAGCCTTTTCAGCTTCACCCTCTGAGGCTTTGGTTGCCCACACCCTGACACAGCCACTCCCTCTGCCACAGCCTGCTGGGGCACAGGGTGCAGGCAGAGCATTCTGCACAGCCAACCCCTCCTTGGGGGACAGATCTTCACAGCCTTGGGAGATGCCCAGCTCTGCCTTGTCTTCACATCCTACACTGGGAGGCAGTGTTTTGTAATGCAAAACTTCCCAAAATTATGAAGTTGAACTTTGAGAAAGAAAACTTGGAAAGTTGTGGGAGTTCCCTGAAGGGTGACATCACTTTGTGCCTTTTTGTGTCAACCAGACACTTCACTCATCATCTTCCCACTTAGTTGGTGATTTGCAGTGAAAATGTTGGACTAGAGTCTCAAAACAGAGTGGATCCTGACTATATTTTTGAAAAAGAGAGATAATCCTTCCTAGAAAGTTGCTTAAATATGCTTTAGCCTTTCATCCATGTCTTCTTTTATCAGACACAAGCTTTCAGTGAAATGCCAGTAGGCAGAGCTGAGAGATCAGCTAACAAACAGTTCCCAAAATAAGCTGTTCTGCCACCTCCTAGCCTCCCACCTTGGAAAGATAAGGTGTTTCCCATCCCACTGCTGTTCTCCACGCAGTCAGACCTTCTGCTTCCCTTTAGAAATTCTTAGCACAGTGTGAGTCTGGCTAACGAGGCTCAGGAAATGCTGACACTCAGTTCCTTTCTGAAGGACAGTTGTTTATGACATTCATTTATGATAAATGGAAGACATATGGAGTGTCACCCACGCTGGCTCTGGGGAGCACACGCTGAAATGCAGGTGGGTGAGTGTCTCACAGCCCTGGCCTGCCTGCCCCATTTTCTAGGGAAGCTGCTCCTTGGGCAGTGCCACCCCTGTGTGGGATGGCACAGGGCAGTGCAATTTAAGGTAGACTTCAGGTTCTGACTGCATAAATCCCTGGGATCTGGGTTGCTCCAGAGAAGCACCAGAACCATCTCAGGGTATCCTGACCTCTCTGCACGCCCTTAGCTCTAACCTGGCACCTGCCCCTCACTCTGGAGGCAGTGCTGATGCACGAAGGAGCACTGAGAAGGTCCCATAACAAATCAAACCTACCTATAGGGATGTGTGCCTGCTCTGACAGGGATCTGGGAGGAGGGATGGGAGGTTTCCAAGGGGAGTTTGCTGGCTCTGATGGCTGCAGTCAGATGGTTTGATAGCATCCTTCATCTTCTGGAGGGGTGCAGTTTCTTACCTGTTCTCTCTGGCTGGCGCTTGTAAACACTCACAGATTTTTATTTTTACTCCTTAATACAGCAACACTGTGAGCTCTTCCAATTGTAAAATCTATCTGAAGAGAAAAAAAGGAAATATATTTACAAATGCACTCACAGGCACACACATATCATTTAAGACAACAAATAACTAGGAAAGAAGAGGCAGTAGTAATTCACTCTTGTTTTTCCTCTGATGTTTTTAAACGCCTCAAGTTTTCCTCTTATGGTTTACGATGTTATCATGCTCCTGTCTAAACTACCACCTTAAAATACATTCTACATGGTTATTTTCTCCATAAAATCCTGACAATAATAATTTCCCCTGTACTCCTACTTGCACTGTAATTTTGGATCTGCCAAGCCATCCACACCTATTTGATGGCCAGCAAATTGCAGCCTTGCAGGAATCTGCTATCCCCGACCATCACTCGTAGGTCACATTACTCCACTCCAATTTCAAATTCCCTGAGCTGGCAGAGGTGGGCTTGGATCACCCCAGATCACCAGCAAGGACTGGAGGATGTCAAGAGGCTCATTTAATGAATTGTGTCCTTTCAATGTCAGGGGTGCTGCCCTGGGCCAGCTCATGCTGGTGACCTCGGCCAGGGCCTCGCTGGTGTGATGGCAGGTGCCAGCTGTCCCACCTGATCCCACGTGTCCCTTGGGGTGTTTTGTAGCCCACATAGCTGCCAAATGTGTCATGCTGGACCTGCAGCAGCAGCTTGTGCCCAGCCAGGCTGGTTCTTGCCCTGCTCCCTCTTCCAGCTGCTGCTGCACTGAGCTCTGGGCAGGGATTTGGGCCAGGAGCTGTCCTGACCAGAGCTGTGCTGGGGCTGCCTTTCAGCTAAAACAGAAACCATTTAATGCAACAGTGCTTTTCTGAGAGCCTTCTTCCTTCTCCCAATGAGTGCCCAGGAACTGCAGCCCTGCCCATCCCAGGTGGACCAGAGGATGGAATGAAGACCTTGAGGAGGAGCAGGTCAGTACCCAAGGTCTTGTAATCTGTGCTTAGTAAAACCAAAGATTCCTTGGAAAAAAATTCATCATCTGTTGTAGCTGTGTTTCCTCCCATCCCTTTGGAAAGCATTGCCACATTAACCCTGTCCTGGTCAGATCTGAAGCAAAGGCTTTGCTCTCAATTACTGCTCTTGCCAACTCATTTGTAGCAAGGTAAGAAACCCTGGGAGTATTGCCAAACCATGAGAACATCCTCACAGAGCCTGACACTGCTACTGCATGATATCATTTCTCCTCTAGGTTGTTCCAGCTCATCTGAGATAAGGGCAAGAGTACTTTTCAGTTTTTTTGTTTGTTTGTTTAGGTTTCAGTTTGATTTTTATTTTGAACTTTCAGCTTACTGCATGGCACATTTGTGGATCAGCTGAGGTGCTATCTGGTCTTATCTCCAAAGCACACTGCTGAAAACCACCAGAGAGTGGGTCTGGTTTAAGCAGGAATTAAGTGGCTCTCTGGATTTTGAGATAGAAGCGTGGTGTCCTGCTGCTTGCATATATCACTTGCTTTGTCCAAAAGTTGCTTCAGTCTAGTCCAGTGCAAACAGACATTCATTTCCTTAGTTCAAAAGTTCCATGTAGCCCATTTGCTGTGTGCAGTGACACCCTGCATCCATGCACTGTCTTACCCAGCAGTTATTAATAATAATAATGATGATTATTATGGTTGTGCCAGCCTTTAGAGAAGAAGGGAGGGTAAGCAGGGGAAATGCAGACACTGGTTTGCCCAGGTCTGGACCCTCACTTCTTGCACTTTGGTGGAAATCAGGAGTGGCTGATATTGCTCCTCCCTTGCTGCCTCATGGCTGAGGTGGTTATTCCTGCACAAGCAGAAGAGGAGGAAGGAGAGAAACAGGAGGGCAGAAGCTCTGTTTGCCCCAGTATTGAGGATTTTAACAGCAAGTCAGCCCCTCCTTGCAGAGGGGCTCAGGAAGAGGGGCTGTGGGGCTCAAAGCCCCTCTGTTCCAAAGCCATTTGTTTGCTGAGTGGGGTGACAGAGGGGAAGGTGACTGGGTGGGTGTGAAGCAGCTCAAAGGAGCAGGGGAAGGAGCAAGGGCATCCATTGAGAGGGATAATGGACTCTTTGGAGCACAACATGGGGATCTCTGTGCTAAAGCTCCTGCTTTGTCTCAGAATAACTTCACTTGAGCTTGCAGAACTGAACTGAGTGGGGTTTTCTGCCTCATTTTGCCCTTGAAATGCTGCTCCAAGGAGAAAACGTGCCTGCTACACACTTTGGGCCGTGCTCTGCTCTTGGAGGTTCCTCATTCCTGTTCTTTCTGGGACAAGCTGTCCATCACCCCTCAGGACCCTTCCACTTTTCCCCTCTCTTTGTCTCCTTCTGTTTGTTTTCAGAAAGGAGTATTCCAGTAACAGCTAAATCACACACAGGTGAAGTTTATCAGTAGATTGGAAGAGATATTAATAACATATTTGCTACAAAGAGTCAGTGAGATGAAGTATATTAGCTCTTGGATGAAAATGTGTATTTTTTTTCCCTTTGCTGCTTAGTTAGCTCTGAAATGTCTCTTAAAATTGACATGGAACAGCAGAGACACCCAGTTTCTTTCTCTTTTTTTTGCTCTTTCTCTTTATTATCTATATTAAATTTATATATAATATACATAGTAGATATAGAATATGTA